>CAIGQZ010032222.1:10140591-10180309 GCA_903798205.1 Danio tinwini | reverse complement strand
TTTTTTTAATTAACATTATTTTGAAAAATCTAATTAACATTTTAAATAATAAGTGGTATCAGTATCATAAAAATTTTAACAGTATCGTAAAATTTTCAGTGTCAGTATCGTATCGCATAAAAAATTGTAGTATCGCCCCATCGCTACTTTCAGGAATCAGTCTCACTCTCTCCGCTCCTCCATGACCCAATAGTATAAGGATGCAGCCTTTATGATGCAAGCTGAGATTGCATCTCTCAGAGATGCAATGTCAGACACAATGCATTCAATGGAGTTATTGACGTCACTGTGAGCAGTAGGGTTAGGGGTGGGGTTAGGTGAGCCCATACAAAAGCATTGCATGCAGCTCAGACTGCATCTGCACCGAGTCTGCAGCCAGACCCCTCTCGGTCTTGGATCGCAATGGCGCTGCATAATCTCTAGGGGTCTCAGGATGAGTATCCTCAGGTGGAAATTTTTTGACATCAGGAAGAGACTTTTGACACAGTTCTGTTCAAACAGCTTCCAAAAGTTGATTTTGCATCACAGGTGCCCTTTAACATGAGCCTAATGTTTGTCAGTAACATTTAGCACAACAACCGTAACCTGTTGTGAATGCTAAAAGTGCTGTAGGGGAAGTCACCGGTACATGCTAATCACATCAGACACCACAATGCTATGATCACGCATACTAATGGATATTATTTGTTTCCCTTTTAAAAGTCTATTCAAAACAGAACACAAAGTGTTTCCCCCACCTCGCTAGACATCACAAGGCGAGAGGAAGCATGTGACGCGAGGAAACATGTGTTCTTCCGTTTTTTTTTTCAAGCATAAGTTTCTTTTGTTATTAGTGAGCGGTTGTAGGCTACATTTTCAGAAAAGGTGAACTCAAAAAGGTCTCACTGTTAGGCTGAGTCAGTCGATGAGCTGAAGAGAAATGAGTCGACATACATTTGTTTTAATGTGTATTATATACATCCATCAAGGTAAGCGACTCATTCCACCCATATATCCCAATATAATGTAGAGTTTGTTGTGCTGATGTTATATAGTTTGGTGATTTGGGCGAGATTATGCGAGAGTTTTTAGCTATAACGTCTCCTTTTCTTTCAAAGATGAACAAAGATTCAGAATTGAATAAGAAACTGGGTGTTTTTCAGTTCAATGTTAGCATGTAGGAATGGGTGTCACTTATTGATCACAAATTACATGACAAAAGTAGCTGTCAGCAGTGTAAACTCTTCAATTCTACATTTATAGTCACATAATCGGACTACTTTTGGATCACTTTTGCGCTAATGTTGATTTGGGGTCACTTGTTGAACTTAAGGTAGGATAAACGTATACTATTTTGACATACAAAGTAAACATATCTTCATTCTTCATTAGCAACAAGAGCCTCGACAGTTTCTTTTTACAGATGGACAGTTAATGCTTTATTATTATATTCATTCATTTTCTTTTCGGCTTAGTCCCTTTGTTAATCTGGGGTCGCCACAGCGGAATGAACCGCCAACTTATCCAGCATATGTTTTGCGCAGTGGATGCCCTTCCAGCCGCAACCCATCACTGGGAAAATATTACTATATGCTGTACCAGGGATTCTTAACCGGTGGGCCACGGTCCACTAGTGGGCCTCAGTGATCCTCCAGGTGGGCCGTGAGATAGCTTAAAATGAACTTTCAATATTATACTATAATTTTTGGATTTCATTATTAATATGCTATATTTAAATGATTGTAGTAATGCGCTTTCTCCTGTTCTCTGACTGATTACTTCAAACTCGGAGCAAAAACAGCCTCATGATCGCGTCTGCAGCTAGTACACGTCAGTCTGTTCATTCACAAACTATGCGTGAAGTGAAAGTGAAAGTCTCTCTCTGTGTGAACTATTTAATATATCCTCATAATCGTCCAAATTAATATCCTGTGAGTGTTTTATAACGGACGCGCGTCCATACAGGAGGATCTAGCGAGGCTCAATGGTGTTTAAAATGTAAAATAAACCTGCAAATGAGCGTCAGACGCGCTCTGGTGGAGTTGTTCACTGTTCTTGTCAGCGATCTCCCAATAATATCCAGCTGCAAACTCAGATCAGCATCAGATCGACGCATTTCAACAGATTTAGAGTGTTTAACTTTTGTCTGAATATTTTTTGATAGTAGATACTCAGTCAGTCTAGTTTAAAGCAGAAGCTGTCTTTTGCAATCTCCCTGATGACCTGTGCTTTTCTTTGAATTGGTGTATGTTTAAAAAAATAGTAATAATAGTAAATAAATATATATATATATAAAATAAAATTACATATAATTATATATTTTTATAAATATATAATAATAGCAAATAACAGAAGGCAAGGCACAACAAATGTATCATATATATATTCATAAATAATGGTTTAAAGGGCACCTATGGTGAAAAATCTCCTTTTCAAGCTGTTTAGACAGACATATGTGTAGGTATAGTGTATATGCTGTCATATTGGGGTGATATAAACACACCCAGTGCTTTATTTTTCAATTGAACATTAAAACGGTGGACCAATTGGAGCTGTTTTGAGACTGACAGCAACTTGACGTAGGACTTGACCGCCCTCCAAATTGATTGACAGCTGCACATTAACATGTCTCCGTAGTAACATGTATAATCATATCCACAGGACCAGGACGTGCGCAAAGCAACCGTAAATAAAAGGTCTGTTCAGTTTGCTAGGATCATCAATCATCATCAAATGTGATCAAGAGTGAGTTTGACAAGTTTAAAATGTTGAAAACAGTGCATGTTAATGAATTACAGCCATTTACTTCAGCTTTAATTTATCAGCACAGCCGCGTGTCAGAACAATTATACAAGAAGACGCTTCAATCCCGGTTTGTGGACGCTAAATCAGGTTTATTTTGTACATTAACAAATATCCATACAGCAGTGGAGATTAACCTGTATCCTGTCACATTTGCGTGCAAAAAGAGTGCAAAGCTTAACGCTTGCGTGTGCGACTCATCGTTGCAGCTTCACAACAAATGCATCAAATACTCATTGGTAAAGGTCTTACTGTTGTATTTCTTACAAACGGTCAGGAGAGATCTGCTTCCTTCATGTCTGTCTTTTGTCTGAAGCAGCCGAGAGAGGAGATTAAGGCACGCTTACAGGCACGTGGAAAATGTGGGTGTGAAGGACTATCCTTAAAGGCGCAGTACACAAAAACAGCTACCTGCTGCTCAGAGTTATAAAATAGAAACTTCTGAAAGCTATACTCAATAATCTGATGGGTGTTTTGAGCTGAAACTTTACAGACACATTCTGGAGACACAAAAGACTTATATTAAATCTGGAAAAAGTGGTAACCTATGTGCCCTTTAAATAAACATCTCACACAAACTCTTTGAGAAAATGTCAGACATGTGAGCCTTCAAAAATGGATCCGATAAAGTAGTGGGCCCCGAAGTGAAAAATGTTGAGAACATCTGCAATATACTATAATATTACTATAACGATAATACTAAATATACACTCAAAAAAATATTTTACCCCAAAAGTTAAACTTTATGTAATTCAATTGGATGTCAGTTTTCCATCCAATTTAATAACATAAATCCAACGTAAAAGTTAACATTAGTTTAAGCGTAACCTCTTCATGTTCAGTTCACATGAATGAATTAAATAAAGTTTATGACAACTGCTGTACTCTGTTTTATGCTTGTATAATACATAAACTTTACTAATTTCTAATAAGTTATTGTTTTTGCTTAATATAAATACCTTTTATGTTCTTAGATATATATTAAATAATTACTCAAAACAGGTTACATTTTCAGATATATATTGTGTAATTTCTCCAAAGTAACATCCAAACTGACCCAAAAAGTAAAAAGACAAAAAAATCATAACAGCACATACTGCAGAAACAAAGAAAGGCAACATATATGAACACACACAGACCCTTACAGTCTCTGATATGTTACTAATTACAGAAAAACGACACACAGCATACATTAAGTCCTTATTTGAGTTCAAAAACAACACACAACATTTACAGTAGCCCACAGTCAGAGCTAACCTCTCATCTGTGTCTGTAATCTTCACCAGCACATGTAGCCTCTGTTAGAGAGAATTTCCGTCATTCCCAGTTCATAATAGTCCAAAAGGTGATGATAAACATGGCAGATTGTTCATGATTCAGGTTGCTGAAACTATTTGCTCCTGTCGGGAATCCTTGTAATCCTGTCGGGCTTCTCCTTTTTGCTGCGCTTCACTCTCGCGTTTGTCCTTTTCTTTCTGAATGGATCAGATGTCGAAGACGCTTCATTAATCACACGCACGTTATTATTATCAGCTCAAGAAGTTCGTTATATCAAATCTAGACGCGATCGCGAGCTCCCTGGAGAAAGCGAAAAACCGCTCGCACTTTTAGACCTTTAGACAGCCTCATAAAACAACAACAGGACACGGCAGATTCTTGGCTTTGTGGCTGTTCATCAAGACAACGACAAGGTTTGTTTTGAGCCCGGGTCATCCATGTATCATTATTATATGCATATAGTTGTCTCGGCTGTGCATTTAAAAACATGGCGGCTCCATTGTTTTGATTCTGGCTAGCTCCACGAGATCGTGACGTATCTCTGTAAACCAATCAGCGTTCAGCTGCGCGTGTAGCTCCACCTTTGGGTACCCTTTCTCGTCTTTGGTACCCTTTCGAAAGGGTGCCGAAAAAGTGGTACGGTACGGATCGGTTTGGTACACTTTTGACAGTGGAAACAGCCATAAAAGCGTACCGAACCGATCCGTACCGTACCGTACCACTCAGTGGAAACGGGCCATTAGTTAACCGACTTTACCCTGAAGGCGCCAAGGCAGGCATGCTGCAACAAATTAGGTATAGTTTATGTAATTTGATCAGGTTTGTTTCGAGTCCATTCAATTCATGTAAAGACAGCATAAATCATAACAATAATAGTTATTTTATACTTTTTAAAATAAACTTTATTTAAATTATTTGCTTAATTCCAATTACAGGCGAGAATCTTTTTTTTGAGTGTACCTCGCTGTTTGTGTTTGTTGAGAGCAACATTATAAAACCTTTAAGTATGTGTAGAAAACAGCACTTTAACATAAACTGACTTTGTCCTTGGTCATTTCTACCCATCCATTATACCAAACTCAACTCAATTCCTGGAGGGCCACAGCTCTGCACAGTTTTGCTCTAACCGTAATCAAACACAGCTGATCCAATTAATCGAGGTGTTCAAGACTACTAGATCAGCTGTGTTTGGTTAGGGTTGAAGCAAAACTTTCTTGATACTAATCATCCACCCGCCACCCGCCCACACATATTATTTTATCTGATATATATATCCGCACCCGGTCGACACTTTAATCATTCTAATTCTTTGTTTTAAGCATGATGAGAGGTCACCGTGGATCGTTTGTTATTAACAGCAGATTTAGCTTTTACATATACAGAAAAAAGAGAACAAAAGGGGTGCCACTTCAGCCTAAACAGCAGCTATGTTATGTTTACTTGGCCTTTTACTTTGCACTGTGCAGAAACAGAATAGCATCTAGCCTACTGTGCCTGGATTCAGGCGATTCACAAGCTTCTCCTTGAAAGGCGCTGCAGTCGTGTAAATAAGCGATCTTGTTTCTCCCAAAACGACAGCAAATTTTTCTCTGAGGACTCCTCTAACTGAAAGTTTGCACAGTACTCTTGCACTTCATCCATTATTTTGGGCATCTCATCTTCATTCTGCAGTCCACTCTCTGCATTTTTGCTGGTCAACTGCTATGACCTGCGACCCACCCGCAATTAATCATAATGCGACCAGCTAAAACCATCTTGACCAGCTAAAACCAGCTATGTCCAGCTTAAACCAGACTGGTCAAGCTGGTTTTAGCTGGTTTAAGCTGGACATTTTCCAGCCTGACCAGCTAAGACGAGGCTGGAAATGGCTGGAAACCAGCCTGGAAATGGCCAAAACCCCTTTAAAACCAGGCTGGTCTACCAGCTAAAACCAGCCAACCAACTTAGGCTGGTTTAAGCAGTTTTTTTCAGCAGGGATCCTTTTAAATCATAACAATTACAGAAAAAAAATATTAAAAACCATAAACTTGACAGCAATATCAATGCTATGTGAAATATTTAATCTAAAAACACTAGGAGTGCATATATGACAGTGGAGATGTCTACAAAACAAAACAAAGAATCAGAAAGGCATAAATCTGTGACATTAACCAAAATCCAACATCAGCTTAACGTCTTGATATGACATCCATACAACGTCAAAGTCTAACATCAGTGGATGTTTATCTTGGTTGGTTTTATGTTGTGTAATCATCTTGACGTCGGAGTCTGACCGCAAACTAACATTGGGTTCCGACGCCAACCCGATTTTCATATACAACCACAATTCAATTGGAGCCCACCGTTAATTTTCCATCTGTGATGTCCGGTGCCCGCTGAGTTATTAGTAATGTGTTATTTCTGCAGAGTTTTATATAATCGGCAGGTTTATTATGAAACAATATAATCGTTATTAACCCTTAAAGACCTATAGAGGATTTTTGTGGGCGCTATACTATTTCTTATTTTAACACTCAGCATGAAGTGTCATCTATCATTATAAACAGGAAAACCTGATGTTTCTTGAGATACATGACTAATTTCATGTTATGATTGTTCAAAATTTCCCCAAAAAACATTTTGATAGGTGGTTCTCAAGACAAAAGCCTTTGTCTATTGGTCAAGTAGAGCAGTGTTTCCCAACCCTGCTCCCAAAGGCACACCAACAGTACACATTTTCAGCCTCTTTCCAATCAAACACACACAAATCAACTCATCGGAACGTTAGAAGAGACTCCAAAAGCTAAAGTTAATGGGTCAGATAAGGGAGACGTCCAAAATATGAACTGTTGGTGTGCCTTCAGGAACAGGGTTGGGAAATACAGTTTGATTCAATCTAGCCATGTATACAATACATCAACAGTGTCTGATTTGACCAGAGACACAAACCACATTGACTCTTTTTAACAAATCAGTGTTGTCAAAACGTTATGATGTAGCCACAGTCACTAGGGAGCGTTTGAAGATCCAAATAGGTCACGTAACAAGCTAAAAAAAGCTGAGAATCTCTTCTTTATGCCACTTTTTGAATGTATCAGCGGATCAAAAGTTATTAAACATTTAAGAATAATAGTTGGTGGCACGGTGGCTCAGTGGTTAGCACTGTGGCCTCACAGCAAGAAAGTCCCTGGTTTGAGTCCCGGCAGGGCCAATTGGCATTTCTGTGTTTGAAATGAATTTGCATGTTCTCCCCATGTTGGCGTGGGTTTCCCCTCACAGTCCAAACACATGCGCTATAGGGGAATTGGATGAACTAAATTGGCCCTAGTGTATGATTGTGTGTGTGTGTGTGTGTGTGTAAATAAGTGTGTATGGGTGTTTTTCAGTACTGGGTTGCGAATGTAAAGGCATCCACTGCGTAAAACATAAGCTGGAATAGCTGGTGGTTCATTCCACTGTGGTAACCCCTGATAAATAAGGGACTAAGCTGAAGGAAAATGAAGAATAATACTTATTTTTAGCCTTGAGAGGGTGTCTAGGTCTTTAGTAAAGGTTAATAAAGCTAATGTAATCCATAAAGTAACTGTAGTCTGATTATGAGTATTTTAAAAAGCAGTTTAGTCTAATTACAAGCACAGATTACATGTAATCCATTACTATCCTGCAGCGTTGGCTAAAGTTACTTTTTAGAAGTAATATATAACAATCTTAAGTGACGTTTTTTTAGGGAACTACTAAATGTGGCACTTCATATGACGTTAATCTTTAGTTTTATTTTGGTTGTGATGTCTGGTGCCCAAAATATAACGTCAATTTGTTGTCTTTTACCGACGTCAGCTGATATTTAATTGGTTTTAGGCTAAGACATTAACTAACAAAAATCCAACATCAGCTTAACGTCTTGATATGACAGCCATACAACTTCAAAGTCTAACATCAGTGGATGTTTATCTTGGTTGGTTTTATGTTGTGTAATCATCTTGACGTCGGAGTCTGACCGCAAACTAACATTGAGTTCCGACGCCAACCCGATTTTCATATACAACCACAATTCAATTGGAGCCCACCGTTAATTTTCCATCTGTGATGTCCGGTGCCCGCTGAGTTATTAGTAATGTGTTATTTCTGCAGAGTTTTCCCCCCTCATCTCGGCTGTGTTTAAAAGAGTAATACATTACTTTTAAAAGTGACTTTAGCGAGATCTTTTACAGCATATTATCACAGACTAATTCAAGTTTATTCATTTGTTTTGTTTGTAGTGTTCGGGATTGAGGAGCGTATCACTGTTTACCAGGGCCAGTCAGCGCTCTTGAAGACTGGATCGGACAGACCTTGGAACCTCACCAGAGTTCAGTGGTCCATTTATAAAAACACAACATACATCGCGAGTCTAAGGGACAGAAACGTTACATTGTTCGACTTTTGGAGGTTTCGGGGTCGACTTGAACTCAACAACCGTACGGGAGATTTAACAATCAAAAATGTGAGGATGGATGACAGCTTGGCATACACCGTAGACCTGGTCAATGCTGATGGTACTCGGCCACAAAATCAAGTTCATCTCAGAGTAAAAGGTAAATCACAGATGTTTTAGCTAGTCTTAAGGAGACAGTTTAGCCAAAAATAAAAAATTCTGTCATCATTTAGGCCCAATCTCAATTCTACTTCATAGCCCTTCCCCTTACCCCTGTCCCAATTCTCTTTAGCTTGAAGGCATAGGGCTAAGGGGAAGGGGTAGATAGCCCTTGAAACTGAGTTTTTTTCAGCACCACAGTCGAAACTAAAGGGTAAGCAAACTACAACAAGCTACAACAGCACCCGGAAATAAGGAGTAATTTTGTCATTATTACGGATTTTTACAACAAACAAACACGTTTTAATACATTCATAACCCCTTTTGTGTTTTACCGTCATGCTTTAAAATAAAACAGTACAATATAAACTGCTATCTATGATCCATAATTATAACTCCTGTATAGTAGTCCCACAACATACTTTTAATTCTGTCTCTTAGTGACACTCGAATACCCTGTCAGAAAGGTTTAGTGGCTGGGAATGACCCTTTTACAGTGTCTGCTATAATGTTAATGTTGTTTTTGTGTTTACATAGATGAATATGGCATTATAACATTATGATAACATGATATATGCCTAAATAATACCCACAAATAACGCAACTGGAATAACTACAGCAGTCACGATCGTCTGATCTCATATGAAGCAAGAGCTCACGATCACATATGATGACGTGCGCAGGTGTTGTAGTGCTGTCCCAATTCTTAGGGGTACATTTTGAAGCCCTTCCCCTTCACACTCTGTTTCAAGGGCCAAGGGGAAGAGGGAAGTTGTAGGGGTACAAAAATAGAATTGAGATAGGGTCTTACTCATCCTCAACTTGTTCCAAACATGTTTTGAGTTTCTTTCTTCTGCTGAACACAAGGAAAGCTGGAAAAAACAGTCATAATGACGATGATGAAGCCTTTATTTGTCATAATTGGACCCCCCAGACCATACACAAACATCACGCATTTCAGGGGAAGACAGGTTAATGGGAGGTAGCTTTTAGAAAGAGGAAATAAGATACATTTGGCATAAGTGAGATGGGGAAAAAACACCCTCTCACATTGTCCTTGAATTAGGGCAGTGTGAGATCAGGGTGAAAAAAGCCTCAACAACCAAGCACATAAACACATAGACATAGACATAACATCACAACAGGGGATGTGGATATAGTCCGATGAGGGTGGCAGCCATCTGGTCCTGCCGCTAGAGAGTGCTGGTCACAGACCCACCAACCCACTCCAGTGGGTGAAAGCACACGAAGGTGTGGGGTGCGGGGCTAGGTGGTGATTGTCTATCTGTAACTGTGTATATGTGTAAGCCTGTAGAGCAGGGGTGTCCAAACTCTGTCGTGGAGGGCCAGTGTCCTGGAGAGTTTAGCTTTAACCCTAATCAAACACATCTCAAGCAGCTCATCAAGCTCTTACTAGACATACTGGAAACTTCCTGCAGGTGTGTTGAAGTAAGTTAGAGCTAAACTCAGCAGGACAGCGGCCCTCCAGGACTAAGTTTGGACACCCCTGCTGTAGAGTCTCAACAGGTGTCCTTGGAACAGGGAACAGGAATTTCAGAGAGACTTCTTAACCTACTCTCCAGGAGAAGTTGTTTGAAAAGTTGTTGTTCTCCAGCTAAGGTTGTCTGGCAGGAGAGTCACAGGGAAGCCGAAAAAGAAGAAAAGTTTTTTCAAATTTAGGCCAATATCTGCCAATTTTGCAGATATTTAATGTCCGTCACTGGTCTCCAGGTCTGACCAAATCTTGTTTGCAAAGCCACTAGTTTCACCCCGATGTCTGGTTTGTAATGACCCTGCTCACCCTTTCCACCTTTTCGATCCAGATGGCCAGCTTGGTGGGGTTTTGAGCAGCACTGACCGCTTCTATCAATCATAGATACATCTGGGCCCCGCATAAGCCCATCAGCAGAAACCCTGTTATCAAAGTTCTGAATAGATAGATATCTAGAGTGGCCAGGCACATTGCGCACCACTTCTCCCATCCGTCCATCACGTATCCAGCTGCGAACGTCCCCGCAGGGCAGGTGGGTTCCCCGAACCCAAACTTCTCGAGTGGATGGTGTCAATTGCGTTCAGAAACCAGTTGATCAAATCCTTAATTCCTTATTTGTTTGGAGAGCAGGGAAGGGAGAGCCTCAGAGATAGAATAAGACGAGACAAGAGGAGCCAGCCAGAAGAGATAAGGGAGGGAGAGGAAAAATTGTGACCACCTTCACTGAGAGCCAAAGAAGAACCTTTGACTTCAATGACCTTCAATCATTGGATTCAATAGTATTGTTTTGGTTCCTGCTATAGATGTCAGTGATTGTTTTATTTTTTGATTCTTCAGAATATTTTTGTGTGTGTTCAAGAGAAGAAAGAAATGTACAAAAACTACTTAAGTGTGAGTAAATGATAAAGAAATTGAAATGTTTTGTTGTGAACTGTCCCTTTAAGAGTGGTATAATGTTTATTAAAGTTGTAAAATAAGACTCTGATGTGCCAAGAGTGTGTGTGTGTGTGTGTGTGTGTGTGTGTGTGTGTGTGTGTGTGTGAAGAACCCCACAAATAACGTTTTAGAACTCTCTGAAACGGACCCTTTCAGGCTTTGATCCTAATTGTGGCATTTTTGTGACTGTCAATTTAAATTCAAATGAGGTTGTGCTCTTTTCAAAAGAGGGCGGAGCTACAAATGCCTATGTGTCAGCATAGTGGCAGATTTAAAACTCTAATGACAGATTAGATGCTTTTCACTCAGGGCTGTTTATGCTAATGAGAGAGAGATGGTCACTAATGGGCGGGGCTTTTCCCCTCTGATGACACGTACAAAGTAGGAATGTCAAACAGTGTTTCTGCAGTTTTTATCAAGTGTAATTATAAAACAATTAAATTCATTAATTTTGACCATTAGAGGAGGGATTTTTCAAACAATCTCACTACACATCTGTGGTTTAACCCCTCATAAAAGTGATTTTTGCATATTGGATGCCCTTTAAAGTTTTCCAGTTCATCAGACTGAGTAATTGATATTTGTGTTTAATCCACAGAAAGACTAGACAAACCAAAAATCCACAAAATCTTTCATTCCCTCAGCGATGGACAATGCCACGTGGCCCTTAATTGCACTGTGACTGGCCGAAATGTGATTTTGTCCTGGACACCTGATGGATATTTCAATGGATCGTACATTTCAGGAAACTCAACTTCTATGAACTCGCTCTCAGTTGTCTTCATCTCGTTCAGAGGTACTGGAAACGTGACGTTTAACTGCACTGTGTCCAGTGAAGAGCAGATGGAGAGCACAGTGATGACAGTGGGATGTTCAGGTGAGTCTCAACAACACCGCCAAAAACACAGACAAGAAGATGAAGCTTCTTTAGAGAGCAGTTCATATGGACTTTCAAAAAATAATGAATAACACGAATAATTCCTTATATTTATAAAGCGCTTCTGGATACTCACATTGCTTTACACATCTTTGGGGAGGGCGAAATCTCTTCATCCTCCACCAGTGTGCAGCATCCACCTGGATGACATGACGGCAGCCATATTGCGCCAGACCGCACACCGGCTGTTTAGTGGAGAGGAGACAGAGTGATGAAGCCAATTATGATATGGGGATGGTTTAAAAGCCATGATGGACAGAGGCCAATGGGCAAATTTGGCCAGGATATTGGGGTTAAACCCCTACTCTTTCTCGAAGGGCATCCTGGGATTTTTAACGACCACAGAGAGTCAGGACCTCGGTTTAACCTCTCATCCGAAAGATTATGCTCACTGAGCAGTATAGAGTCCCCTTCACTATACTGAGGCATTAAGACCAACACAGACCACAGCTTAAGTGCCCCTTGCTGGCCTCACTAACACCACTTCCGGCAGCAACCTAGCTTTCCCATGTGGTCTCCCACCCAGGTACTGACCAGGCGCAGCCCTGCTTAGCTTCAGTGGGCAACCATGTGAGAATTTGTAGAGAGTTAGCTGCCGACATCTTAATATCTAAATTGCAGTTTGTTTTACTCAAAAGTGCATGGTTAGTAAAGATATTGGTTCTCATTCACTTATAATTGTGTGTTTTTTGCATTCATACGCACATTTGACCTTCTCCCGAAAACCTTCCACCTAATTCACAACAGTTGTGTATGAACATGGGTTTGTTCCTAAACTCTGGCTACGTCCAAAATTGCATACTTCCATACAATATAGTACGATAAAAAACAGTATGCAAGCCGAGTAGTATGTCCACAATCATAAAATTCGAAAAACAGTATGTGAGAAGTACCTGGATGATCTACCGCTTCCGGCGAGATTCTGAAGTGCGCAGCTAGCCTCTCACATGTAACTCTCACATGGACTACATGGAAAAGCTAGGTTGCTGCTGGAAGTGGTATTAGTGAGACCAGCAGGGGACGCTCAACCTGTGGTCTGTGTGGGTCCTAATGCCCCAGTATTGTGATGGGGACGCTATACTGCTCAGTGAGTGCTGCCTTTCGGATGAGATGTTAAACCGAGGTACTGACTCTCTGTGGTCATTAAAAATCCCAGAATGTCCTTCGAAAAAGAGTAGGGGTTTAACCCCAGCATCCTGGCCAAATTTGCCCTCTGGCCTCTGTCCATCATGGATCCCCTAACCATCCCCATATCATAATTGACTTCTTCACGTCTCATCTCCAGCAATCAGCTGGTGTGCGGCATACCTGCCAACATTTGTCTTTGAATATCCGGAAGTTGTGGGGGATCCGGGGGTGTTACACCTCATTTACAGGGTAGGGGCGTCAGCTTCAACGCATCCCATTCACTTTGAATAAGTGACGTCAGCCGTTGCCGAAATGCATTGTGGATCTGTCGGCGTCACTATAGTATACTTTCTCAACTTTTCAAGTGCCGTTGGAAGCGACAGCCAATCAGATCGCTGTATACAAATACACCAGCTCAGACAGTAGCCGATTGCTAACTAATTTCATTGGCTGACACTGCTATGACGATCGTGTCAGCCCCAACTTCCGACACGCCCTCTATCAAGCACTGACGCTGAAGCCCCGTGTGAATGGGGTGTTACAGATTGTACCAATCACCTATGGACCGGGGGAAGGGGTTGAAATTCTGGGAGTTTTCCAGGAGAAATGACAAACCGGAAGGTGGGTCTGAAATACGGGAGACTCCCGGGAAAAACGGGAGTGTTGGCAGGTATGGTGTGCGGTCTGGCACAGTATGGCTGCCATCACGTCATCCAGGTGGATGCTGCACACTGGTGGAGATTATTGTTATTGATTAATTGATTAATTATTAATTATTCGATGAACCCTAGGGTTAGGGTTAGGGATGATTCCCTGGCATGCTGATGTGGCTTTAGATTAGTTGTTTTTATCAGCTATTTCCTCCCCATATGGTTTATGGTCTTTTTGTCTTGACATCAAACGTAAATCTTCTTTATTTCTCAGCTGTTGCCATTTTATAATAATTTAATCAGACAGAAAGACAGCCCCATGGAAGATAATGTAATCGCGTCCAGCGCCTACTGAGGACCAGTTACTTTTCAAATGTGTGTGTGTGTGTGTGTGTGTGTCTGTGTGTGTGCATCATGCATCACACACCAAGATTAATTCTGATTGGATATTTACCACAATCATGTTCTTGTCTCGTTATTAGCCATTGAAAATGTCAGTATATTTTTATTACAGTTGTCATCATCACTTAATTTTTATTTAGTTTCTGTCTAGTTTTCATCAGTAGAAACTTGTTTGTCATGAAAACGATGACAGTTTTTCTTGGCAAAATTAACACTGGCATATACAGTTATGTTCTAAGCCCAAATTCATAGTGCTAACCACTGCGCCACTGTGTCGCCCAAGGGATCAACAAATCGTACAAAATCAAAAATGTTTGAATTGGCATGAGAAAGTGTAAAACAGCACATATGGCCTGCTCTTTAAACATCCTCATCAAAACTACTGTAGTCAACATTTGACGTGGATCAGTCAAAGTTGTCCTAAAACACATTCGTATATTAAAACATTAGTGAATAACTTTTTTGATCCACTTCAAATGTTAAAGTGTGTGAACTTTAAAAACAATGAATGCAATAGAAAGTGCTGACATTGAAGAGCATTGATGCTTTGTTCTAGAAAACATCCAGAAGTGTGAAGTCTGCAGCTCTTGCAGTCCCTGCAGCACCGGCGGTTTCTGTGTGCTGTGCTATATTGTGTTAACGGCTCTGCTTGTTGCTGCACTTGTATACGCATATAGACATAAAGGTAACAAACATATATTGTAGTTATTTTCCAATACAGCTTTTTATTGTCTTATCTTTTCTTTATCAAATGTAATTTATGTTTTCTAGAACAAATTAAAGATTTCTGCATCGATGGCCCCATTCAGTTCATCCAGAATCTATGGTGACGTTCGAGTTTACAGTAATATTGTTTATTTATCAGTGGAGTGCAGCGCTCCTGTGGTGTTTCTGGTAAATAAATAAGGGAGAAAACATCTTTGTCAAAGATTTACCATGATGTGTAGATGCTGCTTTGTTGGTTTAACCTCATTGTATAGTTTAAAGAGCCTCTATTATGGGTTTTTGAGAATGACCTTCCATGTAGTGTGTAACACAGCTCTAAAGTGAAGTGAAATATCCAGCTAAAGCTTAAATCTGAAAGTGTGCAGTGTTTAAAACTATTGATTCATCTTTAAAAGAGTCCACTCAGAGTGATTAAAATGAATCGTCTAGATAACGAGTCATTAGCCACATCGGTGTGACGTCGATACGAAACTTAAGCCCCGCCCAATTGTTGTGCGTGCAAACCCAGAAAAATTTAAACATGTGGCCCCGCCCACAAACAGACAACCACTGTAGCAGATGCCGGTTGAATCCAGTCATGAAGACGCTGTGGGATATTCTGCTGGATATTAATGGAAGTGTGAGGGGAAAGTTAGTGTTATTTTCTCTACCCAAAGATGAAACTGTGAAGAGTTTATTTTTGCAAAAATACCTCAGCATTATAGCCCAGCTATAATGTGCTGTGTTCCTTGGACTCTACATGCTTACAATGGAAGATTCATTGGTCGTTTGTTAAAGGAAGGATTAGAAAAGACTATTGATGTGTGGGACTTTGGCAGGAAACTTTACAGTACACAGTTCATGGATCAGTTTCTTCCTCCATTTCACAAGTGTAAGTAAATGGTTGTCTCCTTGTTTTCTCTATAGCTTGCAAATGATGTATTTAATTATGTTCTGTTACTTGTAACCGCTTGTACTGTATCTGGTTAACTCTTTATATTCTCATATCACGTGTAAAGCCACGTTAAAAACGCGTTGCGTGCTGCTTTGTTTACGGATTTCAATGCATTTGTGAGCTCGTGTTTCACTGCCGTTTGTCATTGTTTTGGCCACCGTCAGCTGTTCTTACACACGTGCAGCGGTCAAGAATCAAAATAGTTCAGCTTTTGCCACTGTGTGGATTAATACTGAATGTGTGTCATGGTCAAGAATAGAGCAATATGCTGGTGTTTAACTGCACTGCTTTTATGCACTTCTGCATTGGGCTCACATAACATCTGTCCCTGAAAATCCGGGAGACCCCCCCCCGGTTAGCTTCGGGGGCGACGTGTCTGAATAACACTTGAGAACTGGGCACTGTGTACTTTGGTGTTACTAACTACTGTGAATCGTGTTTCGGGCTGGCGCTGCGATCGAATTCTTTACCAATATTGTCCACCCGGGGGTTTCGCAGACCGTACCAAAATGCTGAGGACCAAATTTCACTCTGTCTTTTTTTAATGTATAATAGGGGCTCTTTAAACTGTGAGTTTTATGTACATTATAACAACTTTAAAGGGACAGTTCACCCAAAAATGAACATTATGTCATCCTTTACTCACTTTCTGGTTGTTCCAGACCCATTTACGTTTCTTTGCTATGCTGAAATTGGGATATCTCAAGAATGTCAATAGAAATAGAAATCTCACAATCCATTTACTCACATTAATAAGTGCTTATTTTCTTTACTAGACTTATGGCGATGTTCAGTATTTAATATGTGAATAATTATTTATCATTTAAACGTTTAAAGCGCCTGTTAAGTATATTCAGATTGTTGCATTGGCAGTGGATTTTCGTCAAACCACCAAATGAGTAAATGCTTACTTAATTACTTACTCCCAGGGCCATTTTATATCGAAGTTAATATTTAGCCGGACCCTTTTGGTGTTTCGCAACATTTATTTTATTTTTTTTTCTTATGAGGTTGGTTGTTAGCCCAACGCTCAACCCCTAACCTAGAAGTCCAGGACATACACTCATACACTATGGACAATTTGGCTTACCAAATTTACCTACACCGCATGCGTTTGGACTGTGGGCAAACTGGAGCACCCTGAGGAAACCCAAGCCAACATGAGGAGAACATGCAAACTCCACACAGAAATGCGGAGCTCGAACCAGCGACCTTCTTGCTGTGAGACGACAGCACTACCCACTGCGCCATCGCCCTGCATGAATGCTTAATAGGCAATGTCATTTCAAACATTACCATTTCCACTTTACAGTTTTTATAATACATAGGCATTTTTTATCTCTGTATAGTGTCTATTTGTTAACATCAATTATTACACGGAGGGTGGCGTGGTGGCGCAGTGGATATCGCTGTCGCCTCACTGCAAGAAGGTCTCTGGTTCGAGGGTCTGGGTCAGTTGGCATTTATTCTGATTAATACATGGCTACTTGCCACAAAAAATTGACTCAGAACATTGTTCTGAGCCGTAATAGTTTATTTTTGCTTTAGTTTAAGGCAAAGCTGACAGAAACTGAAACAGCTGATGGAGTATACACTAACCTGTGCATTATTGAGCCACAAGATGGCGCCAAACAGTCAAAAACACAAAGCTGACAGAAACTAAACTGAGTGAATAAAGCATACAGTACACTAACCTGTGCATTATTCGTTCACAATGTGGCACCAAAAGGTCAATAAACAGTGGTGTGACAAATAAGCATGAATGTGGATGTAAGTGTGAACGCAATCATGGGCGATCAAGTTGATTTCAAGTTCCCAGTTGTGGCTGTGTGTTATTCAGCAGGTGCTATCCCAAAATAACATATCTTTGAATGTCGCAACTGACCAATCAGAATCAAGTATTCCAGTCAGCCATGTAATAAGAGATAAAATACATCCAGGGTGGTGGTTTTCACACAAGTAAGCCTGTTTATTACTGAATTGTTCAGTTCAGCTTAACAAAGAAGCTTAAATGGGTTTGGAACAACCTGAGAGTGAGTAAATGATGACAAAATGTTCATTTTTGGGTGAACTATCCCTTTAAACAAAAGGTCAAACCCCCCGCCCCCCTCCCCCCAGATAATAAAGCTTGTACTTGAATGAGTGAACGAACAAATGAATACATTTTTGTGGTACTGATTTGTTGTCAATAAAAAGGCAGCTTTTTTATAATAATTTGTCTGTCTTCTTTGCTCAAAGGTGCGAGTTTCCAATTACGATAAATTGTGGGAGTGTCTACGTGTGAAGTTTGTCAGTATTTCACAGTATTGACACCACTGTTTTAGGTCACTGTGAACGCTCTTGGAAAAAGGAAGTGGTCAAGCATAACTAGAATTAGACATGTGACCTTTAGTTTTTTTTTAGCAGATCTGACTATGAGTAAATGCTTCAGAAATATTGCTCCATTTAAGGAGATGACACTGAGCTGTTTTCACATTTAGCTCATCAGACATTTTGAGCAGCGGGGGCTCAAGTGGACATTTTATTTTATTTGTTTATAACTAAAACATATCAAATTGATTGTTAGTTCACCCAAAAATGAAAATCTACTCACCATATACTTAGCCTTAAGTGGTTTGGAACATTTATGAGTTTCTTTTAGTTTTGAGAAAAACCAGTTGTGTAAAGCAACTAATGACAAACACTCAAATTACTGTGAGTAGTTGTAATTTACTAAGCAGTTTTAAAAATGTGTACTTTTACTTTCCCTTGAGTACGTTTTTAGTGCAGTATCTGTACTTTTACTCCACTACTTTCTTTCAACCTGCAGGCACTACTTTATTTTTCTTATCTATGGGGATTAGAAAAATCAGTCCAGAGATTCCTGTCCAATCAAATCGCACATTGAAGGAAATTTGCATCTTACTGAACTACCTCAAGACGTGGGCAATTAATTATTGCAGCAAACTGTTTGGAAGCATTAAAAGTGTCCAAAAGAAGATGTTTAAAATCTTTACACGCATTGACCCAGACTGTAGGTGCATGTCACTGATAAGAAGTGACCTTATTGACTGATTCCCCTCCATCATTGAATCAGTCATCTACACTTCAATAACTGTCTGGTTTAGCTCAGCTACCAAATCCGACCTCCGAAGACTAGGTCGAATAGTTTGGACTGCTGAGCGAATCATTGGTACAACGCTCCCTACTCTCCAAGAACTGTACTTATCCAGAGCGAGCAGAAGGGCTGCCAAAATCACTCTGGACTCCTCACACCCAGCACACTGCCTCTTTGAACTTTTACCTTCTGGTCGACGCTACAGAGCACTGTGCACCAGAACAGCCCGACACAGAAACAGTTTCTTCCCTCAGGCAATCCATCTCATGAACACTTGATGATGATAATAATTGTGGAACCAACATCATTACCTGCTATACACTTTTTTTTTATACACACATACACTTATTTAACAACACACTATACATGCCAATTTGCACATAACACCTGCACATATTATGTTGTATATAGTAATACACCTGTACATACACTTGTCAATTTGCATATTGCATTCACTACTTTTTAAAATATATTTATTATCTGTTTTTTAGTCCTCTGTAATTCTGTTGCACTGTAGCTCTGTCACGAAAACAAATTCCTCGTATGTGTGAACATACCTGGCAATACAGCTCTTTCTGATTCTGATTCTGATTAAACACCCAGCAGGCATAAGACGTCAACATGACATCAGATTGATGGTGTACCCCAACGTCATGGGGACGTAGCATTTTGTTTGAAAATGAAAATCGGGTTGACGTCAGAACCCAACATCCAAACTAAAATCAATGTCTAATGATGTTACAGCTTGACGTTGTGTGGACGTTACCACTATGATGTCTATGAGACGTCAAACACTGAGGAGCAATTCCATCGATGTGCAGCTCTACAGATCCCGAACCATGCAAGCCAGTGGCGACAGCGGCGAGGAGAAAACCTCACCAATTGGCGAAAGTGAAGAATTTAGAAACCTTGAGAGAAACCAGGCTCAGTTGCGCACGACCATTTCTCCTATGGCCAAACATCTTGTGCAGAGCTGCAGTCTAGGCGCAGAAAGCTGGACCTCAGTGAAGACTCGTCTCTCCTTGGAGTGTCACAGGAATCAGTCTCATGCTCTCACTCCACCATGACCACCACAGCAGCTGCTCAGGATACGGCCTGCTCCAGGATTATGAAGACCTTGGGATCATCTTGTCGCTGGTCTTGGATCGCATCAGTGTCGCTGCATAGTCTGAGGGCCTCGGGATGAGTAACCCCAGGTGGAAATAGAGAATTAAGAAAATAATTAGCATAGCTGCTGTTCATAGTGTATATAAACAAGATGCAAAAACCTGCGCGGAGCACATCATGCATCATACCGCTAAGTGATGCACTGAGTGTATGCTTTGCTAAAAAGATTATCTAGTTTTGAAATGCGAGTGTGTTTGAGCCTCGGACTTTATTAGGAAGGCTATTCCAGAGTTTAGGCGCCATAAATGAGAAAGGGCGACCTCCTTTACTCGACTTTGCTATTCTAGGTACTACCAGAAGCCCTGAATTTTGAGATCTTAAAGAGCGGGTTGGGTTAGATTAGATTAGATTAGATTAGATTAGATTAGATTCAACTTTATTGTCATCACACATGTACAAGTACAAGGAAACGAAATGCAGTTTAGGTCTAACCAGGAGTGCAATAGCAGCAAGTGCAGGATACAGGTATAAGTTATAAAGTGCAGTTATAGAAAAATTATGGTGATATTTACAAATGGATGTACTATCAACATTATATACAGGTTGTGTCAGCTATGAACAGAGATTTACAATAGATGGATAAATGTACAGGTTGCTATTAATAATCAGAAGTGTGCAGATAGATAAACATAATTACAAATGTATATGTACAGTGGGTGTGTACATAATTTACAAATGTACATGTGCAGTAGGTGTGTACAGTTCAAATAAATGAATCAGTGCAATGAATATGTGCAATTTTTAAATGTGCAAATGTTAAGTAGTGCAGTGATTATGATGAGTTTGAGTTATGAGGAGAGGAGAGTGGGGTGTATTAGGGGGGCAAAAAGTCAGTGGGGAGCAGAGTTCAAGAGGGAAACAGCTCTGGGGAAGAAGCTGTTCTTTAGTCTGCTGGTTTTTGTCCGGGGGAGCCTGAAGCGCCTGCCAGAAGGCAGGAGAGAAAACAGTCTGTGAGCAGGGTGAGAGGAATCTTTAAGAATACTGCGTGCTCGGCGCAGACAGTGTTTCCTCTGGATGTCCTCTTTGGCTGGCAGTGTGGTCCCTGTGATGCGTTGGGCAGTTTTCACCACCCGCTGCAGTGCCTTACGCTCTGCAACAGAGCAGCTTCCATACCAGACTGTGACACAGTTCGTCAGGATGCTTTCTATTGTGCAGCGGTAGAAGTTCACCAAGACGGCTGATGACAGCTGGTTCTTCTTAAGTTGCCTTAAGAAAAATAGGCGCTGGTGAGCCTTCTTGACCAGGCTGGAGGTGTTGGTGGTCCAGGAAAGGTCCTTGGAGATGTGGGTCCCCAGGAACTTGAAGGATGATACAGGCTCGACGGCCATCTCATTGATGTAGATGGGATCATGTGAGCCTGTTCGTCCCTTCCTGAAGTCCACAATGAGCTCCTTGGTCTTGTCGGTGTTAAGGAGCAGATTATTGTTGGTGCACCACGTGGCCAGATGCTGTATCTCCTCCCTGTAGGCAGTCTCATCATTGTTGCTGATTAGACCAATCACTGTGGTGTCATCTGCAAATTTGATGATGGCGTTGGATCTGTTCACAGGCCTACAGTCGATGGTGAAAAGGGAGTAGAGGAAAGGGCTCAGCACACAGCCCTGTGGTACACCAGTGTTGAGTGTGACGGTGGTGGAGCAAATGTGGTCTGATCTAACATTCTGAGGTCTGTTAGTCAGAAAGTCCATAACCCAGTTACAGAGAGACGTGTCTATATCCAGGTCTCTAAGTTTGATCACTAACTTAGAGGGTATGACAGTGTTGAATGCTGAGCTGAAGTCAACAAACAGCATTCGTGCGTATGTGTTTTTATTGTCCAGGTGTGTGAGTACAGAGTGCAGTGCTATGGAGACTGCATCTTCTGTGCTCCTGTTGTTGTAGCGAGACAGGAGGTTGGTTAGATAAACAGGAGCTCGATTATTTAAAGCTTTATAAATAAGGAGCAATATTTTAAATTCAATACGAAACTTAACAGGCAGCCAGTGTAAGGAGGATAAAATTGGGGTGATATGATCATATTTTCTAGACCTGGTAAGAACTCTGGCAGCTGCATTTTGTACTAGCTGAAGTTTGTTAATAGAGGATGCTGGGCAACCAGCAAACAGAGCATTACAGTAATCCAGCCTAGAAGTCATGAAAGCATGGACTAGCTTTTCTGCATCTGAGATGGATAGCATACTTCGCAATTTAGCAATATTTCTCAGATGAAAGAAGGCAGTGTTTGTGACGTGGGATATATGATTTTCAAAAGTTAAATTGCTGTCTAATATGACACACAGATCTTTTATAGTAGAGCTAACGCTTGCAGGTCGAGTTGTGAGATCTGCTGTGTTCAGGATTTACGCCCGATTAGTAATAATTCTGATTTGTCTGAGTTTAAGAGAAGAAAATTGTTGGTCATCCAGTCTTTAACATCTTTAATACACTCAGTTAGCTTAGACAGTTCAGACATCTCATCCGGTTTAGTTGAAATACATAATTAAGTATCATCTGCATAGCAGTGAAAGCTGATCCTGTGTTTTCTAATAATGTATCCCAGGGGAAGCATGTATATTGTAAAAAGCAAAGGGCCTAAAACTGATCCTTGAGGCACCCCGTACTTTACTGGCCTGACATCAAAATAGTGTTGTCCTTAGATGTAGGCTAGACGTCACGACCTAAATCTAATCTAATATTAATGTCTAACGCTCCATTTACACGGGGCTTCAGTGTCAACCCTTGACAGAGGGCGTGTCTAAAGCTGAGGCTGACGTGATCGTCATAGCAGCGTCAGACAATGAAATTAGTCAGCAATAGGTCACAGTCTGAGCTGGTGCATTTGCATACAGCGATCTTATTGGCTGACGCTTCTGTCGGCGCTTGAAAAGTTGAGCATGTCCCAACTTTTGCAGCGAGCAACGCCACTGAAGCGGCAACAACAGATCTACAATGCAGTTCAGCAACACCTGACGTCACCCATTCAAAGTGAATGGGAAGCGTCGAAGCTGACGCTCCATGTGAATGGGGCATTATGGCATTGTGTGCCTGCTGGGCAATAACCTAATGCACTATGAATGTTATGTTACAAGTAATATTTACAGCAGATACTTTTACTCTACTTGCACTACATTTTTGGGCAAGTAATGATACTTTTACTTAAGTATGTTTTTTCAGTACTCTTTCCACCACTGAGAAAAACTAAAAGAGGATATTTTAAAGAATGTTCGACACTGAAAGCCACTGATTTCCATAAGAAAAAAATGACTATGAAAGCTATGGCTACCGGTAGCCAAAATTCTTCAAAATATCGTCTTTATTGTTCAACAAAACAAATATGTTAATGGTTTGGAACAGGTGGATAGTAAATGATGACAGAAACGATCCCTTTAACTCAACTCTAACTTTAACATTTAGTAAATTACCTCATGCTAACACCCATTTTTTTTCATGTTATTTCAACAGATGTCTACAAAATAATCATTCACGCAATTCATCTAGCACTTCCTAATTTTGAGTCCTACATCATTTAGCAGATGCTTTTGTCTAAAGTGACATACAATTGAGGAGGCATTCAGCAATTTAACAAGAAGTACACACAACAAGTGCTGATTATACAGAGAAACTGTTCATGTACAGAGAATGAAGTGCTGATTTATTATTATGTGCAGATTGGGATCTGCTACACTAGAGTAAGGAGGTGGAAGTTTTTTTACACACTGTAAAAAATCCAACTTACAAGTAGTTAACTCAGTTTAAAATAGTAAGTTATGTGGACATATTTTTAAGCATATTTTAAGTTGAATTTACTCATAAAAATGATTCAGCTGCATGTTTGGTACTGTTTGTTCAATGAAAGTAAAATATTCAGTTGAGGAGACTTAACATTTTTATTTCTCCATATCTTCAAAAAATAAAAAGTTGAGTTAACTTAAAATTTTTAAGGCAACCGACTGCAAAGAAATTTTGAGTTTATTAAGCTTCAGTGTTTGAAGTTGTGCCAAATTATTCCATAAAGTATATTTGACTGAAAAAAATGTCCGTGATTTTAACAGTAAAAGTCTGTATAATCTACAGTGAACACCTGTTAAATGATTAACGGCTCATTTCTGTACAAAATACGGAAAATAGCTGTAACAGATCTAATCTTTGTTTTCAAGAAACTAATCAGTGTCTGTAATCTCACCACACACCCTCCTTCACTAGACCCTAAATTTGTCAATTAGTTTAGTCCACTAGACAGAGTGAACGACCACAAACAAGTGAATTCAGACACTGATGGACACCTGCTGTTAACAAGCACAATCACTGAAGAAAAGAACAAGAAATAAAACTATAAAGACGCCCAAACCAACTGAATTAAAACAGAGGATTAAACAACTCCATTAAATAACAGCATTAGCAGCTTCACTGATTACAGTTTGACTTCAACTCTCTCATGTCTGCAAGGATATTTGATAATTAACAGGTTTATATATTTTATTGAAAATAGTTCATTTGACCTCACCATCATGGAGATCAGAGGCTGCTTTAGTTGTGCTTTTGAACCTTTACATTTCTATCTTAATGTTTCTCTGGCTGTTATAACTGTGTATCTGTAACTCATCAGTTAAAGCAAGAAAGGCAATGAGGAACTGTGTACTTGATCGTTACAGATGTAATTTCTAGTATTTAATAAGTTAAGCCATATAAATAGTTTTGTTTGAAATTGTTTGGGATATGTTACAGTTCTCCGTGAGGTTCAACAAACAATTGAGGAATTAATAAGAAATTAAAATTTAATTCGTTTCATGCACAAAACCCTGAGATGTTCAGCTGCACATTATGACACACAGACATCAAGAATCAGAATATGAACCTCAACCATGGTTGCTAAAAAAAAGCTGCTTCATTCAGTCATGCTGCAATGCATGCTGGGTGCCAGCATTGTACAAAAATCCCAGCATGCATTGCAGCATGAATATATTATGCAGCCTAAAGTTCTTACAATCTCTTTCTTTTCCTTTTTTTTTATTTGTCACCATTGTTGAGATTCAAAGACTAATTGTTGATGTCTGTGTGTTTTGAAGTTCTGCCGTAGATCAAACATTCTCATTGTGAATGGTGTATTTAAATCTGGTAAACAGTCATTGGCTGCTGTAGGTCAAGTGGTTCCATTTACATTTATTTATGTATTTACATACATTGTATTTATTTATCTTTAACTAACAAGATATTCAATGAGGGCACAAGCAGATGAGAGTGCTTTCGTTAATAAAAAAAAATTGTAACTTCTTTTATCCTAGCTGAAATAAAACAAATAAGACTTTCTCCAGAAGAAAAAATATTATCAGACATACTGTGAAAATTTCCTTGCTCTGTTAAACATCATTTGGGAAATATTAAAAAAAGAAAAAAAATCAAAGGGGGGCGAATAATTCTGACCTCAACTGTATATATTTACAGCTCTTTGTTAATTAGTAGTTTTGTGTAGTTAAAAAACAATATAGTACTTACTATGAATTACTAAAGTATGTTTTGAGCACAGCATCAGAATTAACGTTATTGCATCTTAACATGTACTTCTCGAGGTATAGTCACGAGGAATCCTGCTTCAGAAATAACTCCTCTCTCAGTCATCTTCCCATCAAGCAAATTTCTCGTGTTAGCCTAATTGGTTGGTTACATCACTGACCAGAGCGAGAGGTGGCAGTAATAAACCAAAAAGTTTGTTGTCGACCACCGAAAAACAAGAAGAAGAAATCGTCATTCTCACCATCATATCGATTTATTTTCATCGGCTAGACACTAGCGATGTGCAATACCATTGGTACCATCCGATACCAAGTAAAATGAAGGGAAGTATCGGTGATATCGATCCGATACCGATACTTTGCTCGAAAATTACTGTTTGGGAAATTAAAGTAATAAGTAGTGTACTGTACTTAAAAGTGTCACTTTATACTGAATACGAGACATATTACAGGTCATTCTTGTTTATTGATGAAGAATTATCTTACAAAAAAGAGCCAACTTACATATTCATTGTCACAAAAACCCAAGCCCCCAAAATACAGCCCCATCGCCACATTTTCTCCCTGTGTACCTGGATAGTGCCTGCTTGCTGCACCTAAGGACTCTGAAAGCAATGTCTGTCTCACCCTAGCAGGCAGCACCTGTGCCTCCTCCTTTTCTGACCGCCTAGTCATGACGTTGTCTTATTCTGTCTTGTGATTGTGATTCTGTCTTTGCGATTAGGTTTGTGGTATTACCACAGTACCTCACTGTTTTGAGTTTATGGAAGTGAAGTAGCTCCACACATAACTTTGCTCGCGGCCACCCATATCCAATGACAGTGTGACTGAACAAAATTGTGCCAGTGGACTGAGTGGCTAGCTAGCGTCATAGATATTTAAATTAGATATTGTCTGCCCTGTTGTTGTCTATTGCGTCAATAGAGCCACCATTTTAGTACAGGGTAGCGCTCCTTTGAAATGAATGCGGGATCAAGCTGCAGTGGAGGACTGTGGCCATCCAGAGCCAGAGATACACACATATATCTATGATCGGGAGTTTTCCCGGTGGTCAGTACGCAGCATATCATTGTCACATTTCTTTTGCATTGTTTGCTTATTTTATTTAACAAAACTAGCATAAGCCCAGTATTTAGTGCAAGTTGGTGCTACTTTGCCTTATGGTGAATGCAGTAAGTGTCTGTATCATCAATAACGTTACTTGTTGAGCACAAAAGTTCATAACATAAAAACGTAAAAAACGAAATCTTACCTATGAAATGTTCTGCCTTTGTGCTTTGTTTTCCTTCTTTGCTCATTACTACACCAGTACACAGCGCTAAAGTCCAGCATCTTCACATTTGGCACACTGTCTTGACTAGTGTGTTTGTATGACATTTGTGCTGGGAGCACTGTACAAATGTGGCGGCGCTATTGACGCATGCTCAGGGTCCGTATGCAATATCTAGTGTATATATCTCTGAGCTAGCGTGCTCTGCAGTTGTACAGTGCCATATTACGCACATGACTTGGCAGGCAGACGAACAAATACAGTATTTCAGACTAATTTGGCATTATTTAGATAAACTTGGGTAATTGTGGTTAATTTCCGCTGTATTTCTATTTTGTATTTCGCCCCAAATTATTGGAATATCAATATTTTGATATGATAATCGATTCTAGAACATACATAGCTGGTATCGGAGATATCAATATTTTAGTATCGATCTGCACATCACTACTAAACACTGGCCTCACAGCTCCGTGAATGTCGGTTACATCACTTATTGATCCGCAATCAGTAAATGTAGCTTGTGTTGACGCTACTGCGCTACTTGACAAAAAGAAAAACAGCTTCGCTACTGAAAATTTTTAATCAGAATCTCACTCTGAAACAGCAGAACTTCAGCGATGATGCCAGCTTGCATTGTTTAAAATATGCTTAGCTACGCCTCTCCAATCTTACCCAGAATATAAATACACATATTTAGATCACTTGCTTTAATCAATACTATTGGAATGTGAAGCAACTTTCAACCAGCACAACACAAAATGTTTCTGAAGACAATCACCTACTGCACCTCGTGGTTGTAGGACACTTTTGGGATTGGGAATATAAAGAGAACTCTATGGAAAACACAGTGAAATCAATAAGAGACAGATATGATTGATTAAATAATTTTCATTACAGATAAACAACAACTACTTAACTGCTTTCAACTAGCTAACTAACTGCTTTCACTACATATAGTAGGCTATGCATTGTTTATTTATTTTGTATCAGAGATCATTTGGGCAAGTGTTTAGTCACATACATAAACAATGATGGAACGCTAAAAGCAAACATATAAGAACAAAACAAACTTATAAACATACATCAGCATTATTAGATCAACAAAAAATGGCGGACCACCCAAACCACCCTATTAAAGTCTAGATCGGATACACGGCCAGCCGGCCGGAAGTGCCATATGCACATTAATATAGCGCATTTTTTTATGACACTGTATAATTAATATTTTTACAGTACTGTGACGGTTGGGTTTAGGGTTGGGGTGGGGGTAGGGGTCAAAAAAATACAACTTATTGGGTAATTTATTAGATCAGATAAATACTGTACAACTACTGTTTTTACGCTTCGGTGACGGTTGGGTTTAGGGTTGGGGTGGGGGTAGACGTTAATAAAATACAATCAATCGGAAATTTCATAAATAACATAAAACATTCTAGTTAACTTTCGGCCGCAAACATATCCGATCTAGCAACAGCCATATTTTCGGAAATGGAGTGGGCGTAGTTTATGACCTGTACTTCATCCACCCACTAGGGGGCGATCAGAATTTTACGGCCTCGTTGTTCAGCACCTGAGGTAAGAGCAGGTTACACAAAAATAGCCAGTGTAGCCAGCCAGATTGGGCGGGTTTTGAATCCGATTGTGCGGGTAAAAAATGACAGAGACGGGCCAAACCCTCACTTTTCAGAAAAATCTCGCATCAACTCCCCCCCCACACACCATTCGTGAAAACCGGGACCGTTAAACAGCCCCCTCCTCTTCACTTTTCGTGAAACCGAGGTTGTTGGGCGGGTGTTTTGGCATTTCGGCTGGTTTTGGATAGTTTTTGGGCTGGAATCAGTCAGCTACATCTGGCAACACTGAAAATAGCTTATCCAAACTCTCGTGCTACAAACGACAGGCATCGAAAATGATGGATTATGAACAGGTAAGCAGTTTCTCGGTATTGTTTAAAAAATGAAATTACAAACGTGACTGAACACTTAAATGCTGTTCAACAGTGCAAACTATGTTGTTGGGACACTTTTAGTAGCCTACTTAATGATTCAATTCTAGTCGATTCTTTACCTCATAATTAGTTAATGTAAGTTCATGGTTTGTTTGTTTTTTTGGCTCAGTTTTGACGAGATTTGATTTGATTTGCAGTTTGATTTCGCTTTTATTTGTTTAAAAATAGATATTGAAAAGAAAAAAATCCCACTACATGAAAACCTTAGAATGTGTTTAGTTTTACTTGCAGTCTAGTAAATTCATTATTGTAAAACAAATGCCATTTAAGCTGCCACAAACACTGGACATGACAGACTTTTATCATTTAGCAAAGACGTTCTTACACATATCTAGTAACTAGTATTAAAATAAAAGTCAGTAAAACAAGAAGAAAGGGAAAAGTGGTTTGCATATCATTTTGCATTTCTGAAAATAATAAAAAGACATGTTTATTGTAATGTGATGCTTGAGGTTCTTTTGCATTTCTCCACTAATAAAACAGCGAGAGGCTCCTGAAGTGACTGTCATATCAGCTCTGGAGATTAAACTGATGTGTTTTTATGTCTTTATAATTACAGCACGCCAGTATGTGTGTAGTCATTAATGAAACTGTCTGCTAGAGATGAAACGGTATGAAAAGTATGAGGCACGCTTACGACTCACACTTAAGGGTGTACTCGCACTATGCTATCCGAACTGTGCCCAGGCCTGATTCCCGGATCGTTTGAGAAGTGTGAGTGCTCTGAATCGGGCTCAGGCATGGTTCACTTGGGCGGCCCTGCCCCGGTTGGAAGAGGTGGGCCTGAGCGCGGTTCACTTGGGCTCAGGCGCGGTACGCTTGCAGTGTGAGTGCAAGCGTGCCTGAGTCCAAAACTGAAAGCAAGACGTGAATTTTAAGGGACTGTTTCATATGGATTAATCATTCATACTGTTCAATGAACGCAATGAACGTCGTAGTTTATAAAAGACGCAACCTCCTCACTGCACGACAGCTGCGCCTTTAACAAACCTCCTAATTCCTGCAGCACAAGGACTTTATGATTGTTTATGAGCATCAAAAGTGGCTGATCTGTTTATCAAATTATTAGACTGCATGTCATCACATATCAAACGACTTAAACGATATAACTAAAGAAATCTCCCCTGTGCTGAGCGAGAGCGCTTACTGAACAGCACATCATCGATGACGTAAGCGTGCCCAGGCCCGAATGTAATGTGAGTGCGGGCCGTCGGGGGAGACGGGAGGGGGGACAAGAGTGCTTTGGCCCGGTTCAAGGCAACGGTACATAGTGTGAGTACTGAGTACGCCCTAAGTTTTGTGTCTGAAAATGAACGAACGACAGTTTAACATTTGCTCCATGAACATGGATCTCTGCATTTTGTATTTGTTTTCTTATTCTTTCATGTACGTCCTGTTTGTGTTTTATAAGTGCATTAGATTTTCTTATTTAAGGTATAGTTTGTTAACCCTGCATTAAGAAAACTACCCCAACTGCGATCCATGTTTACCTTGTTTTTTAAAAGCCAGAAAGAGTTAAAATTACATATAAAAAAATACATAATTGCATATATTTTTTGGCCTGACTGATATTGCAATTCGATAGACCCTTTCCACATTTCTGGGTTTCTCAGTAGCGGATGTCGTCATAGTTGGGAAAACTTAAAGCACAGTGAATGCGAAAATACAACAAATAGATTTTTTACAATCTTATTTACTCAATAAATAAAAGACAAAAACTCCTTGATGATGTTATAAAGACTTTCAGATAAAGGAAAAACAATGTGCAAGACTGATGACAGCAGCCAGAGGAGAGAATAACGTCAAAATTGCTGTCCTGTCTCATATATGCTGCACTTTCAGAAATAAAGGTATGAGAGCTGTCACTGGGGTGGTACCTTTTCAAAAGGTACACATTTGTACTTGAAGGGTCCTTATTGATTCCTCAAAAGTATATATTAGTACCTACAAATTTTAAGAGAACACTTTTGTACTTTTTAGGTACTAATATGTACCCTTGAGGTATTAATATGGATCTTTTAGGTACAAATGTGTACCTTTTGAAAAGGTACCACCCGAGTGACAGCTCTGGTACCTTTATTTCTGAGAGTGTGCATTAAAAATTCCTCTCACAAGCAGTAATTTGTTGCGGTTAATTCGTAAAATTTAAATTTTAAAATACTTTCAAGGATTTAAGATGCTGATGACTATTAAACGCGTCATAACAGGCTTGTGAAAAGGGTCCATTTTCAGTTTGTTTTGAAACATCTCAAAAGCTGGTGCTAAACTTTAATAATATGTCTTCTTTATTAAAAATAACAGACCTATAGGCCTATACATGACTGACAGCACAATCTCACTAAAAACATGATGCTTGCTGTAAGCTAGGCTACATTATTTATATATCGTTGGTAATGCATATCGCAGCTTATGCATATCGTTGGCAAAATAATCAGCCTTTTCGCAAAGCCTGATATTTTCCTGCAGGCTTGATGCAGACTAAAACTAAACTTAAACTCTCGCTAAATCTCACTGTGAGTAAGATCGAGATAGTTCAAAACAAGAACCGCTTGCATGCTTCAGCGCCAAAACACAAACTGGTCTGTCGAATAAAATATTAATATAAATAAAATTATAGTGAAATATTCACAGTTTCAGAGTAGCCTATATTAGGTTAAATATTTTTTCTGTTATGGACAATCCATATTGCACTCGTCAGTTTCAATTTTTGATAATTTAGTCAACTACTTTGACCACAATGGGCCAGGTTTTACAAACTATCCACAGCATTTAAAATATTCCCCTCGGTGGAATAAACTTCGTTGGCTTATAAACTCAGAATATAGCACACACGCAAGATCGAATTTGGGTCAGTATCAGCTGGCAGATACCTGATCCAGAAATAATATGCGGTATCAAACCGATATCCGATCCAAGTATCAGGATCGGTGCATCTCGAGTCTCCAGAATGTTTCAATTCACTATAAACTTCCATGTGAAGCTGCTTTGACACAATTTGCATTGTATAAGCGCTATACAAATAAAGATGAATTGAATTGAATTGAAAATGTGTCTGTAAAGTTTCAGCTCAAAACACCTGTCAGATTATTTATTATAGCTTTCAGAACATTAGAACTTGCTGCTTTGAACACAATGTAGCTGTTTTTGTGTCTTTAATGCTAGTTTTCCCCACCCATCGTTCCCACATGCCTGTCAGAGTGTGCCTCAATCTCCGCCTCAGCTGCGTCAGATAAACGGCACAGTGACAGACATGAAGGAAGCAGATCTCACGTAACGTTTGTGAGAAATACTACAGTAAGAACTTTACCAATGATTATTTGATGTATTTGTTGAAGTCACGCATGCACACACACACAGCGGACACACACACACACACACACACAGCGCTCGCATTTAACTTTGCACTGTTTTTGCATGGCGAATGTGATAGGACACACGTTAATATCCACTGCTGTATAGATATCCGTTAGGGCTGGACAATAATTCGATATCAATATATATCGCAATAGATTTTTTTTTCAATAAAGGTGATATGATTTTTAAACCCATTTTCGGTATTTCGATATAAATTTGCATATATATATTTTATTATTTATATAAGATCTTATACATGTGTCACTTGTTGCTAAATGACATTCAGTGCTCATCAGACAGAGTCTGATGTCACTTGCGTGATGACATACATCACAGACACGCTGCCAGCGCTCAGCTCAGCAGTTGGTTAAGCTCTGTTGCAGAAAGTTTTAGCTATAAAATGAGTGCTCTGAATACAGATGCGAATGAACAAGCTTCCACAAGTGAGAATGCAGACGAAATAGTTGACAAGAGAGGAAAGACTAATGCAGTGGTGTGGAAGTGGCTCGGCTTTTTAAGTTTAGATAAACTTATAGTTTCGGTGCTCTGCTAAATGTGCTGGAGAGTGGTGCCGACTAGCAGTCTTCTTTTAGACTAGCATCTTCTTTTATAATTGTACTGACACTAGGCTGTGGTGATGAAGTAAAGATGGTAAAATCGCTGTAATTCATTACAAACATCCACTGTTTTAGAATTGTGAACTTTAAACTTGTGAATCTCACTCCTGATCACATTTGTTAGTGATTGATGATCACAGCGAGCTGAACAGATCTTTCAATCCCGATTGCTTTGTGCATGTCCTGTCTTGTTAATATGGTTATACACGTTACGATGCAGACATGTTAATACGCGGCTGTCAATCAATTTGGTGGGCGGAGAAACTGCAGTTCTATGCCACGTTGCGGTGGGCCTCAAAATGGGAGGGATTTGGATCCTATTTTAACGTCAGAAAATTAAAAAATGAGACTTATTGTCTTTATATCAATTTAATATGACCGTGGACATACTATACCTACACACACAGTTCTGTCCAAACAGTTTACAAAAGATGATTTTCATCGTAGGTGCCCTTTAAAAAAATATATATATATAATAGAGCTGCATGATTCTGGAAAAATGAGAATTGCCATCTTTTTGCTTAAAATAAAGATCACGATTTTCTCACGATTCTGTAGATGTAAAATAAAGGTTAATACAAGTAGACTATTATTATTGTTAATTCAGAATACAACTATTCATAATAGTTGTCTGTCGTGTTGAATTATTATGTTTGAGACATATGCTTGCAATTTGTCATTGACAACATTATTAGACCATTTTTTCTACTGGTAAAATCAGACATTTGTCATCATCAGATTCCCCTCTTGCATTATATTCAACATTATATAGGCTACAGTAGTTATACTGACACTGTTAAACATTTATTCTCATGCACAGCACTCCGTGTTCGCTATGAAAGAACATATTAAATGCTTGTCATAATCATTACTCTAAAATTCGATATAATTATTTAAATTATGTGCGCGTGCTTTCGGTTTCATTTTCACTGCTAAGTGCGGTTCATACATCCCACACGGCTCCCAAACGATCACTCTGTGCCACAAACTGAATGTTATTTGCAACTTTATTACCTGTTATTCACAGCCTATGCAGGTTCTGTTCACTAAAGTAGACTTCATTCACAGGCGCGCACCCGCCATCTCTGTGGTAACAGCTCACCCAGCTCACGTCACTTGTGATTCTGCGATTTTACATTTTTGGTTGAATTATACATTATAAATACAGTATATGACGCTTTCAACACCATTTGGAGGTGTCCACGTTGCTGAACATTGCATGTAAAACAAGGTGAAGACTTGTGTAGCCCTCTGCTTCTCTCCTGAACTTGAAAATATGATTGGTAGAACCAAATAAATGCTGGATTTAGATCGTCTAGAGGGTCAAATCGAGATCGCTATCTTTTTACGATTAATTGTGCAGCTGTAATACTAATATATTTATATATAAAAATTATTAACTGTCTATATAAACATATACATCTGCAGCTTTTTACTATTTAGCTTAATTAAAATATAACAAAATTTGCATTGAGTTTTCAATGTTGCAATAATCACTACTTAACTGAAAAGTTGAAATGGTAATACTAACCTTCAGAAAATTTACTGTGGTTTACCTGGAAAACTGGAAATCATGTCAACACTACTGGCCAGCAAAACAGCGAGACTGCTCACATGATTTATTTTTCTGGAATTTTATAATAATGCTAATGGGATGATGATAAAGTTTTGGAGGGATCAACATCAGGCTGATGAGTTAAAGCCTTGCTTATCTCAGATAAATGGGTGGTTACTGGTGGAAGATTCTGAGTTGCGAAAGAGAAATAACAGTGCTGATGTCAAACATTGATGCTATTTATAGCCAGAAAGTGACCAGTCGGCAAGTGGAAAGTGACTTTACTTCTTTCTTTATCATTCTGAGAGCAGCTGACTGGTGATGAAGGTCAGATACTCCTACATAAACTGCAAGGATGATATGAGTCTTCCTCCTGAAAACAGGTAGTTAGTTTGAATTGGTTACACTTTTTTATAGGTGCTGTATGTGCTTTTTGACTCTTCTAAAGCATAAAAACACTGCAGTATGGCAGAAGCACAGAATAGCTCACTCACTCACGAAATGGTAAAGTTTATAATCTAATTAATACATATTAAACCTCTTTAACATTATTAAATGTGCATGCTGAATCACTGATATGTGTTGGTTTGCACCGAGTCACAGTTCTAAAGTTCAATTTCAAACGGTTTATTGTATTTTCCAGATCTGAGGTGAACTATTTGCTGCTGCTTTCAGTATTTGGCAATAAATGTCATGTGAAATGGAATTCAGAGTAAGGTTGGGCCAATAGACAATGCCATCGTCCATCACTGATGGCTGATAAACTTCACAATGCTGAGCCGGCATCACGATCCATCACCACGCCCCACATTTATATTGATGTAGAACTCATTATTTGCATGTCATCTGAATAGCAATAACAGTCTTTTCATGAGCTGTGTTAAATTTTACATATAGCTGCCGCTTGCACGGCTGACAGCATCGTGTGGATTAAATGAAGGATTATACAGGACTGGTCGCGATTAAAATGTGTAGATTCAGTGGCAAACGCTGTTACCTGCAAACCCCGTCCCACAGACTGTACAGTGAATGGCTTTAGTTATCTTCATAGCGAACTTGAAGCCACTGGAAGTCTTTTATCCACTCTTGGAAAAGTATAAATGGTGGATTAACATTCAGCACATGATCACTAATAAGATGTGCCATTATTAGTGACTTTAGCTGCTTTCTAAAACTAAATCTATTGATATTAACCAATCCATTAGCGTTCAGTTTTAGAGCAGTGGGCTAATAAGAAAAGCACAAAGGCGGGGCAAGCATTGCAGGCTTTATTTACTTCAGGGAGTTCACATCACAACTGTTTTATTCTGTTCCTGAGGGTTGTTGCTAGATCGGATACGTTTGCGGCCGAAAGTTAATGAGAATTATTTGTTATTTATGAAATTTCCGATTTATTGTAATAACGTCTGCCCCCACCCCAACCCTAAACCCAACCGTCACAGTGGCGTAATAACAGTAGTTGTACAGAGTATTATTTATTGTATCTATTAAATTACCCAATAAATTGTATTTTTTAACCCCTACCCCAACCCTAAACTAGGGCTGGACGATATGGCAAAAATTTATATCACGATATATTTCTTAATTTCGGTCGATACAATACAATTTCGATATCGATATGGACAATATTAAAAAGACAGGAAAAAACTGCCAAGAACGCACACAACGGTCTGTACCTACAAATGACTACATCTGAATCTGTTAAGTCTATAATACCTCCAGGCTCATAACTTTTTTTTATAACTTTTTTTATTTTTTACTCAGACTTAGCTTATTTATTTATATATATATATATATATATATATATAAACAAAGATATATAGATTGGGCATAGATACATTTTTAAAATCTAGAATAATCTCGAAATTAATCTAGATTAAAATGGTTTATTTGAATTCTACTGATGGCATTCAGAATATGTGTGCTACCCAAATAATACGTCTTTGAGAATGGGCTTCTCAAGCCAGGTGGCGCATTAGACCAGAGGCTCATCTCCTGTTTCCAAAATGCATCACAAACTGCTTAAGAAACTGTTCTACTATGATAATTGGTGATGACAATAAGTGATGTTCAATAAGATGTACTTGTGTTTATTCAGTTAAACATGAATGTTGAACTGTAGGCCTGCATAAGCTCCAAACAGATATTTCATACTTGCTTTTGATGTACGTACATACAGAAAATGCTGCTTCGCAAAGGCAAGTTCACAGAGCCCTGACGGTGAGTCAAGCATTGAGTATGTTCAATAACAATACTTTAATACGATTTTAATACGATTAAAACAATACTCTGATTAAGAGTCTACCAAGTAAACAGCGATTTTTGATTACCTTAATGCGAATAAAGTGATAACTGAACTAAACAGAAATAAAATTAAGACGTGGAGTATGCAAATATTAGTTGCATTACTGACAAACTATTACCGTCATGTAGGACTTTTCACCATATTTTCCGACAAGATCCACATAGGCGGCTGTCAGTAAAGGACCGCACACACACACACAGATGCACACACACCGCGAAATGCGGAAGTTTTTTTTTTTTCACATTCGGCGTGCGCTATTAAGTTCCATAACACTCTCACCAGTCCTTACTCATTATTTGCGTCTAATACTCGAGTTTGTCACGGCGCACGAATGAAATGTTCGTGAGTTAAAGTGAAACTGCCGAAATACAGTTAAAGTCAGACGGTCAGACAGTGCAGACGGTCACGGAGCTTAACTAACTGCTGTGCTGCCATAGACTGTAAAAGACTGTGCGCTGCTGAGCGCTGGCAGCGTGTCTGTGATGTACGTCTTCACACAGGTGACATCACGCTCTTTCTGACGGCTGAGCACTGAAAATCATTCAGTGACTAGTGATACATGTATAAGATCTTATGTATATAATAAAATATATATATATGCAAATTTATATCGAAATACCGGAAATGGGTTCAAAAATCAGATCACCGTTATTGAAAAAAAATCTATCGAGATATATATTGATATCGAATTATTGTCCAGCCCTACCCTAAACTCAACCATCACAGTACTGGAAAAATATTAATTATTGTTATACAGTGTCATAAAAAAATGCCGCTATATTAATGTGCATATCGCACTTCCGGCCGGCCATGTATCCGATCTAGACTTCACCCTTCCGGAGCGCTGCGTTTGGTGTCTTTAGGAGCGAAGACGCATTCTGCATAAATGTCTCCTAAATCTGCGCACGCGGTGAGGATTTTGCAGTGAAAACAGGTCGCACACAACAATTTATGCACTCACACAAATGCTTCCAAATATATTTTTAGGTCTCATAAAATTTCGGGCGCATATGCGACCAAAAAGGTCGAGCCCTAGCATCTTGTTATTATTTCCTCATAATAATAATAAAATAAGGAAATTATCATCAATCACAATACAAATTACAGTCTCTAGAGGGGGTGTCATGGTGGCGTAGTGGGCAGCACATCACCTCACAGCAAGAAGGTCACTGGTTCGAGTACCGGCTGTGTCAGTTGGCATGTCTGTGTGGAGTTTGCATGTTCTCCCCGTGTTGGTGTAAGTTTCCTCCAGGTGCTCCGTTTTCCCCCACACTCCAAACACATGCGCTATAGGTGAATTTAATAAGCAAATTGGCTGCACACTCCAAAAAATATATATATTTTAACTAGTTCAAACTACTTAATGAGCTGAAACAACAAAATTCTTGGGATTTCATTGGGCCAACTTAATTTTTTTATGTTAAATCCACATAAATTTGTTAAAAGTGTTGTTAACTTAGTAAATTTGTATTAGGACAACATGAATGAATTGTGTGGAATGAATGAATGAATGAATGAATGCAAGAGTCTATGGGTGTTTCCCAGTGTTAGGTTGTGGCTGGAAGGGCATCCGCTGCATACAACATATGCTGGATAAGTTGGAGGTTCATTCCGCTGTGGCGACCCCTGATTAATAAAAGGGCTAAGCCGAAAAGGAAATGAATGAATAAATTATTGTCTCCAGAGAGTGTGTGTGACGTTTCAGCACAAAATGCCACACAGGAATGTTTTATAACTCTCTGAAACTGAGCCCTTTAGGTTTGGAGTCAAATTGTGCTGTTTTGGTGACTGTCGCTGATTTGTTTCAAATTTTAATGCATATACAGAACTGTTTATTATGGCAAAGAAGAGTGTTAAATTATTTACATGTACATTATAGATCTTAAAATATACAACATTTATACAAAAAGTGTTTTAACATGAGGCATTTAATACAAAGTGAGAGTACACTTAATGCAAAAGCTCAGATGTCCACTGAGAGACTGTAAATGTGAACTGCAGCCAGTCATGCAAATGAGAAGCTCAATGACCAGATCAACAATGACTGATCCAACTGTCTCTGTCTGTCTGTCTGTCTGTTTTTTGTCCGTTCGTCCATCTGTCACTCGTTCTGTCTGTTTTGTTTGTTTATCTGTGTCTGTTTTTTGGTCCATGCATCTGTCTGACTCTGTTTTGTTTGTCCATCTGTCTCTCTGTCTGTCTTGTTTGTCCATCTGTCTGTCTGCTTTGTTGGTCCATCTGTTTGTCTGTCTTTCAGTCTGTCTATTTTGTTTCTGTCTGTCACTGTTTTGTTTGTCAATTCTTCTTTCTGTCTTTTGTTTCGTTTGTCCATCCATCTGTCACTTTTGTTTGTCTGTCTGGCTGTTTTGTTTGTCCTTTCATCTGTCTGTCTGTCTCTCTCTCTGTCTGTTTTGTTTGTTTGTTCGTTTGTCTGTCGGTCAGTTCTGTTTGTTAATTCGTCTGTCTGTCTCTCTGGCTGTTTTGTTTTTCCTTTTGTCTGTCTATCTTCTTGTCTGTTTTGTTCATCCTTTTGTCTGTCTCTCCATCAGTTTTGTTTGTCCATTTGTCTGTCTGTCTCTGTCTGTTTTGTTTGTTTGTTTGTTCGTCTGTCTCTGTCTGTTTTGTTTGTCCGTTTGTCTGTCTCTCTTGTCTGTTTTGTTTGTCCATTCATCTCTGTTTTTCAGTCTCTCTGTTTTGTTTGTCCATCCATCCATCTGTCTGTTGTCCATGCATCCCTCTGTCTCTTTTGTTTGTCGATTCATCTGTCTGTCTGTCTTTGTCCATTTCTTTTGTCTGTCTGTCTCTCTGTCAGTTTGTTTAGTTTTTCCATCTGTCTGTCTGTCTCTCTGTTTTGCTTGTCCATTCATCCATCTTTCTCTTTTGTTTGTCCATTCCTCTGTATGTCTCTCTGTCTGTCTATTTTGTTTGTCCATCCGTCTGTCTGTTTTTCAGTCTTTCTGTTTTGTCTGTCTGTCTGTCTGTATGTCTGTTTTATTTGTCTGTCCATTTGTCTGTATGTCTGTTTTGTCTGTCTGTC
>CAIGQZ010032222.1:10111634-10140259 GCA_903798205.1 Danio tinwini | reverse complement strand
TGTCTGTTTTGTTTGTTTGTCCATCTGTCTGTATGTCTGTTTTGTCCATCTGTATGTCTGTTTTTCTGTCTGTTCAGTTTTTCCTGTCTGTCTCTCTGTCTCTGTTTTCTTTGTCCATCCATCCATCTGTCTGTTTTGTCCATCCATCCCTTTGTCTGTCTCCCTGTCTGTTTTGTTTGTCCATCTGTCTGTCTGTTTTAAGTCTCTGTTTTTTTTTTTGTCCATCCATCTGTCTGTCTGTCTGTTTTGTCTACAGTGTAACTAATAGGGCTGCACGATATTAGAAAAAAACAGACATTGTGATATTTACTTTTCCTCCAATATATATTGTGATATGAATACATTTGCACCAGATGACTGAATCAGCTCTATTAAAAGAATAAATAAGTTTAGATTAATTGGGAGGATTTTGTTGGATAATGAAGATAGCATAGATGAATTCAACAAAGCAAAGATACAAATGAACAGTGCTTTTTGCTGTATCTCTGAGAGTAAAAAGTATTAATCAGGTGCAGAAATTGAACAATCAAATGTGAAATAACACAGTATAGTCTTCATCAAATAAATAGTTTAATACATTTACATTTTGTTAAAGCTATAAATGTTATGGCTGCATGATTTTTGGCATTGTGATATATATATTTTTTTATTTCCTGCAAGATGATCTTTTGTGTTCAACAGAAGAAAGAAACTCATATCAGTTTGTAACCACCTGAGCGAGAATAAATTGTGTAAATTAAATTTTTTGAGTGAACTATCCCTTTAAAGTGTGTCTGTCTGTCCTTGTCTGGTTTTCTCTCTCTCTCTCTCTCTCTCTGTGTGTCCGCCCATCTGTCTGTCTCACAAGACTTCCTGGTAAGGAGAGGAAGTGCTGGCGCTGACGCTTGGGTGACGCTGATAGTTGATTTTGTCATAGAGGGTTTGAGGCTGCAGGGGGAGTAAAGAGAGTGACGTTACAACAGGTTCCAGAGAAATGTGAAGCAGCTCTAAGTCATTAATGACCATAAATGACCACATTCATCAAGCTGACCACTGAATTTGTCAACGTCAAATTCAGTTCCTAAGAATGAGTTTAAATGCTGTACGCATTAATCGTTAAATGCAAGTAAGGTGTCTAATGTTTCTAATAAAAAAGGTTAAAATAATTTTCCATCATCATTTAGAATGGACTAGGTGTTATGCATACTTTTATACAGTTAAAAGTCAACAATGCACCTATTGGACATAAGTTATCTAGATGTGTATGCATGTACTGTGTGTGTGTGTGTGTGTGTTCGTTTGTTTACTTTATTTACCCCTTATTTAAATGTCCTTCTGTCCTCTTGCGTCTATTTATGTATGTTCCGTGATCTGCTGTAAACTAGATCTGCCCAATATTGGAAAAAACTGACATTGCGATATTTTGTTTTTCTGCATTATACATTGTAGGGGTGTAATGGATCATTGTTGATTGGTGTTTCGTATGGATCACAACCCATGGTTCGGAACACAAGTGACCCACGGATTAATACTTTTTTTTTTTTTTACTTGTAGACTAATCCTAAATTAGTAACAATCACAGATAGGCATGGGCCGGTATAAGATCCTGACGATATGATAACCTTGGATAAAAATATCCCGGTTTCACTGTATCACGTTATTGTGATTACTGCTCTAAAATATCTTTTGTGTTTGGGAAAAAAACAAAAAAAAAATTGTCCCCTTTCAACACAATTTATTTTATTTTGAGAAACATTTATAATATTTTGGGGCAGTAAACGTGCCAGGCCAAATAATAAAAAATTAATCATTGACTTCTGCTGTCTTCATTAGTTTCAAAAACACAGATTTATTTACAATTTAAAATGGCCTCTTTGGATATCTTTTCTGCTGGAGATGCTGTTGTTAAACAAAAAGGTAAATAAAAAAAATCTTACACATACCTTAGGAACGGTATTAGAGAAAATTTTGGCGGTATGAAAACCTTGACTTTTCCAAACTGCGGTATACCTTGAAAACGGTTATCGTCCCATGCCTAATCACAGAGGGATCGTCTTTTGCGTCATTAAGATCACATGTATGAAAGCATTTAGGCTTTCCTGTAAAATATAATGATGATGGAAGAAGTTGTGGTGGGTTATTGGGGATGTGGTGGGTTTCTTAGGTTATTAAAGGTGTTTTCTGTCACTACTTGTTTAGCCTGCATTAATGCATACAGTGTAAGCTGCACGATTAATCAAGATCAAGATTTCCACACGCGCGCAACATAAAATATAAATGATGGTGATTTGCATATGCTTATTAATTCTTCCAGTTGCTGCATTCAAATCTGTCTTTGAAAAACGCAAAAATTAAAAAAGAGATTCAGTCTTTAGTCATTTGAGTGAGTTATGAAGTTACAAACAGTCAAATAACACCGCAGTACTGGGGGAACAGATTGTAGTTTAGATTTAACCACTGATGTTTATGGTAAAGATTATGCATTTAACAATGCTCAAAAATGAAAGTTACATTGTTTAACCAGCCATCAAAATATTTCCTCTCCTTTTTGACCGATCCGAGACTAAAAACCTTAACGTGATCCGCACCGTGAGATCTGTGACGCGTTACACCACTAATATATTGTGATATTAATATAATTTCACAAGATGACTATTTGTAAAGATAATTTTACATTGATTAGGGTGACTTTGTTTAGGTAAAACATATACAAACTAAAATAAACAAATAAATCAGAGATTAAAAACAACAGAACAAAGGTAAAAGGAAATAAACAGTGCTTTAGGGTTTTCTGTGAGTTTTAACAGTATTGAGGTTCAGCAGTGCAATAAATGTCAAATAACACTGTAGTCTTCATTATATTATTAACTAAACACAATTAACCTTTGCTTAAGCACCAAACTTCATAATTTCTTGTGCCCAAATGGTTTAAATTCACTTGAACAATTAGGCCCAATCCCAATTCTACCCCTTAGCCCTTCTCCTTACCCCTACCCCTCTTTTTGCGGGTTCACGTCAAGGGGTAGTGGTTTCCCAATTGTCTTTAGCTTGAAGGTGTAGGGCTAAGGGCAAGGGGTATACACCCCTTCGAATGAAGATTTTTCAGGAGCACACTTTAAACAAAGGGGTAAGAAATTGCCCAGAAAACACCTGCTACAGCGGCAGTATTGCTGAACCTGGAAGTCAGGAGATCCACAAATTAGTATTTTTTTGTAATTATTATGAATTTTTACGACAAACACATGTTTTAATATATTCATAACCGCGTTTGTGTTTTACTGTCATGCTTTAAAAAAACAAAAACATAAAACCCCCCGCTAAATTCTATAATAACTCCTGTACAGCAGTCCCACAACATTCTGACACTCGATGACACTCGAATAACCTGTCAGAAAAGTCTAGTAGCTGAGAATGAGCATTTTACAGTGTCTGCTATAATAATAATGTTGTTTTCGTGTGTTTACATAGATAAATACGGCCACTGTGTAAATACACAGTACAGTTACGATCTTATTGCCACATTAGATTGTTATGATAACATAATATCTGCCTTCAGTGATTTCCTGAAGGTAAATACCAAGATATAACACAACTGGAATAACTACAGCAGTCGCCATCGTCTGATCTCATATGAAGCAAAAGATCGTGATGACGTATGATGACGTATGCTGTAGTGCTGTCCCAATTCTTAGGGGTAAGGTTGTAAGGGCCAAGGGGAAGGGGTACAAAAATAGAATTGAGATCAGGCCTTAGTCAGAAGCCTCCAAATAAAAGAAAAGAAACAGCCAAATAAAAAAAATCTTTCACACTTGGGTTACGCCATATTCACACGGGGCGTCAGTGTCAACCATTTGTGTCAAAGCTTCCTATTCACTTTGAATGAGTGATGTCAGGCATTGCCAAACTGCATTGTGGATCTGTCTGCGCCACTTAAACGGCTTTGGTCACTGCAGAGGTTTGGAAATGGGCTATATGTACACAGATTTTTAATTTTAAGCCAGGCAGCCCAAGGCCAGCCTTTCCATTACAAAATTGTCACGTTTTAAGATCTGATTTCTTTAAAAATCAGCTATCTTCACTGCCTGTTAGATATACGATATGAAGTGACAACCAAAATCTATAATTGTTGCATCCCTAGCTGACGGCGCTAGTGGTTACAACGTTTTACATTGTAGTTGCGTTACAACATCGATGCCATCAAAACTTGTGAAATTGAAATGAGTCACATTAAGCTTTCACCGGATGTTTATCGTTGGCTTTAAAACTGTAGCTGTGCATGGACCCCATTCTCAACTTTTCAAGTACCAAAGGAAGCATCAGCCAATCAGATCGCTTTATGCAAATACCCCAGCTCGGACAGTAGCAGATTGCGGTCTAATTTCATTGGCTGATGCTGCTATGACGATCGCATCAGCCCCAACTTCAGACACGCCCTCTGTCAAGCGATGATGCTGAAGTCCCGTGTGAATCGGGCGTTGATAGTTAAACTTTGCAATGACTCCACAAATTACATGTTCAGAACTGTGGTTCCTGGTTCATTTATAATCGCATCTTGCTCTTGCAGATCCAACGATGTGACTATAGCTGAGGAAATATGTCGTTAGATATAGAAAACAAGATGAATTAAATATCACGTTTAACAAATATAGTGAGATTAGATCCAGCGGGAGATCTGTGATGAACAGTCTGACGTGCACAGCTCTCATATGGGTATGTGCTTAACACACGCTGCAGCGCATGCCAGAGAGTGTGTGTGTGATCACATGATGTGCGTCTTCACCGTTTTAGTGTAGACAGAGAGCTGTTCAGAAATGCTGGGTGAAACGCTAGTGTGGACGCGGATCGTTTTTATTCTAAAACACCGTTTTAAAACTAAAATGTACTAGTGTAAACGGGGCCTAAAAGAGGGTCTTTAGTGTTTTTAAAATGATCTGTTAAAATGAAAACTCATTCACCCGAGTAATAATTAGCAAGGTTTTGGCCTAAATTGTGTTTTGAGAACTAAAATATGAATAATTTAATTGAAATCGGATTGAGTACTGCTACAGATCATATTCATCCTTTGATGACTAATGAATAATTCAACTGCTGGTCATCAATTATTCTTTACTTATTCAATACACCACAAAGATTTAAGGCAGTTCTGAAGGCAAAGGTGTTTTTGATCTGGTGCTAGCAAGGAAGACCTTATAAAGTGGCCATAGAAAGTATAAATTGAGTACTCACCAAGTTTTTATTGACTTTGAGGTCGTCCACTGTTTCATAAATAGACATCCCGTTCACAACACTTTCAGATCGCTTCTGTAGTGAAGATCATATCAGGTGAGCTGCTAGACACGTTTCCTCATTTCTGTTCTAATAATCAGGTTTGTATGCATCTAAATATACAACTGTGTCTGGGAAGTACAGCAGGGTAAATAACTATTGAACACGTCACCATTTCTAAGTATTTCTAAAGGTGTTGTTGACTTGAAACTTTCACTGTATGTTGATGACAACCAAAGAAATCCATATATGTAAAGAAAACAAAACTAATTTACAAATTAAGTTCTGTGTAATGAAATAAAATGAAGCAGGGAAATATTAATAAACGCATGAAGAAAGGGAGGTGTGAAAGGCCAGACAGCATCTGAAATCTCTCAGTAGTTCTTCAGCAAGCCTCTGCCCTTCCTCAGTGTAAATGAATATCAGCTGCTTCAGTCCATCATCTGCATTAGCAGGAGTATGAAGATGAAACTAGGGTGGACATTATAGCAAGACAATGATCCAAAACACAGCCAAGAAGAGCCAAATGCTTTCAGAGAAAGAAAATCAAGCTGTAGAATGGCCCAGCTGATCACCTGACCCCAATCCAATAGAGAATCCAAAATAAAGCTCAGATTTAATAGACGAGACCCACAGAACCGTCAAGATTCTCTGTTGAAATCTGAGAAACTTGCACCTGAGCAATGCATGAGACTTCATTCTCCATATGAGAGGCGTCTTTAAGCTGCCAGCACCAGCAAAGCCTTTTATATAAAGTGTTAAATACATTTCAGTAGTTCAGTACATTCTCCTTCTGTCATTTCATTGTTATATCACACAACACTCGTTTTTAAGATTTGTTTGTGTTTTTTATGTCTGTATTGTTAGGGTTTTTGCCAAAATCTGCTTCAATTCCATGTCAACAGCTCCTTTAGAAATATTATACCCAGGAAAAAGCATGACAATGTGTTCAATACTTATTTTCCCCGCTGTATCTAGAAAGATAACCTTAAATCCTCTTGCAGATTCATTTGGATGTGAAAATATTGAGATGACTGATTGGAAAAACAGAAATGAGCTGCTCACCTTTGCAGGGCCTTCATGGTTGACGTCTTCATAGACTGTGATACCAGCTTCACTTTCAGTTTGTCCTGAGAGTGAAGAAATAAAGCAGATAATGAGGTCCATATAATATACAGCTAAAGACAAAAGGATTCGCCCTCCTGTGACATGTTCATTCTTTAAATATTTCCAATGTGCTGTTTAATGCAGAGACCATTGTGACTACAAAATATTTTACTAGATATTATGCAAGACACTATTGTTCATTTTAAAAGGCAATTTAAAGGCTTAACTAGGTTAATTAAGCAATTTTTGTTAATTTGGCATGGAGGCCAGTCACAATAATCAATATATAGACTTATTGCGCAACACATGAACAGAAGTTCAATAATTTTTGGTGACGCATCATATATCACACATACATAAATGCCAAATCTAGCAACATTTCAGCTGATTGTGCAACATCTCTATTGGAGGTTTCAGATAGGGATGTCCCGATCAGGTTTGTTTTACCCTCGACTCTGAAACATTTGATTTTGAGTATCTACCGATACCGAAACCCCATCGGATACTTCTATAATACATAAAAAAAGAATAAAGAAGAGCGAAAAACAGATCCAGGATGATCCTTATTTTTTATTTAATTAACCTTATTTTAACATTCTACAACTCTGTTTGCCTTTTAAAGTCTAGTGCTATTTTGGGATTTCCGCCTGGATTTGGCTACCCACATTTAAAAGTTTCCCAAATCCACATGCAGAGGTGTAAACGTATATGTTAAAATAACTGTATATGTTGTCTGTTTTATAATAAACACCTAAAAAAGAGGCGCTTTTTGTATTTTTTTTATAAACTCAAATTTGAAAGTGTACCTTTTAGGTTCTGTGTGGTCTATGTTGCTGTAATTAATTTTGGTGGTTCCTGCACATGTGTGTAATCAGAGGAAAAAAGAAAAATGTCTCTACCATAATCTATGCAAAAGGTATTGTATTCCAGCTGATGAGAGGTGCCATACCATTTTTTTAATGTATTTTCCGCCTAGTTAATTTTGAAAGCTCCATATCCAAATGCATTGCTATAAATGAAAAAATCCTGTGTAATTGAATAGAAAAACCTTTGAATTTACATAAGAAACTGCTGAAAGTAATAGATAATACTTGATATGTTTTCTGTTTTATGATGAACCACTTCAACATTGGGCGATTTAAAATTTTTTTTTCTAAAATGCTTTTTTTAAAGGTTGTAGATTATCTATTTAGAGAATTTGACTACTCCAGACAGTTCTGTTTGAAACCAGCAGAGAGCAGCAAACACTAGAGAAATAATTTTATCTCTATCATGTGATATGACAAAACTGTTGCAATTCAACTGAATACTGGGAAAATAACTTTTTGATCATTGATATCAAATAGGACATATTTGCTTCTGCTTAGTTTTAGATGATAATAACTATAGGAACATGAGTTTACATTACCTAGTTTATCTCTTTTCCATTTTAGGCATCATAACATTATATTAAAATTAGTCAATGACTATAATATATGAAAATAAACCAATGTTCATTACCCAGCTCGGGTATCCAGTATACTGTGTATTTAAGTGTAAATAACTTTTGTACAGTAAAATAAAAATCGAAGTGATGCATATGTGCATAAAACATAGCTTCTACACTCTCAAACGGAGCCACTTCCGGGGTGTTGCACAACCTGCGACCTTTAATAATGAAAGGGAAAGTCGATGACGTCACCGGACCCGCCACCAGGTCTGCAAAGTTTGACTGGTTAGCAAACTTCTGTGAGGTAGCTTGAACAATCAAGTTATACATAACATCAATTCTTCACTTTTGGACTTTAGTGCAACAGTAAATATAAAAAAAATCTAAAATAATAACAAATAACACCTCAACTTAAAATACCCAGCAGGCAATCCCAAGTATATATATTTCACAGTTTGCTATGGCAATGTTGTCGTCATCCACTTTATCCAGACTGCAGACTTACTCCCGCTTTAAGCTGCTTCCATGTTCTACTTTGCTGACATTTAACCAATAGTGTCTCTGCAACATAGTGATGTCAGGCTGCATGCATTGTTGTTTCTATGTGAAGGTATATATATTTATGAGCAATTCCATGCAAATGTCAACCTTGCCATAAAAAACAATTAAGTTTTCAATTAAGTCAATCGTTTTTGTTCTATAGTGAGCCAACTCTTATTCTTTTGATTAGCATTGTTGCTTTTGGTTTGTGCAGTTTAATTCACAGAATTTCTACAAAGTATGTTGTGTATTTTAATATTTTTTGTCACATCCATAGCGCATGTTTATTTTTCTCATTTAAAATATAAAAAATCTTTACTGGTTGATATTTTTCTAATCCCATAACTCATAAACAGATGTTTCAATATAATGTTAACATATGCTTTCTCTGTCAATTTATGTTTTGAGATTTTACTACAAGTGTCACATCCATAACCTTGGAATTGCTCATACAGTTGCAATCAGAATTATTGAACCCCCTTTTAATTTTTTTTTCTTTGTTAAATATTTCCCAAATGATGTTTAACAGAACAAGGAAATATACAGCTTAAAGTGACATTTAAAGGCTTAACTAGGTTAATTGGGTTAACTAGGCAGGTTAGGGTAATTAGGCAAGTTATTGTATAATGATGGTTTGTTCTGTAGACTATGGAAAAAATAAATAGCTTAAAGGGGTTAATAATTTTGACCTTAAAATGGGTTTTAAAAATTAAAAACTGCTTTTATTTTAGCCAAAATAAAACAAATAAGACTTTCTCCAGAAGAAAAAAATATTATCAGACATACTGAGAAAATTTCCTTGTTCTGTTAAACATCATTTGGGAAATATTTAAAAAAGAAAAAAATTCAAAGGGGGTTCAATAATTCTATTGCTATATATATATATATATATATATATATAAGTATTTCACAGGATAATGATTTTGATGGATTTTAAACTGTATAATGTCGTGTTTATGCATGTAAACTCACCTTGACGCTTCCTCCACTGAAAGCACACTATGATTATTCCAGTCAGTATGATGACAGCGAGGATACTGATGCCTATAGTCAACCAGAGCTCTTGACGAAAACCTAAAGAAAGTGTTTAATTAGTGCAACACAATTAAGGCACAACGTTTATTCCAAAACATGCATGATGAAAAAAACTAACATAACAAATCAGCAATTGCACTCTTAAAATTGAAGTTTATTTATAAACTAATTTCCAGAGGATCATGTGCTTATGATTGAACACAGCTGGTCTTGCATCAGCCAATTCATGATTCAGCAATCAGACGATTCCTAAGCCCCTATAAATACCCTAAGTTCCATATCACAGCCATCTTCATTTTGAAGAATCCCCTCTTCCACCCCTACTTCTTACCTAGATGGGTAGTACGGTGGCCCAGTGGTTAACACTGTTGCCTCACAGCAAGAACGTCACTGGTCTAGTCCTTACCAAGCCAGCTAATGTTTCTGTGTGGAGTTTACACGTTCTCCCCGTGCTCACGTGGGTTTCCCCTGGGTTCTGCGGTTTCCTCCCACCGTCCAAAAACATGCAACTTAAGTTAATTGATTAATCCAAATCAGCACCATAGACATGCTCCTAGTAGTTATCTCTTAAGAGCAATCACTATCTGTTCATTAGCTACTACAGCAGGGGAATTACGAGGTCTAACTGAGCTCAACCTCCTCTCTCACCCTGCAAACGGGAGGGAGCCCCGGGCTTGAAGATCTTCTGAACTCTGGGCTCTCTCCCTGGACAGCATGCCAAACAAGCTTTATAATCAATCATCAGCTAAGTGTGAACTCTTAAAAAAAATAAAGGTACCAAAAAGGAGCCTTAATAGTGATGGTGAAGCTTTTATGGGGATTTGAAGTGCTTCTGTTATCTTCAGTTGTAAGTTGTTTAAATTCTAATTGTATTTGTCACAGTGTGATATGCAGTGAAATGCTTGCATAAAGGGTGTAGGATACAATCATGTGTTAAATTAATGTGATTGTGATGTCAAAGAAACTTATTTTATAGTGTAAAGATCATTTTCATCAACCTAAGAATAATCTGTAGAGAGGCATTTGTGGAATGAAAATATTGTAGTGATTTTACCATGTATTTTATATTTACTATGTATTTTATATCCATCAATACCAGTAAAGAACTTAACTTTAAGTAGGCATGCAACGATACCATTTTTTAAAAACTGATCCGATCTCGATACCAAAGTTTTGAGTATCGACCGATAGAGATCCGATCCCGATACTGTGCTGTTTTGTTTTATTAACATAATACAGTTTCTGTAGTCTTGGTGATAAACTCAGATAATATATCTTCTTTAGTAAAAATAACAGACCTATAGGCCTACTGTAGATGACAGATGGCACAATCTAACTAAAAACATGATGCTTGCTATAAACTATGGACTACATTATGTGAGCATTCATTATGACATTGATATGATCTGTTGTGTGCAGCTTATTTTTCCCTTTTTAATATGAAGATTTTTTTTTAAATCTGCAATAAGCTACCACTATTGACCCTAATCGTTGGTAAAATAATCAGCCTTTTAGCAAAGCCTGATCTTTTTCTGCAGGTTTAAAGCAGACCGTCTGAGGCCAGTTTTACTTAAACATTCCCTCGCCTAAACTCGCCGCGAGTGAAATGGAGAAACTGAAAGCATGTCTGTAAAATTATTTTCTGTCTGAAAAATTATCTTTTTGAAACTAATTTCTTTGGTATAATTTGTTGGTTATTTAAATTTATTTTTGTTCCGTTATCTGCAAAATAAACAAGAAGATTTGAGGTGAAGTTTAAAACAAGGTCCGCTTATGCTTTTAGCGCACAATCTGACAAACAGGTCTGTTAAATAAAATGTTAATATATATAAAATTACAGTAAAATATACAGAGTTTTAGAGGAGCCCATATTAGGCTAAATATTTTTCTGTTAATGACAATTCATATGCGCCGGGCAGTCAGTTTCTTTTAATAATTTAATCAACTACTTAAACCACAATGAGCCAGGCTTTACAAACTTTTCGCAGCACTTAAAGTATTCCCCTCGGAACAATAAACACAGTTGGAAGGATGAAAGAACAGAAACTTATTATAAGAATAATCTTACGGAGTGGCGCATGTTGCGTCTGCGCAGCCAGTGCCTGAATGAAGCGCTTGCATCACTAGCTATGTTTCCATCCACCTATTTTTATGTGCATTTTGGAGATGCGCATAAAAAAAACTGTTGATGAAATTGCCATAATGCGCATAAATTTTGAAAATGCACATAAAAAACATATGCGCATAACTGAGTAGGATAAACTTTTTATTTGATAAGAAAAGATGCACATAAACTACGATGGAAACACTTTTACCGCACAAATTGCAGTGTGCGCATTAAAAAAAGGTCATGTGATTTTGTTATAAGAGATCATGTGATGATAAAAATGTGTGTAAATGAAAAAACCAGCAGGCTGCACATTGTAAATCATCTGAAATGTTGTTTTTGTCATTCTAAAACGTCTTACCGTTTAAGTATTAGTGTTAATATATTATTAATGACCTCCAGAATCAAGAGCGTCTGTGCTCCTTCAAACGCCACCACGTTCACTGTGTGTCAGGATTGCCTTCTGAGGCGCAAGTCATTTATTAAATGAAGAAAAGAGTGACGGTTTTGTTCGCTTTGACTCGTTGGATTTATTCACACATCTTTTATGCGACAATCCAGTTTTGTGCATAAAGTTCATTTACATTTTTGGATGGAAACATAGCAACTGAGACACAGCCCTCCGGTATACGGACACTTCTAAAACAGCAGCACAAAAGGAAGAAATCAGTGCGTTGAGGATCTGTCCAACGTATTATTGAGTCTTTTCTAATTCAAAGTTTCAGGTAGGCCTACTTTGTGTGTAAAGCACAGGTAATAGCCTAGCCCTCTCTACTCCAGTGTTGTGAATGTGATCTGCTTATCTAACAGACACAGCGCAACATGATTTAGAAACAGCAATGATGTGTTTGCACGTCAAAATTAACCCATTTAATGCAAAACTAAATGCATTTCCACACTGATTATTTAAACTAAAAGGAAGTCTTGGAGATTTTTTCGTGTTGTCATGAACGCAACATGCAGTTTGAATTGTGAATGAATGGATAATGATTGACAGGCGCAGCTGCGGGAAGTGCTGAAGTGAACATGAATTTAACCACTTGAATATTCATCTGTACTTCACATTAAACTATAGCATGGCTTCATTTGGGATATTGTAGCCTACATGACAACTTTCTAGTGCCTTATAATAGGCTTCCTTCGTGGCTTTTGTTGGCTTATAAATTACACAGGATATAGCGCACGCACAAGATCGGAATGGGATGGATACCAGCGGGCCGATACCCGATCCAGCAAAAATATGGGGTATCGAACCGATATCCGATCCAAGTATCGGGATCAGTCCATCCCTAAATTTAAGAGCGTAAGAAGTTTGTCATAGCATCGACTACAGTTTTCTTTCTGTAGTATAGGTTTATGTTCCTTTTGCTGTTTATTAATTAATTAATTAATTAATTAAATTTTTTTTTTATCAATAATCTTTATCAGACCTGAACATTTTACGGCCCTGGACTTCTCTGATCAACCAGCGTGAAGTATTTATTATATTTAAATTCAATTGCAAACAGAGTCCTGCAATGCGCAGGTCTGATATTGCTAGTCAACAAAAGGGGACATTTAGCACACTCAGTTTCGTTATTTCAAATGGAGATGCGCAGCTTCAGTGCGCAAATAGGAAGGGATGCACATGCAATATGTCACGCTCACGTTTTCCAAGCGCCGTGAGTTTAAAAAATCTAAACATTTCACAGTACAGCGCTCATGTGACAGGAACCAGGCAGCTTCACACTTTGTATGGAATTACAAAATATGTTTTTAATAAAGGTAGACTAATTACCTCAGATTAACAATTTAACAAATACACATACAGATACTCTCTCGGTGGCGATCACTACATCACCATCTCGTATCCACCTCACATTCCACCTGACTTCAGTGCACTTGTTCAGCCCAACACAGGCTAGAATTCTCTCAATGAACATAAACAATTATAAATGAATGAAGGAATAAAAAATAACTAAGGTGAAGCAATGAAACAAACAACCCTGTGGCATTTATGAAGTTGGTATAGTGATGCTAGTCTTCAAAATTATGTTTGTGTAAATTTAAACTTTAGAGTTTTTATGAATGTTTATTGAGTAGTTTCACAGAATGTTTTTTTTTTTTTTGAAAACAAATTAACTGTATTGGTTTGGCCCTTTAAAACCACCCCAGAGTCTAATTTGGTCCTTTGGGAAAATTAATTGCCCACCCCTGCTCTAGATTTATCCATGAAATGTACTAGTTTAAATTTTAACGTGAACCTGAGTGAAAGAGTGAGGAAACCACTTGAGTGGAGTGTGATTTTATTTAAAGATCATGAGCTGAGAAATCAAAACTCCCTTAATCATTTGACATGAGGTAATCATACTATAAAAAACATGATAGTAGTTATAGGGGGAGGTTGGGCCCTGGTATCTCTGGGGACCCTAAAAGTGTGTGGGCCCGTAGAATCGTCCCCATAGCAGCATTACTATTCATTAATTCATTCATTTTTCCTTTGGCTTAGTCCCTTATTTATCAGGGGTCGCCACAGCAGAATGAACTGCCAACTATTCTAACATATGTTGTACACAGCGGATGCCCTTCCCAGTACTGGGAAACACCTACACACTCACATTCTCACACACACACACACACACACACACTACGGACAATTTTTTTACCCAATTCACCTATAGAGCATGCGTTTGGACTGTGGGGGAAACCGGAGCAACCGGAGGAAACCCACACCAGCACGGAGAGAACATGCAAACTCCACACAGAAATGCCAACTGGCCCTTCTTGTTTCGACCTTCTTGCTGTAAGGCGACAGTGCTAACCGCTGAGCCACCGTGCCGCCCCTGCCCCTGCCCATTCATCCCTAAAGGCATTCTTGGCTTAGTTTTTAACAGCAGGTGGCGCCATGTGCTTTATAAACAGTTGTATTCTGCTTACTGTACCTCCAATTACTTACAAATACCACTTGAACCTAAAATAATCATTAATAAGTTATAGAAGTTTTAAGCAAGTTACTAGTGTCTATTGAGCTGTGTTCACATTAATCGCATGACTTAAAAGCCAATTTACAAGTTAATAACAACCCTAGAGCACTTTCTGAGGTTAAAAAGTTACCTAGACCACCACCTGCATGTGTAGTCAAATCTAATAAATAGATTTTTTAATTGTAATATTAAGTGTCAAGGATAACTAGAATTTCCTAAGTACATGCTAAATATTTACACATTACTTTGTCTAATAAATGAAATGAGTGGAAAGAGTTAAATATTGATATTCATTTACTCGTAATATTTAAATACTTTCTAATCATCGCAAACCTAGTAATATTAAGTAAGAATTAATAATAGATATGTTGCAATGGGACAATTAGGTAAAAATAAACGCATATTGCACGCATATCAGCCTGTTGGAGACCCCTAAAACCAAAATATGACCTTTTATAATGCATAATATGGGCTCTTTAACATTTATTTATACATATGCATTTATGTATGTAAAGCATTTGTTTAGTAAGAAGTGCTTTTTATACGATATGTGAACTTCAAGCATGAATAACGTCGACTGCAACATTCTGTCGAATACCACACCTACCAAAAGGGTACCATTTAGCAGTGGAGACACAATCCTGATAAGGGTGACCGGTACTGATCCGTACCATACTGTACCACTCAGTGGAAATGAGGCATTAGAGCGCTGTCTGCTGTTCAAAACTAGCCTAGAGCGCTGTCTGCTGTTAAAAATGTAAGCCAAACTATAATATTTATGTAAATCTTGCTAACATTATAAGTGGCCCTCATCAACGATACAAAACAAAAAATGAATGCTCGCAACCCATTACACGGAAACTGATTGGATAAGTGTGGTTTGGCTATGGACTGGTTTCACGCGGCCACCATTATTAACAGCTAAATCGAGGCTGTGGTAGGATGAACCCAGTAGTATCGCCCGAGTCACACAGGAATGTTGTGTACCTGGCTGTATATCTTATCAGTGAAGAGAAAGTGACACAAATTTATCATTTCACCGTCTTCCGAGTGACTCAAAGGTCCGTTCTGAATGAATAGTGAAAATAAAAAGGGATATCAGACCTCGTTTTCAGCTAAGTTAAGGGAAATGCCACTACTTAGCTAACGTTTTCTTTCCCAAACAAACATTTTAGATGCCATTTATCAAACCCAAGTTAATGATCTGATTCTTTCACTATATTAGACTTGCTAATATTCAAAATTTCAGTAATGAAATAAAAAAAAAACGCCCATTTCTCGTTAACATTTAAGAGCTGTTGATGGCGTTCTTAAACAGCGCTGATTGGCCATTGTGTTCACATGCTCAACAGAAATGACTGTGATTGGCTTAGAAGGTCATCAGTTCACCAACTCACCGCTGTTTACCGAGGGCAAACACAGACGAGCGATCCGCTAATGAATCGACTGATCTTCACGACTTTAAAACAATCCAATGTCCATCTCTGTTTGCAATCTGTGAAGAGCGATGAACTGATAACCTTCACAGTCATTCTGTTGAGCACTGGTGAACAATACGGCAAATCAGCTGTTTATGAGCGCGCTCAGCGGCGCTTAAATGTTAGCGGGAAATGGACGTTTTTAAAACTTCAGTACCGGGGCAACACTGTTACAGACAACACAAAGATGTGCTACAGAGGACTGCAGTGTTTTATCGCTCACCGGGTTACATAGGCTGAAGCAGGGAAGCTCCCACTGTTTTTACCTGCTGCCATGAACTGAAGCCTAGGAGGACACTTAAGGCCGATTTATACTTCTGTTCTGCGTCAAATGCACACGCATGCTATGGCGCAGCCTACACGTGGGTGCATAGCCCCTCGCCATGGCTGTCGGTGACGTTGATGCGCACCTCTCAAAAAATGTAACCTGTACGCGTAGCGCAAGCTCTGTGATTGGCCGGCTTGGTAGCGCTGACGAGTGTGGGCGGAGGTGAGAGCAGCGCGCCCGATGCAGCGAGTGTTTACAAGTGTGGAGTCCTGTGAAGGAACTCCAGATGGAGACTGTTGTTTTGTGTTTACCTGTTGCACGTCTGCCTGTTCCCACCTCAAAATGAGCGAATTTGAGCCACTTGTACATTAAGAAAGTGTTAAACTCGACACAGAGAAACATAAACACCTACTGCCAGCTAGCATTTCAGAAGTGTTATTGCAGAGAAACAGAAACAGCGTGCACAATATAAATGCACGGCTACGCGCGAGGCTTGCGCTGTGGGTTACGCTGATCACTTGACACAGAAGTATAAACCAGGCTTTAAGCGTATGACTCTTAAAGAGATTGTGGTGTTTGATGCCTAATATGCTTTTAATTGTATAAATTAAACCGAACTGAATGATATTAAAGTGTTGTTTACACAATATCAGCATTTTGAAGTCACAGCAACAGCTGGAGGTTTGTAGTCCACAGCATGTTATTGCAATGTTTACAGTGCTTATCCTATACTTTCGGGTTTTAAAATGGTGTGAAATTCGTGTGAAATAAGCGTATTAGTGGACCTCAAGTGCATGACAGCTTGACCCCGCCCTCACACTAGTAAGTAGCCAATCAAAGATGTAGCATGTTATTTTGATCAAATAAAAAAAATAGCACTGATAAATCTTTGACAATAATAAACTCCATAAAAATGATTAAATGTGATTTTATGATTAGAGCAGTTCATTATTTGAACACAGACCTGTATCTGTATTTTCAGGTTCCTCAGTGCACACTAGAGTCTCCTCAGTGCTCTTTCTGCTGACGATGTTGTCCGCTGTGCAACAGACTGTGCTGCTCTCTGCTAGACGGAGGCTGATGTTCAGCTGCTGTCCGAGACTCTTGCCCTGATCACTAATTATCCAGCTGTAGGACACGTTCAGGTGATCCGTTGTTTCACAATGGAGATGAAACGTGCAGTTTGTTGACAGATGGGACATCTTGTACTCAATCTTCATGTTTTTGATGCGATCTGTTGGAGAGTTATATGCAGCAGTTAATTAATTAAATATACCAGCTGTAACAGTACATGTTTTTGTACCAAACACTTTCAGCTGATGAGCATTTCAAGGGTGCACCCTTTTTAAAGCTATGATGCCCAGAGTTAAAAGACATGCATATGGCTCCCATTGTAAGCACGCAAAACCCAAGTGCATAGTGTGGCAGTTGAGTAAATTTCAGATCTTATCTCGATCTTTGATGGCACTGCACACACAACACACTTAGCTGAGTCTCTGCTACTGCATACAGTTGTTTCAACACAGGCTCATTGGAAATATGTGTTTCAGCTTACATTTTTGTGAAAGACCTTTTTGCGCGGTGGCCCCACCACCGCCACAGAGCACTGACAGGCGGCCCAGTCCCTCATACAGCAGTCTCTCCTACTTGCAGCCTGAGCAGATCACTCCTCTATGTACCGACGGCAAATGATTTAGCATCGCGAGTGTGAGGTATTTCGATTGTACAGTCAAACCGATCTGCTTCTCTCTTGTTTTATATTTAATAATTTTATTTGACCGTTTATTCTTTTTACTTGTTCACAATCACAAACATTTATGTGACAGTTTTGGAAATTATCTGAGTTTATTACGTCTGAGAGATTACTGCAAATTCACTACACATCTATACTGATATACAGGGTGGGCCATTTATATGGATACACCTTAATATAATGGGAAAGGTTGGTGATATTAACGTCCTGTTTGTGGCACATTAGTATATGTGAGGGGGCAAACATTTCAAGATGGGTGGTGACCATGGTGGTCATTTTGAAGTCGGCCATCCTGGATCCAACTTTTGTTTTTTCAATAGGAAGAGGGTCATTTGACACATCAGACTCATTGAGAATTTCACAAGAAACACAATGGTGTGCTTGGTTTTACCGTAACTTTATTCAATTATAATATTTATTTCATGAGTTATTTACAAGTTTCTGACCACTTATAAAATGTGTTCAATGTGCTGCCCATTGTGTTGGATGGTCAATGCAACCCTCTTCTCCCACTCTTCACGCACTTATAGCAACACCGCAGGAGAAATGCCAGCACAGGCTTCCAGTATCCGTAGTTTCAGGAGCTGCACATCTTGTATCTTCACACCATAGACAACAAAGTTAGTGGGGCCATTCTTCATCAATGGAAACCTCAAGGCCACTGGATATTTGAAATTGCTACATGATGATGGTTTCACTCTTTATGCACTGAACATTATGGGTGTCAGGGCATTCCTAGATAAACAGTTTCATGTAAAAAATGAATTAGTCGTGGGCCAGTTGAATGGCCCCCAAGGTCTTCCGATCTGACCCCCTAAGACTTCTATCTTTGGGGTCATCTGAAGGCAATTGTCTATGGTGTGAAGATACAAGATGTGCAGCACCTGAAACTACGGATACTGAAAGCCTGTGCTGGCATTTCTCCTGTGGTGTTGCTATCAGTGCGTGAAGAGTGGGAGAAGAGGGTAGCATTGACAATCCAACACAATGGGCAGCACAATAAACACATTTTATAAGTGGTCAGAAATGTATAAATAACTCTTAAAAGAATAAAGTTATGTTAAAACCAAGCACACTATTGTTTTTCTTGTGAAATTCCCAATAAGTTTAATGTGTCACATGACCCTCTTCCTATTGAAAAAACTAAAGTTGGTTCCAAGATGGCCGACTTCAAAATGGCCACTATTGTCAGCACCCATCTTGAAAAGTTTGCCCCCTCACATATACTAATGTGCCACAAACAAGACGTTAATATCACCAACCTTTCCCATTATATTAAGGTGTATCAATATTAATGGACCACTACTGTATTCAAACAGCAATACATTTAGTTAAATTGACATGGATACATAAAGCGTAGTGCAAATATAAATACCCCTTTATTAACCATAGGCTGTTAAACAAACAGAAACGTATTATGCAAATTGACGTATGATGTAATCTAGTGACTTTTAGCAACTTTTCGGGCCCATCTTAGTAACTTTTCATTGAAGATAGTTGGCAACACTGTTTTACTGCAGTTTGTAGCTAACATGAACACTGGGGGGCAGTATGACGCCAACCACTTTTGTTACTTTTAACATTTATGATGTTCACAAGGACTTATTATCAACAAATAAAGGATTTTTTTCATGCAGTTTTTTGCACAACACCAGGTAAATGCCACAAAATAACTTAACGCTGTTTATGATTTGTAATCAAACTTTTCTGCCATGGACAGTTGGCTCGTAACTCACTTTGCACTTTCCACAAGACCAGTAAAAGCAGTGTAAAATGTTAAAACTACATGGCCTTGCAAATTGTCTTAAATTTGCTTTGAAAAACACTGTTGATGGTTTGACCTTTTTACAAGACATAAACTAAGGGTGCTTTCACACTTGGTTCAATTGCCTGGACCATACCCAAGTTCGATTGTCCCCCCTTGCCACCTTCTCAATTGGTTTGCGTTCACACTGTCTTTTTTCCTTCTGAACCCCGGTACACTTGCGTCATCGAGCTGCTGTTTTTTTTTACGGCTGTTGCTAGGTGACGGTCATGAAAGCAAAGCGACAAAATGGAGACTTCCGCACATTGCGGTCGATTTGCTGCTTTTGCTGAATCTTTTAGTCTTGGACATACAGAAAGCAACTCGCGTCCATCAGCCGCAAAAATATTATAAACATTCAGAACATCACACAGTGTCTGCAGAAGCTGTTTTTAGAGGAGACAAGCAGACATCACTGTGTATCACTGCTTGGCTCAGTCCCGCTTGTCACCAAGGTACAATACGTGGCACACACACACACACACACACACACACACACACACACACACACACACACACACAAATGAACGTTATGAAAACGATAGTTTGTTGTACAGTTGGCGGTTTACTTCCGCTATTTGGTACGATTGCATTCATACTAGAAGTGAACCGTACCAGAGTTCGCATGAACCGTACCCCAGACCACCTCTTTCAGGCAGACTGGGGTACGGTTCACGGGTGCACACCCGAGTTCAGAAGACACGTTCACACTAGCTAAACGTACCGTACTATGATGTCAAACGAACCCGGGTGCGGACCAAAAGTGCTAGTGTGAAAGCACCCTTAGTCTCTGATGTTCCTAAAGTATGTGTGTGTGAAATTTCAGCTCTAAATAGCACACAAATAATGTTTTATAACTCTCTGAAACTGACCCTTTTAGGCTTTGATCCTAATTGTGCCGCTTTAAATTCAAATTAGGTTGTGCTCTTTTCAAAAGAGGGCGGGGTTACAAATGCCTATGTGTCAGCATGGGCGGGGCTTTCCCTCTTAATGGGAGAATGTCAATCAAAGTGTTTCTGCAGACTGTTGTTATCAAGTCTAATTATAAAAAATATATATTTTGTACTATTAGAGGCAGGTTAAACCCCTTATAAAAGTGATTTATGCATAATAGGCTCCATTTTAAAATCTATATTCTCAGTGTACATATTTTTTAGCCACTTAGTCACATTTAATTTTCTGGTTCTGTTTTAAATACAGACAAAATAATAATAAATAATAAATAAATAAACATAATAATAATAATAATAATAAATAAACAAAACAATAATAAATAATAATAAATAAACATAACCAGTGCGTTTTTAATATTTACATATGTATAGCAGAATTCTTTATCCATGCAGCAAAGCATTAAAATTAAATCAAATTTTATTTAAATGACTGAAATATCCACATCTTTCCACATTGCCCACCAATAATTTTAATGCATTTTTAATTATTTAAAGGAGAATTCACTGTCACGTTTATTTCACTTTAGTTTAGAATTATTTTGTTAATGAACTTCTGTGTTTATTTCTGAATATTTTATTATTTTACCCCTCAACTGTCACCTTGTCTATTGAGCATACATGTTTGCCATATGCTTATGATATATAGTTTGTCAGGATAACTTCAGGAATAATAATATTATTAACTATAATAATGATGATGATGATGCTAAAAATAATCTGTTAATTATAAGTTGAAAACTGTGGGACGTCACAGTTAAGGGCTTAAACCAAGCTGGCATTTTATTTTAAACTGCTGATATTCACAAATGTTATTAACAGTAACAGACAACAAGATATTTGAAGTTTTGCCTTTTTTTCTCTCTAATTATACTAACATTTCAGTCAGTTCTTAAATGTTCATGTCATTGTGGAGTTTTATAGTAATATGCTGCCAGAATAAGTAATTCAACTCACCGTGAACGTGCAGCACAATTAGTTTTGTTGGAGGTTGATCTCCTCCTCTTTTTGTTGCAACAATTTTGAAGTTTCCAGAATCCTGATGTTTCAGATCCTCTATTGTTATACTGATATTGTCATTATAAATCTTTATCCTTTCATGAAATAATGGCGGTCCCACTAATTTGAGCTGATTTGTTTCATACTCAGCAAATATTTTGTCATTAAATCTCCATCCTACAGATAGACCGTCTTTTGGAAGATTAGCAGGTAAATTCAGCGAGTCTCCGACAGCTTTGTGTATGACCTCAGCATCTTTACCAGCACATGACCCTAGAAATACAGAAATAATAAAAACAGATTAATACTTCAGTCATATTACACTGTACAAAAATATCTGTTAATGAACACTTAATGTATTTTGTGATTCACAAGTGTTTATGTGCGGTTGTGAATTGCATTATGGGATGTTGATCTCTGCTCTGTCGACTTCTGATGTTGAAAATTCAAATCTGCAGTTTAATAAAGTGACTTTTATTACCATTTTAGTCATTTAAAATAATATGTTGTAGAGTTAAATCCAAAGTGAGCTTTGATATTTAGAGAAATAAGTCCAAGTACTGACAGCTTATTACAAGGTTTTTGTAGCGTAAGATAAAACACCAACTAGACAATATATCACTTAAGACAAAATGTTCAGAAATAGGACTGGGTGATATGGTAAAAATGATCTCAATAATTATTTTTTCATATTGAACGATAACGATATGCATTTCGATATCAGTTGTTAATGCTTCCAGATTTAAAAGGGTAGCCCAACAATGCCTAAAGCCACAAAAATTTGAGGGTCCATTAAGCGGCATAACACACTTTTGGTCGATAAATTAAGTTATAATCAACACACTTCTATATTCCCATACTTGCACATTTTTGCAGTGTGGTTGGCTCTTAGATCATTATGAAGTAAAAAAGTCCAGAGCTCATCATTGTTATTGACATCAGTTTTATCGCGATTTAATATAATATAGTTTACCGGCCCAGCCCTAATCATAAATGTCACTTTTTTAAACTTTTCAAAGTTAAAAGTTGTTGGATGAAAGATCAAGATCCCATAATGCAATTCAAAAGCAGAAACAAACAATAAAACTATAAAAACATGAATAACAAAATACAGAAAACTGCTAATTTACTGATATTTTTTGCAGTGTCGTTCATATTCAACACATTTCATCAACACCAACAACTTCCATTGACTCTTAGGTTTAACTTTGAAGGACATTGTGAAAGTGTGTAAAAAAAAAGCACATCGGTGTCTGAGTTCTGTTTGTAATGACAGTTCTTCTATTTCAAGTGTTCACACTTAGCTGATGATTGATTATAAAGCAAGTTTAGCATGCTGTTCTGGGGGAGAGCCCTGAGCTCAAAAGGTCATTGAGCCCTGGGCTCCCTCCCGTTTGCAGGGCGAGAGGGGAGCTTTGAGCTCAGGTAGATCTTGAGAACTCCCCTTTTTTTGATAAGAGCTGATGACAGAAAATGATTGCTATGAAGAGATATGCTGCTGGATGAGAGTTTGACTGTAGTGCTAAATTTAGATATCAGTTAGGATCATAATCACATGATTCCCTCGAAATTAGTTTATAAATAAACTTCACTTAGGGCTGCTTGATATTGAAAAAAATCTGACATTGCAATATTTTTTTTATTTTGCGATAAATATTGAATATGAATACAGTTTCACCAGATGACTTAATATCTCTATTTGGAAAGAATTTATAATGTTAGATCCATTGGGATGATTCTGCAGCGAAGTGCATCTCCATAAAATCTAATAAACCATCTATAAAATTTTTGGGGTCCCCTGACACATTTTCGTTGTTGTCTGTGCTACTTGCAGTGCATTTCTGTATTTGCATGTGTTGTGAGTATATTCATGCACTTTTTAGTCAGAGATTGATGAATTCATGTTTACTATTTGCATCTCCAAAAAATCTAATAAACCATCAATAAACTTTTTGGAGTCCCCAGACACGTATTTGATGTGGTCTGTTCTACTTGTAGTGCATTTCTGTATTTGCATGCGTTGTGAGCAGGGCTTAATTTGTGCCGGAACACCCCTCTGAAATCTGATCCGGCACCTCATTTTACTAAGCCCCCTCCTCAACCGCCCTCCTTCCCCGTCCGCTGTGCACTTTTACTTTTCTCCCCAACCCTCTCCACTTTCGTCCGTGACAAATCCCCACCGCTCTTCACTTTCGTCCTCGATTACACCCCCCCCCACTGCCCCGCCCTTCACTTTCGTCCGCGCCAAAGCAACCAGAGTCTAACAGTATTTAAGTACAGTAACTGAATGATAAAATAAAAATAATTCAATAAAATTAATATAAAGTTACAAATTAGTGCTGTAACGGATCACAAATATCACAGTTCAGATCACATATTGGTTCTTTAGTCAGGGATCAGACCATTTTTCGGATCAGCCAAAAAGAGGAGACAAATGTAATTTGCTTTTCATTTATTACAAAAACAGCACTGCAAGACACTTTTGGTTTTAACAAACAGAACTTGGAAGCTGTAATTTAAAAAATAAAATAAAGAAATAATCAGCTGAATAAAATATATATTCACTGTCACTACTACTGTAGCTGATAATGCTAAACGTATAAAGCTAACATTATTATTTGTACAACCTATATTTATTTTTAGTCTCATTTTCAATAAATGATTTAGTTATTCACTCATAAACTTCATATTTCATTGCTAGATGATCATTAGATTAGATTAATCATTAGATGATCATTTCTGAACAATTATTCAGTGGCATATTTTTAATGGCTGGTTGTCGCCACCTATTGGTGAAAATGTAATTGCTGTCTACAACTTTCACTTTTGAGTATATGATTGTGATTTTAATCTTTACCATAAACATCAGTGGTTTTATCTAAACTATAAACTGTTCTCCCAGTACTGCTGTGCTATTTGTAACTTCATAACTCACTCAAAACACTAAAGTTTAAAAAGTTTATTACAGATTAATAAACATATGCAAATTACCATCATTTATAATTTGTTGCGTGGGTGTTGAGATCCCGATCTTTTAATGATTAATCATGCAGCTTACGCTGAATGCATTAATGCAGGCTAAACGAGTAGTGACAGAAAATACCTTTAATAACGTAAGAAACCCAACCACATCCCCAATAACCCACCACAATTTCTTCCGTCATCATTATATTTTACAGCCTAAATGCTTTCATACATGTGATTTGAAGGATGCAAGAGGCGGTCGTTACAAATTTAGGATCAATCTAAAAAAAAATTTTTACATATTAATATATTAATTAATCCGTGGGTCACGTGTGTTCCAAACCGAGGGTTGTGATCTGTACGAACACCCCTATTACAAATGGTATAATTTCTTATAGCTAAATGTTTTTAAAATCATTATACAAATCACAGGTAGGGCCGCACAATTCTGGCTATAATGAGAATCACAATTTTTTTTTGCTTAAAATCAAGATCAGGATTTTCTCACAATTCTGTAGATGTAAAATAATAGTTAATATGAGTCAGCTATTATGATTATTTCTCAAACATATGGTAAAACAACACTAATAATATCAGGCCTGTGTGTTGGTCTACTGATGGTTAAAATGCTTAATTTTGTATAGTCATTATGGTGGACTTGAACAGACTTCCAATATGTTGTGTTTTTTAATTCACAGTAAAGTGATGACATCAGAATATTCATAATTTTAAAGTTGAATTATTGTGTTTAAGACATCTGCTTGTCATTTGTCATTGACAACGTTAATAGACAATTTTTTTCACTGGCAAAATGAGACATTTATATAGTTATACTGACCCTCTGTGTTCGCTACTTAAAAAAACATATCAAATGCTTGTCGTAATCATAACTAATCACGTAATCACATTTTGCCGTCACTTTGAGAAAAATCATACTTCCCAGCTCCCAAACAATCTCTCTGTGCAACAAACTGAACGTTATTTACTACTTTATTACCTGTTATTTACAGCCTGTACAGGTTCTGTTCACTAAAGTAGACATGGCGGGCACGCACGAGTCCTATCTGGTAAACAAACAGTGCGTCAGCTCATGTGTGATTTCATGGCCGCGAATATATCATTACATTAAAGCAGGTCACACACAGAAGCGCCACTCGATGACGCACTGCACAGCGCCACGCATTTTAGAATTCTAAACATAGGTTTCTATCAGGGTACACACACTGGGGCCGCAAGTCGGCAGCTGTTCACGGTGCCCAGCCATGACTGAGGACACTGTTAATATTTCTGCCGCACCACAGAGCGCCATCTTATTAGTTTCGTTTTAAATAGCCTGTGAATGTGTGCGTCTGGTGTGCAAGATTTTCAACTGTCATGTGCGCGCCGTGTCGCTGCGCTGAGCGGCGCATCCAGTGACGCCCTTTAGACAGAAATTATATTTTTGAGTGAATTATACCTTATAAATACAGTATGTGACATTTTTAACACCATTTGGAGGTGTCGCTGAGCAAAGTAAAACAATGTAAAGACTTGTGCGCCTGCCTTTACACTTCTCTCTTGACCTTGAGAATATAATTCGCCGAATCATATAAAAGCAGCATTAATATCGTGTGTAAAGTCGAATCGAGATCGTATCAAAAACACATGCAGATGATAAATTATAATACAAACTCCACATTGCAAATCCTGCGATGTGACTTGGCTCACATTGTGATATCGATGCTCAAACCATATATTGTGCAGCACTACTTCTATTGGATACAAATTAAGTTTTTTTTTTATTCAATAGATATATTTTGTCAGGACAAAAGAAAGTATGCTGTGGGCTAATCCCTTTTTTATAGATGTCATTGTGTGCTTATTTTTATAATTCTACAGAATATCTTGTTTTGTGTTTAGCAGAAGAAAGAAATGTAGAACCACTGGAGAGTGAATCACTCTCATTTTAAGGGAATTGGCCCATTTTCACATTGACTGAACCATGATGATTACAATTTTTGTGCTCTTATTAAATCACTCTTAACACTTTCTCTCATGTCTTAGTTTGGAAACTTGTCTGTAAAGAATAATAACTCATTATTTCAAATGCTCTATGTAGTGTCACAGCTTAGTAAAGCATCCAGTGATGATGCAGCGGTGGAGCGCCTAAAAAAGTCGGGTATTTTATTTCTGTCCTTTACTTGAACGGCAAATGATGCTTGTTAACTGATCATTAACCAGTGAAATAGATCATTTAATTAGATTTAATGACTGATATTACTATAATCTATGAAACCCCATGCACAAGATGTTAACACCAATTCATGAGTTCACACTGAGATATTTTACTGAATAGAATATGTATTTGCCATGCTGTCTGAGGAGAGAGCTCTGAGCTCTGAAAGACTTGTGTTATTCCAACGCAATCTCACGGCAACTCGTAACGTTTTGATTTAGTGGCTAATTCGTATAAATTCGTACGATCTAATTTATACCATTTACTACGATTTGCTCATCACCCAATGACGGTTGAGTTTATGGGAAGGGTTGGGTGCCATGCCTCCTTTTTAAAATCGTACATTTTTGTAACTCGTACGAATTAACCACTAAACTGACAAAACGAAAAATACTTACATTTCCTCGTGAGATCAGGCTGGTTATTCCCCTTATCAGCATAGAGAGGGAGATTAGAGTCTGAGCACAATGTCTAGATTGACTCCAGATTCCCCCCCTCCTCCAATTTAATTAGGTATTGGGTTTAAGAGTGTAGAGTTGGGGTGGTGAAGGGATGCTAATGTCGAGAAATAACAGAGGCATAGATATTTACATTAGATGTCGCCTACACTGTTGTTGCCTATTGGAAGGAATGCGTCAATAGAGCCGCCATTTTTGTACAGGGTAGCGCTCCTTTGAAATGAATGCGGGACCAAGCTGCAGTGGAGAACTGGCCGGGTTATTCTCACGATACCATTAAAACAATGTAGCACTTAAGATTTTAAATATAAAACTTAGTAATTTGTTAATACAAAAAACATTATAATAAAGACAATGCTGTTCTCTACGAAGCACAATGTGTAATTTCAACATAATTTATTTATTTTTAATAATTTTACTGCATTTTCTACTGAAATTCGCATTACCGAAACGTGTCCATGTGTGTTTGAATGTGTGTTATGTTGTAAATTAAACAAATTAGCATACATTTTTTTTTGTAAAAAAAAACAACTGAATTGTTCTAATAGATTATCTTACATGACAGAACAAATAATTGACACAATATTCATGTATAATGATGATGAGAAAAAACTGAAAAACGATGTGTCCGTGACAGATGTTCTCATCCTCCGCAACCATTTTAAAGTACTGTTTAACTGCACATAAAGAGTTTTAATAAAGTTTAATTTTGTATAAAGTAGCACATGGGCCAGTTGTTTTTTAATGTAAAATTTTCTCCTGTCACAATGGTTAAATGACTTTTTGATTATCATTACCAAAACAGGTCGTTTTCCACATTTACATAATTGTTCGATTTACAAATTTTTATGAAAACAAACTTTTTTTAAAGTCTTAATTTTATGCACTGAGAATTTTTTTTCTAAATCATCATAGCTTCCCTATTATTAGCAAAACGTATTGAGGCACCTCATTCTCCGCAACTCTTTTCTCATATACCGCAACCATTTAAGGACAGTTGCGGTAGAGAGAACATCTGTTTCAGGAATGAGAATTTAAGTAAATTGCATACTAGATTCAAATAACTCTTTTGAATTGAATGTTAATTTTAAAAAATGTACTAGCTGTTTATATTTTGCATTCATTTGTTTCATTTTAGACAGTCAGCAAGTGAAAAAATGAAAATCTTTAGCAAAAGGTTGGGAAAAATTGTACAGCAACCCAGAACTACTTGAGGAGTACACAAAGAGGGAAAGAGAGGTTAGATTTAGAGATGACACAGTGTACAAATGCACACACACACACACACACACACACACACACACACACACT
>CAIGQZ010032222.1:10050103-10095004 GCA_903798205.1 Danio tinwini | reverse complement strand
ACACACACACACACACACACACACACACACACACACACACACACACAAAAGCACTGCTTTGTCATGGAGCAAACGTGAAGTGAAATTCTGCCAGGAAATAAGGAAGCTTAACTAATAAAGAGACTCTCTGTCAAAGTTTGTAGTTTCTCTGCTGATGTTGCCGTGTGAAGCGGTATATTAGTCTGCATGTGGTGAACCACACGGTAACCAAACTCTGTGAAACAGTCATGCACTTCATGTCGTTTTCTAACCATCACGCATTTATCATCCGAAAAAAGAAGGTGTCATTTATTTCAGAGCTTTATAAACATGTTTGTTTCCACAGCAGCTTGGGTTATTTTGAGCTGTGCAGGACATTGCCGTGCAGCGACGTGCAGTCCGTCAGAGGAAGTGAAACTGACAGATGGAAACTTTAACAATGGTCAGCAAAAGAGACCAGCCGACACTTAAACAACCAGAGGAATCTCAGATAAGTGTTTCATGAAAATGTTAGTCATGTCATTTATTTTAATAAATATATATTAATGCAGCTGCAGACCAATTAACTAACTGTTTGTGTATTGTGAGTGGGACGGAGGCTCAGTGGTTAGCACTGTCGCCTCACAGCAAGACAGTCACTGGTTCAAGTCCCGGCTGGGTCAGTTGACGTGTCTGTGTGGAGTTTGCATGTTTTCCCCGTGTTGGCGTGGGTTTCCCATGTGTGCTTCGGTTTCCCTCACAGTCCAAACACATGCGCTATAGGGGAATTGAGTATTTGTGTGAATGAGTGTGTATGGGTGTTTCCCAGTACTGGGTTGCGGCTGGAAGGGCATCCGCTGCGTAAAACATATGCTGGAATAGTTGGCGGTTCATTCTGTTGTGGTGACCTGTGATAAATAAGGGACTAAGCTGATGGAAAATGAATGAATTTGTGTATTGTAGCAAAAGTTAAAAAAAAAATTACTAGATTACAGTTTTTCTCCAATGGTTTGGCTCAGTTCCTGAAACAGGAATTACATTCTCAACACTTTAAGATTGTTTTGCAAAACAGTCTTACAGTTCAGCACAACACTATAGCTCACTCGCAATCATATGTTTCCCAAAACTGTTCGTTCATGTGTCAAAACTAAAACTAAACATTGGCGGATCTGCCAATGCCGTTCGTACCTGTAACACATGCGTAAAACGACACAACCACATACAAACAAATGCACACACATACACCCGCACACATCAATAAAATAAATTGAGAAGATTTAAAAAAAAACTAAGAAATAAGGATTTTTAGTCTGATCTCACGAGGAAACGTAACAATTTTTTCGTTTTGTCAGTTCAGTGTCTAACTCGTGTGTTCAGTCGTATGAAAATGTACAATTTTAAAAAGACGGCGTGGCACCCAACCCCTAAACCCAACAGTCATTGGGGGATAAGCAAATCATACTAAATTGTATGAATGAGATCATACAAATTCATCCGAATTAGCCACTAAATCAAAAAGTTACGAATTGCCGCAATATAGTGTTGGGATTTTAGGTTAAAAGTAGCCTTCAAGGTTTGACATCATACATTGCACTCATACTGCCAATGAAACTGTAACTATTATCAATCACACACATTAAGTAATTAAAGAGCCCCTATTACACATTGAAAAGGGTCATATTTCGGTTTTATGGGTCTCCAACAACATACTGATATGTATGCAAGGTCAAAAAACATGTTCATGGTCTTATAATATGCATTTATTTTTACCTAATTATCCCAGCGACTCCCATATGAATCGTTCAGCGATTCATTTGTTCCCAAACCCCTGCTTAGCCCAAAGCTAATCTGCGCTGATTGGACCGATGACAGCCTGTTGCCATTGGTCGACAGCGTTCAGCGCGAGACAGTAAAATGCCCAGCATGGTTTATCAAGCCCGCGGGTCGCCAACATTGGTATAGAATCTGATCGCAGTGGACGCCCGAAACACGCTTCAAAGTAAACTTATTAACACCACAGTAAACAGTACCCGGTTCTCAACAGTGTTATTCAGACACCTCAGCGCCGAAAGCAGTGCAGTTAAACACAAGCTTATTGCTTATGATAAGTATGACACACATTCAGTTTTAATCGACACAGCAGCAAAAGCTGAACTATTCTGAACCTTGACCGCTGCACGTGTGCAGGATCAGCTAACGGTGGCTATAGCAACGACAAACGGCAGTGGAACGAGTTCACGAAAGCATTTAAATCTGTAAACAAAGAAGCACGTGTCGCGTTTACAACGTAGCATTAGACGCGATATGAGAATATAAAGAGTTTTTAGATGAATCAATAGTTTTAAAAACTGTCCACTTTCAGATTTAAGCTTCAGCTGGATATTTCACTAAGAGCTGTGTTACACACTACATGGAAGGTCATTTTCAAAAAACCCATAATAGGGGCTCTTTAATATACATCAGCATAAAGTACAGCATAATTATTAAGGTAATTCAGTAGCAAAACTCGAGAGCTTGCAAATCTGAATGTGAGAACTTGTAATAATAATATTTGTATAAGTAGGTTGAAATGTACACACAGCTCTGATGTGAACCGCTGATTTGCACACACACACAATAATCAACACACTTGTGTTTTGAATTCGAAGTTGCAGATTAATAGTTGTGTATCTGTAAAACGTCATGCACAAATACAAAATGACAGACACAGATGTGCACGTCAAATTTGATTGCAGCTTCGCTGTACAATCACAGGTCAGCACTCACAACCGCTCAGATTTGCCAGTTCAACTACAAATCTCTCGCGCTCTGACTTTTGCTACACATCTTGCGCGATCTCCGTAGCTCTGTTTTATTGGCCGATGCCTGACCAATGAACAATGCCGCTAGCCAACAGGACTCGGCTGCAAAAGTGTGTAGCTTAAAGACAAGAACATTCTCCACTTTCTCCAATCTCCAACTTAAGGTGACTACGTTACAGTGGTTAGAAGAGTGTCGGCTATGATAAAAATGCTGTTGATTTATGTTACACAATTGATAATCTGTGCAAACACAGAACAACATAGCGCATGATTTGTTAATAATTGTTAGTGGCTAATGAAAAATATTGTAGAAGTGGTCATTTGAAAATGTATACACTTGCAGAGATTTATAGAAATAAAGTGTTGCATATTGATATTTATCCTACCTTGTTAAATCATTGACAACTATTGTGAGAAATCATTACCATGATCAGTGTCTGAATATCATTAATTATTAATAATAACATATAATTAGTAAGTTAATTAAGCTAATTTGTTATTTGAGAAATGTTTAAACTGGTAACTCTTCACATTATTCGGTACCCAAGAAGTAGCTCTCAGTTTCAAAAAAGTTGGTGACCCCTGATTTAAAACTTCTAAAAACGCTCCATGTTCACTTCAATTCAGTTCATCTTTATTTGTATAGCGCTTTTACAATGTGGATTGTGTCAAAGCAGCTTCACATAGAAGATTATAGTGAATTGAAAGTGTCAGTTCATGTTCATAATATTGTTTTCAATTCTTTTTCCATTATTCACACTAAAGCTACTAAAAACAATTTCGTTCATGTACTGCGCACAGACGCACAGTAAGGCGATTTTACCGGCGTCATATCCGCCTGCTGTTTATTTATTCTCATTGAAGCATTGTGGCAATGTGTGTGACCTGTGGTCAGCTTCCACCGCTGAACAACAGCTCGCAGTAAACATTCTGTTTCCTTTGAAGAGAGGCGATATGGAGCATCAACAAACTGACATTAATGTTTAATAAAGCTGTCCAAAGTGGACAGCATCCAAAACATCTGCCACAGCCATATCACCCTGCAGCTCAAGACCGGTTACTCACTGAAGCCAAGTAGTACTGATCCTGGTCAGAACCTGGATGGGAGACCGCATGGGAAAGCTATGTTGCTGTCGGAAGTGGTGTTAATGAGGCCAGCAGGGGGTGCTCAACCTGCCGCATGAGTCCTAATGCCCTAGTATAGTAAAGGGGACACTATACTGTCAGTGAGTGCTGTCTTTCGGATGAGACGTTAAACCGAGGTCCTGACTCTCTGTGGTCATTAAAAATCCCATGGCACTTCTCGTAAAGAGTAGGGGTGTAACCCCAGTGTCCTGGCCAAATTCCTTCCATTAGCCCTTACCCATCATGGCCTTCCAATCATCCCCATCCACTGAATTGGCTCTATCACTGTCTCTCCACTCCCCCTATAGCTGGTGTGTGGTGAGCGCACTGGCGTCTTTGTCCTGTGGCTGCCGTCGCGTCATCTAATTAGATGCTGCACACTGGTGGTGGTGTGGAGAGACCCCCTCCTCATGATTGTGAAGCACTTTGGGTGTATGGCCATACCTGATAAATGCACTATATAAATACACACATTACATTACTATTACAGTGTTTTCCACCATTTTAGCTGAATTGATCACGTGACTACGTCACATGGCTAAAATGCAACATTGATTTGCAAAGCCTCCATTTTCACAGTCCAAACTGCGACACTGCAACACAGTTTTCAGATTTATCTACTTTGGATAATTAAAAAAAGGTACTTTTTCATTTTCTAAAAATGGCATCTCAGTGTGGACACAAGGCCAAAATAGAGTGAAAAATCTGCATTTTTAAACAAATACATATTAGTGTGGACATGGCCTTAATGTGTTTCTAGCTGCAAACAACTTACTAACCAATGGGCTATATACACACAGACTTTTACTTTTCAGCCAGGCAGCCCGGCGGCTTCCGGTGAACTGTCTTTCCATTATAAAATTGTCCAGTTTAAGATCTGATTTCTTTAAAAATCAGCGATCTTCACTGCCTGTTAGATATACTATATGAAATGGGTCTCAGATCGGACAAGAAGCACTGCATTAATATCCATTTCCCCCCGCCATGTCTTTAAAATATGAACTTTTTTTTTTACTCCAGTATTTCCAATGGAATATCTGTGGTAGCCTGCTGATGCTGACGGTGCTAGTGGCTACAACGGTCCTTTATCTTGTTTTACGCTTGAACAGCTAAATGAATGCTTAAGTCTGTTTAACTGAATGTATTGTAATTACTGTACATTACGACATTGATGCTGTAAAAACAACCTAGTGAAGTTGAAATTAGTCACATTAGGCTTTCACCAGAAGTTTATCGGTGGCTTTAAAACCCTAGCTGTGCATAGAGTCCCTGGTTTCAGAAAAAAAGCTGTTTCTACAACACTACATTTTTATTTATTTATTTTTTTACTAATTTAACCAGGAAAGTCCCATTGAGATACAATATCTCGTCTACCAGGAAGTTCTGATCAAGACAGACAGCATAGTTATAGAAAATAAAATACATATCACAACACATAGACACACAGATAAATAATATAAACCATATTCATTTATTAAACCACGTGCACTGTTCTAAATAGACAGACTTGAAAATATTTTTAAGTATAGCAAGAGATGGTTCAGATTTCATACATAGTATATCTTTTGGATGACGTCTTACAGGCACTAGATTGTAAGAACTACTGTTCTGCCCTTTTATTGATCTTTCAGAGGCGTCTGATACTGTTGAACACACTTTTAATGAAATATTTAACACGGATTGGCATATCAAATCAAGCTACTAGTTGGTTTAATAATTACCTGGTCAGTGGTTCACAGTGTGTTCAAATGGCTGGTTTGACTTCATCTCTAGAGATCTCTAAAGGAGTGCTTCAGGGATCAGTATTAGGAAATATACTTGCTAGAGTATCTGGATTGAAACACACCATTTACCCACATCACATAAATAATTAACTATATGCGACAAACAAAACAAATTTTTTTTATTACAATGATTGTTTTGTATTTAGGACGCTGTTATACACTTCTTTTCTTTCTTTTCAGTGGGTTGAAATAAAAAAGAAATCCACTATATTTATTACTTTTATGCTATTCAGGAGCCATGTGCACCCACTGACAGGATAAAATCTGCTTCTCTCTCTCTTCCAAGTTCAAAGCAAACTTGAATGCCAAAGCATTTTATTCATTCATTCGTTTTCTATTCGGCAAAGCTAAGCGAAAGTAAGCTTAAGTAAAAAGGTCATGCAAAAACACATACGATTAACGAACGACAGAAAAGAAAAAAAAAGCTGATAAACAAAAAATAAATAAATAAATCCCGGACATTTTAGGAGATTCAAAAACTCGGGCCGGACAAATTTGGGTCTGTAGAGCATGTGAGACTGTCTGTGGAGTGCTGACAACTGAGAGAGGGCTGAGAGAAGATTCTTCACTACTTAATTGATTGTGGAAGTTTGGTTATATTGGGCAGATACAAAATAGTGTAAAAGGATGACAATAATAGTAAAAAAAGTGTCATTAAATATACTTGGGTGACTGTTAAAGGTGCAGTATGAAAGTTTGACACTGTATGTCAAACAGTATGTAAGTGGTTGAACTAGGTATTGCACTCCTGGATCAAAACAAACGCATGCGCGGGTTGCCAGATTGAGTACAGGAGCAAGTGATTTAAACTGTGTTCTAAATAAAAGCAATGACACGCGATAGAGGGAATATTCTCCATATTAAAAAGAGTTTTGGTTCTAATCAACACCTCAAATTAATATATTAGAAACGGCTTCTGTTTGTCACAGCTTAACATGTGAAACCTATGAGAGTGATCACCTCAGGTAAACCTTGTGTGTTTTATTCAGTGCTAAATGCTAGCAATGTGAGTTTGAATAGATTATAAACGTTACCCATTCGTGAGTGAGTGCATATTCTGTGCTTCTGAATGGCTGTATTTACATTTATTTTGTGTTTCGTCTGGTGTAAACAGCCAAATTGCCGTTTGTGTGTTGTTAGGACACGTGAGTACAATGAAACCTGCTCACCTAATGTTTACGTTCGTGATGTTTATATAATTTGCTAATTAATAACCTCATGTGGAACTGAATCTGTCTCATTTCAACGTCTAATACTGTCCATTTCGGTCAGGGACGCATGCTTTCAGAGCCTTTCTGAATGAATGAATGAAATACGCTGTTTTCCAACAAGGCAACCCGGAGTGCTGAAATATAATTGGCTAAACTGGCATTGTGCAGGTTAATTGACCTAAACAAAGACAGCGTTCCGGCACGGAAAAAACTTTTTCAAAGCAGAATATCTGACTTCAGCATTGTTTATCAGTTAAACAAGTATGTTCACTTGGGATGTTTCTTAAATATCTGCAAACATATTATGGTATTTTTATGCTTTAGAAGAGTCAAAAACTTACATACAGCACCTTTAATATACCTGGGCGGCTCAAATTTTTCAGTTGATTATGAAGTGCTTTACTGCTATTCCTTCTGCCTTGAGACAATTCTGTCTCGGAGGTCTAGAGACAATTCCTTTGTCTTTATGCTTGGTTTGTGCTTTGAGATGCACTGCCAACCCCGGGACCTTATATAGACCGGTGTATGCCTTTTCAAATCATGTCCAATTAACTGAATTGACCACAGGTGAACTCCAATGAAGCTGAAACATCTCCAGAATGATCAGTGGAAACAGAATGTACCTGAGCTCAATTTAGAGCTTCACGCCAAAGGCTGTCAATACTGATGTACATGTGATTTTTCAGCTTTTTAATTGTAATAAATTTGCAACAATTTCAAAAACTCTTTTTCCACATTGTCATTAAGGGGGATTGTGTTAAGAATGTTGAGGAAATAAATGAATTAAATCCATTTTGGAATAAGGCTGTAACAAAAAATGCGGAAAAAGTGAAGCGCTATCAATACTTTCCGAATGCACTGCATTTTGCCCCTTTTTACAAAATGTAAAATAAGTCTCTGAGTGTGTATGTGAAGTTTAACACACTTAAAATATTTTAAAAATACAGGGAGTGCAGAATTATTAGGCAAATATGTATTTTGACCACATCATCCTCTTTATGCATGTTGTCTTACTCCAAGCTGTATAGGCTCGAAAGCCTACTACCAATTAAGCATATTAGGTGATGTGCATCTCTGTAATGAGAAGGGGTGTGGTCTAATGACATCAACACCCTATATCAGGTGTGCATAATTATTAGGCAACTTCCTTTCCTTTGGCAAAATGGGTCAAAAGAAGGACTTGACAGGCTCTGAAAAGTAAAAATAGTGAGATATCTTGCAGAGGGATGCAGCACTCTTAAAATTACCAAACTTCTGAAGCGTGATCATCGAACAATCAAGCGTTTCATTCAAAATAGTCAACAGGGTCGCAAGAAGCGTGTGGAAAAACCAAGGTGCAAAATAACTGCCCATGAACTGAGAAAAGTCAAGTGTGCAGCTGCCAAGATGCCACTTGCCACCAGTTTTGCCACATTTCAGAGCTGCAACATCACTGGAGTGCCCAAAAGCACAAGGTGTGCAATACTCAGAGACATGGCCAAGGTAAGAAAGGCTGAAAAACCACCACCACTGAACAAGACACACAAGCTGAAACCTCAAGACTGTGCCAAGAAATATCTCAAGATTTTTCTAAGGTTTTATGGACTGATGATCTGAGAGTGAGTCTTGATGGGCCAGATGGATGGGCCCGTGGCTGGATCGGTAAAGGGCAGAGAGCTCCAGTCCGACTCAGACGCCAGCAAGGTGGAGGTGGAGTACTGGTTTGAGCTGGTATCATCAAAGATGAGCTTGTGGGGCCTTTTCGGGTTAAGGATGGAGTCAAGCTCAACTCCCAGTCCTACTGCCAGTTTCTGGAAGACACCTTCTTCAAGCAGTGGTACAGGAAGAAGTCTGCATCCTTCAAGAAAAACATGATTTTCATGCAGGACAATGCTCCATCACACGCGTCCAAGTACTCCACAGCGTGGCTGGCAAGAAAGGGTCTAAAAGAAGAAAAACTAATGACATGGCCTCCTTGTTCACCTGATCCTGAACCCTATAGAGAACCTGTGGTCCATCATCAAATGTGAGATTTACAAGGAGGGAAAACAGTACACCTCTCTGAACAGTGTCTGGGAGGCTGTGGTTGCTGCTGCACGCAATGTTGATGGTGAACAGATCAAAACACTGACAGAATCCATGGATGGCAGGCTTTTGAGTGTCCTTGCAAAGAAAGGTGGCTATATTGGTTACTCATTTGTTTTTGTTTTGTTTTTGAATGTTAGAAATGTATATTTGTGAATGTTGAGATGTTATATTGGTTTCACTGGTGAAAATAAATCATTGGAATGGGTATATATTAATTTTTTGTTAAGTTGCCTAATAATTATGCACAGTAATAGTCACCTGCACACACAGATATCCTCCTAAAATAGCTCAAACTAAAAACAAACTAAAAACTACTTTCAAAAATATTCAGCTTTGATATTAAGGAGTTTTTTTGGGTTCATTGAGAACATGGTTGTTGTTCAATAATAAAATTAATCCTCAAAAATACTAATAATTCTGCAGTCCCTGTAATGTTTATAACTCTTTGAAACTGCCCTCATTAGGCTTTGATCCTTAAGTTTTATTATCGAAAAAAATCCTGCGTCTCCCTCAGAGTTCATAAACATTTGGTATCTGCAGATGTGATACCTCTCACCTATCGGTTCCTTGGGCTCAAAATGAAATGGGGAAGTGAGCTTTCAGTTATGACGCTCCTTGACTTGGAAAATTCTTCAGAAAGAACCAAAAATATATAATATATAAATATATATTATTCTGATTGAAGCCTTTTGTTCCATCCTAAAGACTAGACAACAATCCATTGCTCAATGTAGGTGTCTTAATATACTTGAAGGACTCCGCTGTATTATTTTCATCTTCATTTTAAAGTTGTGTGTTGTAGACTTCTTGGCCAGGTCACCAATGGTAATGAGATCTTGATGGGTTTTTACATGGTTAAATAGGGAAAAAAGAATTATGGTAACACTTTAGTTTAAGTACCAATCACCGCTATTAACTACTGGGGTTATGTCTGGTGTTATGTCTGTGTGGAGTGTGATTTGATGAATGAGGTGAAGGTCCAAGTGTCCAGTCTACTAAAGTTTATTGAATGGTTCATACAACAAAATAAAGAGAATGGAGAAAACTCAAGACATCTCATGGGTATTAAATACAAGGGGACGCTAACAAGAGGGTATAAATAGTGCTGAAAACAATTAACTATACAAAATGGCGAGAGGGTTAGAGAGAATAAATAACCAAGGAAACTACCCAGCAAGCTTTTTCCGTTCATAAGAAGTCTAATAGACATGTAAACATAGATGGCTCAAACATAATGGCTAAAACAAAGCTAAATTTGGGCTGCCAGTGAAAAGCCCTAGACTAGACTAGTGATTAAATTAACCATGCAGTAAAATCTGTTTGTTTATTAATTTTCCTTCAGCTTAGTCCCTTATTTATCAGGGGTCACCACAGCGGAATGAACCACTAATTATTCCTGCATATGTTTTACACAGCGGATGCCCTTCCAGTGACCTTCTTGCTGAGAGGCCACAGTGCTAACCACTGAGCCACAGTGCTACCTAGTAAAATCTTGTTTGTTTGTTTTTTTTAACATACTGGCTCTTTATTAGTACTTATGATTTTATTCTACATCACTAATCCTACACAATACCTATACCCAACTAGTAGCTTATATACTATTAATAAGTAGCAATTTAGGAATCGGGCATCTGAAAATGTTGGTGTTAATGGTGATTTTGGTGCATGGGTGCAAACTGGCATTCAAATCTTCCTCCATTTTGTTATCGACACCCATCTTCCATTGATCCAATTGTTTCCCAAAGGATGAAATCATGCACTGCCCTACTTCTTCCCACTCATTTCAGAAATATTTCTATATTTCAATTGCATCTATGTCACAGTAGGGAAAATAAAGGGGACAAACTTCAGTTTCATGCTGACAATGAATTTAAAGAGTGCTGTACTTCCCATATCAGTGAATCTGCATTCATAATGACGTTTAATTCAGCGCACGTTATTATCATCAGCTCAAGAAGTTTGTTATTTTAAGTATAGACGCGCGATGAGCGCAAGCAAGAAAGCAAACCCACTCACGCTTCAGACTGGCATGTAAAAAAACTAAGCGGCACAGGGTAAAATCTGCTCTTTTTTTTGTCTTCGTGGCTGTTCATCAAGACGACGACAATATTGATTTAAGCCCAGATCGAACAGGGCTTGTTATTATATGCTATTATATGGATATATAGTCTCTCAGCTGTGTATGAAAACATGGCGGCTTCTTGTTTTCATTCTGGCTTGTTGCGTGAGCTCGTGACGTATCTCTGTAAACCAATAGCGTTCAGCTGCGCGTCTAGCTCCGCCTTTTGGTACTTTTTCTCCTGTTTGGTACCCTTTCGAATAGGGTTCTGAAAAAGTGGTATGGTACGATTCGGTTTGGTACGCCTTTTGACAGTGGAAATGGCCAAAAAAGCGTAACGTACCTTACTGTACCAGTCAGTGGAAACAAGCCATTAGAGTGCTGTGGATACGAGAGTACAACAAATCATGTATTTACAATCCTATTTCCTGAAATAATAAAAGAAAAACTTCAAGATGGTGTTTTTAAGACTTTCAGAAAAAGGAAAATAAGTATTGTGAGACTGATGATGGTAGACGGAGAAAATAACGTCAGATTTACTGTCAGCCCTGTAGACGCTGCATTACAAACACCTCACATAGGACTGGGCGATTTGGCTTCGACTCAAAATCTTGATTAATTGAACATTTTAACTTGATTACGATTAATGAACGATCATTTTATTTATTAGATTTTATTTGCTCCCATAGATCACCGTCAAATTTAGTAAATATGCTCACCAAGGTTATCATAGTTTTGGATTTTTTATTAGTTTTTCAGTAGTTTTTATTTCGTTTTGACTTTAGTGTTTTTTAATTCAGTCAGTTTTAATCAGTTTTTCAAGGCAGATTTACTAGTTTTTATTAGTTTCTATATTTTAAAATTGCTTAGTTTTAGTTTAGTTTTTGTTAGTTTTAGTTTTTTACTAAGTGATGTTTATTTATAAACAAATTTTGAGAGGATCACATGCTTATGATTGTTCTCAGCTGTTCCAGCATCAGCTCATGACTAATTATCCAATCAGTTGATTCCTAACTCACTATAAATAACCAGAGCTTTCTTATCTCAATATCTTCATCTTGAATGAACCCCCCCAAACCCAACCCTACTTTCCCTCCTTTTCAAACGGGCGGCATGGTGGCCAGTGACTAGCACTGTTGCCTCACAGCAAGAATGTCTCTGGTTTAATCCCCTTCTAAACCAGGCGGCATTTCTCCCGTGCTCGCGTGGGTTTTCTCCGGGTTCTTTGGTTTCCTTCCTGTCCAAATAACAAGCACCCTAAGCAATTGATCACAAATTTTATACCATAGCCAAGCTGTAAGCAAGTACACCTCTTTTCAACCACCCATATACGACACTTAGCTACAAATAAGCAAGAGGGGAGTCATCGAGATCTACCTGAGCTCAAACTCCCCTCTCGCCCTGCAACAGGAGGGAGCCCAGGGCTCGAGGATCTCATAAGCTCAGGGCTTACTCCCGAGACAGCATGCCAAACAAGCTTTATTATCAATCATCAGCTTAGTGTGAACTCTTGAAATGAGGATATTGGTTAGGTGCAAGTTTAAAATCATCAAAATAAATATTGTATAATAAATCAACCAAAGATATATTTTTGAAACCTGTATTCAGAGCACACATGAACACAGTCATCTACCCATCCTCAAATTCAAATACAACAGCCCACACGATAGCAGCAATATGTGTGCAAGGCTGCTTTTGGGGTTAGATACACAGTAGTGGTGGAAAGTTCAGATCTTTTCTGTGAACCGGATCTTTTGTGACAATCCTCCCATGTCCTCCCAGCATACCAAAATATATGTAGTCAGCACTCATAATTTCAGTCAGTTTGAACATCAGCAGGATCTGAAGTTTTTTTTTTTATGTAGTTTTGCAACCCAAATGAAGCATGATTCACTTATTTAAATTCCATTACGACTTTCTGTTGTGAAATAAACTTGTGTTTCGCCATTTTCTCTCATTCCTCTAATTTAAGCCCTCGGTTTACCAGCACTGCAGTTGTTTAAGTTTAGTTCATTCACAGCAGGTTGTCATGTACTCTCTGTGTTTGGTTCACTAAATCACGCATGTGCATTATTATGAGTTCACCCATTCTCAAATCTGATCTCAGTGTACTGATCTAATAATTGAATAACTCAGGCATGTTAAAAAGTTAGTTGTTTGTAGGTCAGTGCTTACTGGAGATGCAAATCGTTTCAAAGGATTTGGTTTAATTTGGTGAACTAGTTCAACCCCTTCACTTAGAAGATCCCGTTAAAAATATAAATTCAATCCCGATCACTAATAGAGAAATAAAACCCATAATTGGGCACAAACGTGTTAAATAAATTTAAGTCTGTGTATTTTTACTGTGCTGCTGTGATGTCCAGCCGTTGTTTTTGTCACAGGAGCAACAGTGAGGATGACTGGAGGAGGACCGGCTTGATTACAGACTCTGAGGTGCCGTACGGGTCAAACACCTGCAGCACGAAGTAAATGGATTAATTTCTAAAAGGCTTACAGTATGTATGAAATACATTTACATGGGCGAAAACGAAGGACATTTTTGCTATAATTTCAGTTAGTTTCAGTTAGTTTTGTATGCACACAATACACTTTCAGTTAGTTCTAGTTTTTTTTTATCTCTGGTTTTTATTTCAGTTAACGAAAATGTTTTTCGTTAGCTATAATAACCTTGATGCTCACATATTACAAGTGAGAGATTTCTGAATGAAGGGTGCATTACTTGATTTTGAAATAATTGAAGGAAACACACACTATCTACTATCTATGATTATTTATTGAACATCAACGCTGAACAACAGAAATTAAAACTCTTCCTAAGACCAACATTTTTCTTAAAATAATAATATTTATTGAAAATAAATATATCGCAATTTTGGAAACAAAATAAATAATTTTCAATGTTTTTCATATTAAAAGTAGAAAATAAGTCAGCGCAATAGCTTAGTGGTTAGCGCGCTGACATACTGTATGGTGCAGTAGCACTTCAGGGTGTCCTGAGTTTGGGTCCCAGCTCAATGACATTTTCCGTCCCTGCCCCTTCTCCCACTTCGCTTTCTGTCTGAAATACTATCCTATCCACTTAATAAAGGCAAAAAGGTGAAAATAAATCTTAAAAAAGTAGAAAATAAGCAGTATCTCTGCTAAATAAAATAACTATTTGTTATATTTTAAATTACAATTATTTTAGTTATATTTTAAATATAACTATATTTACTATATTGCATATCCTGTAAATAATGTTTTAAACAGTGCATTTCCTGCATCTTCTGTAAATAATAATTTTAATGTAATGGAAAATGTCACATCAAGGCATCCCTGATGCAGCTTCCAGTCATCATCAATATAGTGCAAAGTAAAGCTCAAGAATGGGTCCATCGTCCTACGTGACCATAAGGTAAACACAAAACAAAGGTTTTCATATGGAGCTCCTCCGTGGGACTCGACACTTGTAAAAAAATAAAATAAAAAAAAGCATGAGACTGATTCCTGCAAGACCCAGTGACAGACGAGTCTTTGCATTGATCCTGAAGGGCCAGCCTGTACACCAGCCGATGACCTCTCCCACCTGCCCACGATAAACGTCAAGCATTCTCCAGCCTCCAGCGCCTAGACTGCAGCTCTGCACAAGACATTTGGCCATAGGAGAAATGGCTGTGCCCAACTGAGCCTGGTTTCTCTCGAGGTTTTTATCCTTCACTTTTGTGAATTGGTGAAGTTTGTTCCTCGCCGCTGTCGACTCTGGCTTGCATGGTTCGGGACTTGTGGAGCTGCGCATCGATGCATTTGCTCTTCAGTGTTTGAACTCTCAGCAGTGATTATTAAACTACGCTGACCTGAACTAAACTGAACTTAAACACTGAAAACTGGACTGACACTGTTTCGATTTACTAGAACTTCTGTGTTAAGCTGCTTTGACACAATCTACATTGTAAAAGGCTATAGAAATAAAGAGGAGTTTAATTGAAATAAACACTCACTTCAACAGGCTCGCTGCTCTCTGCGCTGCCCACGCTCATCACCGCAACCATCCAATCACAGAGCTTGTGTTACGTGTCGTCACGATGTGTAGTTACAGTTTTGAGAGGTGCATGGGTACAGTATGCGACCGTGCCAAGGCTGTGCCAGATCATACACATGCGCTCGACACAAGTCTAAATCAGCTCTAACAGAGCGGGGTCACGTGACTCCACACATGATAGGGGAAGTCATTGAAAAAACGGACCTGGAAAAATTAGATCGATTATAGCACTGATCAGCAACTGGCGGCCCGCTGAGCCATTCAATAGACCCGCAACTGGATTCCAAAATTGTGAGGATTAAAAGAAAATAGTGGTCCACACTATTAAAGCAACTAAAAATAACAACAACTGAGTCTCTTGTCAGATTAACCACCATTTATGACTATATTTAGGCTACACTGCGAAATGAGGACAGACTCAGACAGACCATGCGGCGTTAAGCATTTATTGTTTCAAACAGGTTTTAGCGTAAGTGAAGACCGGGTGGGATGTAGGCGGAGTGCGTGACGTATTTGAGGAACGGGAGGGAGACGCGCCATTTCCGGGAGATTATCATTCGTTTGCGGGCATCCGGGAGTCTCTGTGCATTTGTGGGAGACTCACAGAACTTCCGGGAGACTTGGGATGTCTGCCTCAGGACTAAAATAAGGTGGAAAAACAATCTGGCACAACTTAAAATAGCATGGTGAATAAATAACCTGGTACCAGAACAAAACAGGTCACAAATAATGTTCGCACATCAAATGAAGCGTTAAGTGGGCTTGAATTCAAATCACAATGCTGAAACGCGCTCCTCACAGTGCTTAATCAATGGCTAAAGTTACATGCCCCCTTGTTGACTTAGCCTAATTGAGTTGAGGCAAAACATCGATCACTCCTAGTGGTTGACTGTGGTATAGGTGATGGGAGCCTGAATCAAATGCCTTCAGTTTTGTAATGAAATTGAAAAAGTATAAACATTAAACATAATGTTAAGCCAAAATGAGATTTTTATTTTCTTCTTGGAGGTCCGGCCCCCTAGGAGACTGTCTGGTAAAACTCTGGCCCTAATACCTAATATAGTTGATGACTCCTAGATTATAGGTTCTGAATGTCGATTTCCTTTATTTTTCGATTAATTGCCCAGCCTTAAATTTAACGAAAAGATGATATAATAGATTCATAAATGCATATAAATGTTTTAAAATCTAAATATTAAAAACTTTGAAGGAATTTAGATTATGAGAAGGGTCCATAATAAAGACTCTTAGACAAAAAAAAATAAACACACGTTATCATCCTTAATCTTTATCTGAAAGTAACATGTCACTTAAGCAAACTATTTGTGTAGACTGACCTTTAAGACCGCAACTTATGCAGGAAGTTAAAGGCCTGATGTCGGTGTTAAAGAAACTTCAGGCTTCTCGAGTCAACAAAGCCCACTGTTTACTGCTATCTGAAAGATCTGATATAAACAGCGAAACCACTGTTGACCTAGAAGAACATTAGTGCACATCTGAATCTGCTGAATACACAATAAGTCAGTAAAAACGTGTTAGCTGTATATACTGTAGCACCGTTTTACAGACAAAAAGTCACAGAGTTTTACAGTAAAAGAAAACATTTATCAAAACAGGTTAACATCCAAGTGCAAATAACAACAAATGTAAAAGCAGCTCGCCATACTGTTAATCAAAAACTTTAAAAATGTGTCTTAAAATGTTTTTAAAACTAAGAGTGTTTCAGAGTCACACAGAGAGCCTGGTCATCTTTAGTTGTAACCCATTTGTGCCCAAATTTTTTAAATGGTTTCATGCATGTAGCCTAGTTAATGGTGTTCTATATGAACATGTTCTGCATTTATTTTCTCCAGGGTTTTGATTTTTTTTTTTTCAAGAAAATTGTATTTGAATATGCGGCAACTAGAGTTGCAAGTGGGCAAATATGTTGTAAGGACCCTTTGATGTAAAATCTGAATAGGAGGAGAACATTTGGCATTTTAACTCTAAACAGCTTTCAAAAGATCAATTCATATTCATAAACACATTTATTATGTTTAGAATTAGAAAACCATTTATTATGAACCCACTGAAAATGATCTATCATATAATTTAATGAATATGAAAACACAAAGAACTTTCCTCAACAGACTACTGTGTCAAAAAAATTAATGAAAAATTATATATATATATATATATATATATATATATATATATATATATATATATACACACACACACACACACACAAATATTGCAATATTCAATTATAATTATTAATACAAATAATAATATATATATAAAAAAAATTTCAACAGTTTTAATGTCTTATTCCCTAAACAGCAAAATCTCAGGAGTAGAGAATATTTGTTCCCACACTACAGAAGTTACAGTAATCAAATAAAATAAAAAACATCAAGTCAAAAAGTAAATACTGGTGTAAATACACAAAAGTAAATGCATACCGCAATGACGTCTAACAAAACAAGTATTTTCAGTAAATCTCACTACAGACTTTTCTAGACATCTGACAAAAATAGTCAGACAGCTTAGTAAGAAGTAAATCACCTGCATTATTTTTGATGTACAGTTAAAGTCAGAATTATTAGCCCCTCTGAATTATTAGCCCCCCTGTTTTCCCTGTTTCCCTGTCTTTTCCCTGTTTTCCCCAATTTCTGTTTAACAGATAACAGATTTTTCTCAACACATTTCTAAACATAGTAGTTTTAATAACTCATTTCTGATAACTGATTTATTTGATCTTTGCCATGATGACAGCACATACAGTAATATTTGACTAGATATTCTTCAAGACACTTCTATACAGCTTAAAGTGACATTTAAAGGCTTAACTAGGTTAATTAGGTTAATTAGGCAGGTTAGGTTAATTAGGCAAGTTATTGTATAATGATGGTTTGTTCTGTAGACTATCAAAAAAATATAGCTTAAAGAGGCTAATAATATTGACCTTAAAATGGTTCATAAAAAAATTAAAACTGCTTTTATTCTAGCCGAAATAAAACAAATAAGACTTTCTCCAGAAGAAAAAATATTATCAGACATACTGTGAAAATGTCCTTGCTCCGTTAAACATCATTTGAGAAATATTTAAAAAAGAAAAGGGGGTCTAATAATTCTGACTTTAACTGTATATAAGTGAAATGCAGATTTCTGAAAGCAGTATTACTCTACTGATATAATATTACCCTACCCCTCAGTCAGTTTTACTGACTTATTACCCCTGCTGATGACATGGCTGTGGTTGGACTTATGGTCAAAGGAAACGAGGAGCTAGAGAGGGCCCACTATGAGCACATAGAACATCTGGTGACATATTTAGATGGGTAGTATGAAAGACAAAATCATTAAACAAGACCAATAACCTTGATTTATTTATTTATTAACACATTATTCCCTAATTCCCCATGATTTGCGGAAATGAGTTGAAAAAAATCTTCTCTCCGTTAAACAGAAATTGGGGAAAAAATCATTCAGGAGGGCTAATAATTCTGACTTTAACTGTATGTACTTGCAAGGTATTTGCCCACTGGCAACTATAGTTGCCGCTTGAACATTTGACAAAGTATGCAAAAAACTATAGATCTCGTGAAAGATTTGTTTTATTTGGATGAATCTAGAGACCTTCATGATTATTTTGATATACATTTGTGAACAAAAAGTCATTTCAGTATCATGAAAATTGCCTTTATTTGGGAGGGTTTGCATTCTGAAATCAGGGATAGGAAGTTTAAGGCCTCATGTGACAGGTAGAAAATCAATTCCTTTTTTTCTTTCTTGGAATCTTTTATTTGGTTGTGGGTGATGCATTAAACATGGAGTTGCCGGTGGGCTTAAATGGGTTAAGACGTGTTCAGGGAATAATTAAAAGGCCAGAAGACTACATAAAAGATTTTTTAAAAAAAGGGGGAGCCTGACCATGCAAAGCTCTACATGTAACGACTAGAATATTCAAATTATTTCTAAAACCAATAGGGAGCCAGTGAAGTGCCTTAAGCACAGGAGTTATGTACGACCTCCTACTGATTTTGGTTAAAAGCCTCACAGCTGTATACTGCACAACATGCAATCGCTCCATAGATGATTTCTTCAGACAAGTCTACACTACCTGATAAATTCAAGTTGACCATCCAAGTTTTAGGAATAACAAAAAATAACTTGACTTCTAGAGGCCTTTGCTTTTCATATAAGACACTTCTGATACCAAATGATTACGCTTATTTTACCACAATGAAATATGACCATGCCTTGATTATTAATTATGTAATTAGGACAGTAAGGTCTGACTTTGCTTAGACAAAAGTCTCATCACTGAGCAGAAATAATGTCCAGTGTAGAATATAAAGTCATGCTGCAGTGGAAACAGAATGAATATTGTGTCTGACTCCATCATGAGCTTGGAGGACTGCATCCATACATCTCTGCAATGACTCTAATCACTTATTAATAAATTAATCTGGAATGGCAAAGAAAGCGTTCCTGCAGGACTCCCAGAGTTCATCAAGATTCTTTGGATTCATCTTCAATGCCTCCTCCTTTATCTTACCCAGACATGCTCAATGTTCATGTCTGGTGACTGGGCTGGCCAATCCTGGAGCACTTTGACCTTCTTTGCTTTCAGGAGCTTTGATGTGGAGGCTGAAGTATGAGAAGGAGTGCTATCCTGCTGAAGAATTTGCCCTCTCCTGTGGTTTGTAATGTAATGGGCAGCACAAATGTCTTGATACCTCAGGCTGTTGATGTTGCCGTCCACTCTGCAGATCCCCCCATACTGAATGCAACCGCAAACCATGATTTTTCCTTCACCAAACTTGACTGTTTTTTGCGAGAATCTTGGCTCAATGCTGGTTCCAGTAGGTTTTCTGCAGTATTTGTGATGATTGGGATGCAGTTCAACAGATGATTCATCAGGAAAATCCACCTTCTGCCACTTTTCCAAATAATCAACTAGAAGTCAAGTTATCATTTGTTGCTCTTACAACTGGGATCAAGACACGATTTTGACAGATAGTGTACAGAACATTTCAATAGTCCAACTGTGAAGAGATAAAGGCATGGACAAGCATTTCCATCTCTTCCTTTGAAACCATATTTCTAATTGTTGTACGCTAGATGTAAAAAGCTTGAGCAAACAACAGACTTAACATGACTATTAAAACATATAAAAAGATGACACCCAATTTGACTGAAATTTGAGGATGACAGACCCACAAATTCTTGCCTAATCATTGGGGTCACTATCAGAAGCAAAGATCAACATCTCGGTTTTATCAAGATTAAAAGAGCAGTATGTAAGTTTGACACCCAGTGGTTGAACTAGGTATTGCACTCCTGGATCAACATAAGCGCAGGTTGCCAAATTGAGGACAGGAGCGAGTGTTTTAAACTGTGTTCTACATAAAAGCAACAACACGTGATAGAGGGAATATTCTCCATATTAAAAGGAGTTTTGGTTCTAACCAACACCTCGAATTGATATATTAGAAACGGCTTCTATTTCTCACAGCTAAACATGTGAAACCTATGACAGTGATCACCTCTGGTTCACCTCACGTGCTTTATTCAGTGTTAAATGCTTACAATGTGAGCTATGTGCTAAAAATGTATTGCCATATACTGAAAGCAGCAGCAGATAGTTCACCTCAGGTCTGGAAAATACAATAAACTGTTTGAAATTGAACTTTAAAACTAAACACATATGAGTGATTCAGCATCTACATTTAATAATGTTAAAGAGGGTTAACATGTATTAAATAGATTATAAACCTTACCGTTTCGTGAGTGAGTGCATATTCTGTGCTTCTGAAAGGCTGTATTTACATTTCTGTCGTGTTTCGTCTGGTGCAAACAGCCAAATTGCTCATCACTGCGTATCTCGTCATGAAGCGTAGTTACAATGTAATCTGCTCACCTAATGTTTACGCTCGTAATATTTATATAATTTGCTAATTAATAACGTCATGTGGAACTAAATCTGTCTCATTTTGACATCTGATACTGTCCACTGACATGCATTTCTCTCACAGACACATACTTTCAGAGCCTTTCTGAATGAATGAATGAAATACTCTGTTTTCCAACAAGGCAACCCGGAGTGCTGAATTATAATTGGCTAAACTGGCATTGTGCAGGTTAATTGACCTAAACAAAGACAGCGTTTCAGCACGGAAAAACCATTTTCAAAGCAGAATATCTGACTTCAGCTATGTTTTTCAGTTAAACAAGTATGTTCACTTGGGATGTTTCTTTTTATAATATATGCGCACATATTATGGTATTTTTATGCTTTAGAAGAGTCAAAAACTTACATACAGCACCTTTAAGGTGCAGAAAATTGTCAGCCATCCATTTGTTAATGGAGTCTAAATAATCCTGCAAGAGAGACAGTTTATCTAGTCTGTCAGGGCTAAAAGAAAAATACAACTGCACATAATCAGCATAGCAATGATAAGATATAACTTTAAAACTATTTATAATCTTGCTTAGAGGAAGTATATACAAATTAAAAAGAAAAGGGGCCTAGCGCAGGACCTTGAGCCAGACCACAGGATACAGAGTCTGATATATGAGTTCCTATCCACACAGAAAAACCCCAGTCAGCAAGATGGTTCAGTTCAATTCAAGTTTACTTGTGTAGCACTTTTTACAATAATTGTTTCAAAGCAGATTTACAAAAGCTGCAGATTATTGCATTACAATCGAATTAAATTAAAGTTACAATCAAATATAAGTTATATACAGACATAGTTAACCTCCAATCGTATAGCATGTAGGTGATGTCTATGTGTAATGATCTATGTTTGTTTGTTGATTGAATTATATTGATTGAGTGAATATTGTTAAATTACTTATCTCTATATTTGTGTCGCCACTTTATTTTGATAAAAGACACGTATTTTTGTCTCTACATAATTAGAGAATTGTACTTCTTGTGTCCTTTTTTTAACGTTGCTGACCCCTCCCTAGACAAGCATTATAAATTGGGGTTCGTAACAACATGTTTAATGAAGTGTGTATTAGGTGTGTGTGTTGTCCTCGGATAACATAGGAGGATAACCAACCCAGAGCTGGCCCGGTAATGCCCACAAGAGAATGCAGTGTCTTAATTAAAGTGCAGTGATCAACAGTATCAACACCAGCTCAAAACATTCACCTGCATCAGCAGCCATTAAAATATGTTTTGAGACCCTGAGGAGGGCAGTTTCTGTTGAATGGTATTTATGTAAACCAGACTGACATTTATTAAAGATATTATGAGCCTCAAAAACAGTATTTAGCTGCTTGGCGACAATCCTTTCTAAGATTTCTGAAATAAAAGGTTATTGAGATTAGGCATGGAATGATAACCGTGTTCAAGGTATACCGCGGTTTGGAAAAGTCAAGGTTTTAAAACCACCAACATTTTCTGTATTACCGTTCCTAAGGTATGTGTAAGATTTTTTATTTACATGTTTTTAAAAGTTTTTTAGGACAACAGCATCTCCAGCAGAAAAGATATCTAAAGATGCCGTTTTAAATTGTAAAGAAATCTGTGTTTTTGAAATGAATGAAGACAGCAGAAGTCAATGATTCATTTGAATTATTTAGCCTGAAATGTTTACTGCTCCAAAATATTTTAAATATTTCATAAAATAAAATATATTGTGTTAAAAAAGGGGGGAAAAGTTTTTATTTTTTACCCAGACATACAGTTGCAATCAGAATTATTGAACCCCCTTTGATTTTTTTTTTCTTTTTTAAATATTTCCCAAATGATGTTTAACAGAGCAAGGAAATGTTCACAGTATGTCTGATAATATTTTTTTCTTCTAGTGAAAGTCTCATTTGTTTTATTTTGGCTAGAATAAAAGAAGTTTTTAAATTTTAAAACCTATTTTAAGGTCAAAATTATTAACCCCTTTAAGCTATTTATTTTTTCCATAGTGTACAGTACAAACCATCATTATACAATAACTTGCCTAATTACCCTAACCTGCCTAATTACCCTAATTAACCTAGTTAAGCCTTTAAATGTCACTTTAAGCTGTATAGAAGTGTCTTGAAAAATATCTAGTCAAATATTATTTACTGTCATCATGTCAAAGATAAAATAAAATATTAGAGATGAGTTATTAAAACTATTATGTTTAGAAATGTGTTGACAAAATCTTCTCTCCATTAAACAGAAATTGGGGAAAAAAATAAACAGGGGGGCTAATAAATCAGGGGGTTGAATAATTCTGATTGCAACTGTATAAAAATAACTTATTTTAGAGCAGTAATCACCGTAATACTGTGATATTTTTATCCAAGGTTATCATACCGTCAGAATCTTATACCAGCCCATGCCTAATTGAGATATAGGCCTAAGTTATATATAGTACAGGTTAAATTAAGGTGCATCAAGTTTATTGGAATTTTTTCATTAGTTTTAGTTTTCATTTCATTTTGACTTTGTGTTTTCAGATTCAGTCCGTTTTAATCAGTTTTTCGAGGCAGATTTACTAGTTTTTATTAGTTTCTATATTTTAAAATTGCTTAGTTTTAGTTTAGTTCTGTTTGTTTTGTAAATTAGGATATTTGTTAGGTGCAAGAATCTAAATCATCAAAATAAATATTGTATAATAAAAATCAACCAAAGATACATTTTTTGAAGCATGTATTCAGAGGACACATGAACACTATCATCCACCACTACCATCTTCCCATCCTCAAACTCAAATACAACAGCCCTCAAGATAGCAGCCTTAAGTAAAACATGTGTCTACTTCTGAAATTAGATGCACAATAGTGATGGGAAGTTCAGATCTTTAACGCGAACCGAATCTTTTGTGTCAGTCTTCTCATGTTTTGACTTACCATAACAAAAAACATCACCATGATCTAAAAATGTTTCTTACAATTACGTTTTGCAAGCCAACTGAAGCATGATTCACTTATTTAAACTCAATTACGACTCTCTGCTATGAAATAAACTTACGTTTTGCCAGATCCTCTCATTTAACCCTTGTGTCGTGTTCACATCCCGGCCCTTACTTTAGTGTTCCCAGACAAAATTGACCGGTCTGTTTTAACTGCTCTTATATTAGCACAAAAAACTTTTCCTCACCAAATTTTTATTCAACATTCTTCAGCTGTGAACAATGTCTCAAAGTAGTATTTAACATGAATTTATAGAATTAGACATAAAATAACTGCAGTGAAAATACAATTAGGCACTAAAAATGTATTACAAAATGAACAAAAGTTGACAGAAATCAAAATACTTTGTTTCATTACTAGTAGACAGCTCCCTAAAAGAACTATCACAGGGTTTGACCATAGAAATTAAAATTTCAATTCATCTGAATGATTAATCAACCAGCAAAGCACAAACAAAATGATGTACTTTCCTGTGTATTGAGTGCATGAAGAGTCCTTCAATTGGACTACGTTAGTGTACTATAGGCAATATTGACTCAGAGTATAGATTGTGAGCATGGACACAAAACTAGCACTAGTTATACTTTGGTCATTTTTGAGCGAGATGCTAATGGTCTAATCCAATAAAATAATTGATGCTAAGCTAAGCTAAAAGTGCTCCTGCACTTAAGGGTACGCGAGCTGTCACTGGTGTTGTACCTTTTCAAAAAGTACACGTTTGTACTTAAAGGGTACATGTTGGTACCTTAAAAGTATATATTAGTACCCTAAATTTTTAATAGGAACACTTTTGTACTTTTTAGGTGCTGATAAGTACCCTTGAGGTATTAATATGGAGCTTTTAGGTACAAATTTGTACCTTTAGAAAAGGTACCACCCCAGTGACAGCTCACGTACCTTTATTTCTGAGAGTGTGGTACACTCAGATAGGTTGAACAAAGAAAGAAAGAACGAAAGGAACACACAGATGGGTTCACATAAAATAGTTTTATCAGGAAGTTGATTCACATTGGAGGATCCAACGCTATCCCATGGCAATTCATAACTTATTGTTATATATTTAGCAGCTAATCCGAATGAATTTGTATGATCTCATTCATACAATTTAGTACGATTTGCTTATCCTCAATGACGATTGGGTTTAGGGGTGGGGTTGGGGGCCATGCCTCATATTTAAAAATGAACTTTTACGAATTAGCCACTAAACTGACAAAACGTAAAATAGTTTCGTTTCCTTGTGAGATCAGGCTAGAGGATTGGCACATAAGCGTGGAAAAGAGATGTGTACCTGCAAAAGATATTGTTCAGTCTGAAATGTAAGTGAGTGAGTGAGTTGGGGTGGTGTGTATTGGGATGTTTACTGTCTGATGGATGAATATAGTCTGGATACCTATTCATTTTCTATGGCGGTCACTTTTGACCGGGAACACCACAGGTGTAACCAGATTGATTAAAACACTCAAAATTGAAAGAAAGGGGTGATCATCACTTTTATATGTTCAAGTGCATTGCGTGGAGGATATCATAAGGCCTTGAGGCAATCAGATGTAAAACACAATATTTATGAGTGTTTTAAGTTGTAAATCGGTCAGATTTGACTTAAACACGACAGGAAGGTTAAGCCCTCGGATTACCCATGCTGCAGTTGTTCAAGTTTACTTCAGTCACAGGAGGCTGTCATGTATTATTTGTGTTCAGTTCACCTGCTGAAGCATGCATGCGCAGTATTATGAATCCACCGGTTCTTAAATCAGACGTCTGTGTAGCCTACTGTTCTAATAACTGAATAGCAATGGAAATTGCTTTTTGGGGGTTAAAGAAAAAATTATTAAATTGCAGTCACACTAGAGTTTGTGTGCTTGAACCAAGCTTGAAGCTTGAACTTTCCAACGCAGCGAACTGTGAAACTTGTCGCACCAGCTTGCGTTTCCGGTCTGCTGCATTCGCGTGCGTATGAATGGAAATTCATTGGGCGAAAAGTGCGGTGTGACCGCAGCTTTATGGTAACATTTTCAAGAGTTCACTCTTAGCTGATGATTAATTATAAAGCAAGTTTGGCATGCTGTCCTGGGGGAGAGCCCTGAGCTCAAAAGGTCCTTAAGCCCTGGGCTCCCTCCCATTTGCAGGGAGAGAGTGGAGCTTTGAGCTCAGGTAGATCTCGAGAACTCCCCCTTTTTTGATGAGAGCTGATGACAGAAAATGATTGCTATGAAGAGATATGCTGCTGGATGAGAGTTTGACTGTAGTGCTAAATTTAGATTGATCAATTCACTTGTAGTGCATGTTTTTGGAACGTGGGAGGAAACCGGAGAACCCGGGGGAAACCCACATGAGCACGGGAAGAACATGCTAACTTTGCACAGAAACGACAGCCGTCCTGTTAAAGGACTTGAACCGGTGACGTTTTTACTGTGAGGCAACAATGTTAATCACTGGGCCACCGTGCCGCCCTATGAAGCGAAAGGTGGAGGAGTAGGGGTGAAAGGGGGGATACTTCAAATCAATGAAACTGTACTCCCCTGGCTCTTTATAGTGGGTTAGGAATCGTCTGATTGGTGGATCATACATAGTTAATGCAGAACCAGCCGTGTTCAATCATAATCACGTGATCCACTCGAAATTAGTTTATAAATAAACTTTACTTAGATTAGGTACTAATTACCACTATTAACTACTGGTGAGTAGTTTAGTAAATACTTTTTACAAAGGTAATACTTTTCAAGAGTGGCTGAACAGTAGCATGTTTAAAACACTGAGGAACCTGGCCTAGTCTAAGGCAAAGATTCATGATTAAAACTAAACATGGGCTAATAAAAGCGATCTGTTTTGTGTCGGCTTGGTGTGTCCCTTCTTTAAGAAAACATACCTGATTCAAATAATCAGCTCATTACTGTTAATTCAGGGGTGTCCAAACTAAAGCTGCCGTCACACTAGAGTTTGTGCGTGCGAAATTCTGTCGTACGGCGCTGCGATAAGGAGCGGGATTAAACAAGATGATTAGACATTAAAAAAGCGAGCCATTGCTCCATGTTTTAAATTTCTGTCCAGAGAGGTCATGTTTTGATCAAGCGGCAACCTCCCGCTCTCCCTCGAGAAGGCCATACGGAAGTAACTGAAACTGCAATTCGTCGAAATTCCGCTAGTCCTGGCTCTATAATAGAGCTAAATTCTATTGAGCCCACTGTTAAAATGGCCAACTTTACAGCAGAAAAAAAAGTGTTTACAACCTGGTACAAAGAACGATTTTGGTTTATATAGCTAATATTACCCTTCATGACAACTGTGAGGGGGGTGAATTTTTTTATAACTCATCCATTTTTTTTATATTAGGTTATATTATTTTTGCATAATTAAGAACGTGTCCATTTGAGTGACAGCTAGCTCTCGCTGGTCACCGTCACGTCACCTCAGCTGATTAGCTGCTAATCTCTGTGTATTCATCGTATTTTTGTGTTGTTGTATGTGGCTTTACACAGTCAAATGCCTTTTGGAATTATTTCTTGCAATTATCAGAGGATATGCTGTGTGCACTTAATTGTGCTCACAAACCATTCACATGGCCTCCGTTTCCCAGGTGAGTGAAATGATATACTTATACCATCTCTATAAATGTATTTGTTTTATTTAAGATAATTTATCATTTATAATGTTCTTTAGACCTGTAATGCACTCCAGAATCTGACAGATTGATTAGCTGTAGGCTCTAGAACAGTCATCTGAAGCGTTGTCATACAGTGTTCTGCCTGGATTTCATCAATAGTCCTGCATTTACTAACACAGACTATATCTGAAGTGTTTGGAAGTAATTTGCACTTTCCTCCTGTGGAAAAACGTCATAAGAACCATGCTTATAGTGTCTCAATGTGTAATACATTGAGCCACTAAGCATTGTGCTTATGACGTTGCTTATGAAACAGTGTTTTTAAAAGTCTAAACACTTTATTGATATAGTATACAACCAAGCACATGTGGTCAGAACACAAACGAGTCGCAGGTAATGAAGTATTAAGTGTTTCTCATACGTCTGTAGCTCCGCTCACACTCCGCCTCTTTGCCCTTGTATGGTATGCGCCCGGTTGGTGCGATGACACGGTAACAAAATGGCTACGGTTGGCCACGCCTACTCTTCTTTTGGGTTCTTCAGAAACCTATGGGTGACGTCACGGATACTACATCCATATCTTTTACAGTCTATGGTTTTGATCCTTGATTGGTCTCATGCAGTCACATGATGCAATTTCGCAAGTCAGAGTTCACCAAGCTTGAAATTTCCATCGTGAAACTTGTCGCATGAGCTTGCGTTTCCGGTCTGCCGCATTTGCGTGCGTATGAATGGAAGTCTATAGGGGGGAAAAGTCCAGTGTGACCGCAGCTTCAGTCCTGGAGGGCCGGTGTCCTGCATATTTTAGTTCCAACCCCAATTAAACACACCTGAATCAGCTAATCAAGCTCTTTCTAGGTATACTAAAATCTTCTATGCAGGTGTGTTGAAAGAAGTTGAAGCTAAACTATGCAGGACACCGGCCCTCCAGGACCGAGTTTGGACACCCCTGTATTAATTCAAGACCTGATGGTTTAAGTCATGTCAGTTTAATGCCAAGACGGTCATTAACACAAGTTGGATATTTAATTTGCTCTTATTTTTATTGTATGATTCTTTAATTTTCAGTTTTTCTTCAGTTTGCAATGTTTGTTTTGATGTTTGTTTTGTTAAAATTGATTAGTTTTGTTCACTCCATTGTTTTATTAACAGAGTTAACAGACCCTGCTTTGTTTTTTTGCAGTTTACCAAAAGAAGCTACAGCGCCATCTTGTGCTCACGAAAGTGACTTGAATGCTCCTGACACCATAATTACAGTTGCAATCAGAATTATTGAACCCCCTTTGAATTTTTTTTCTTTTTTAAATATTCCCCAAATTATGTTTAACAGAGCAAGGAAATGTTCACAGTATGTCTGATAATATTTTTTCTTCTAGTGAAAGTCTCATTTGTTTTATTTTGGCTAGAATAAAAGCAGTTTTAAATTTTTAAAAACCTATTTTAAGGTCAAAATGATTAACCCCTTTAAGCTATTTATTTTTTCCATAGTCTACAGAACAAACCATCATTATACAATAACTTGCCCACACAGAATCTGCGGACGCTATTTGCTATTTCTGCAGAGAATTTTGGTAAAAATCTGCGGATTTCTGCTGAATAATTTTGGGAGTATCGTAACTAAAACCTTAATATGTGAAATAAAAAATATATATCTTTTTACTTTTATTTAATGTTTAAAATGCAAATCCGATTAGATTCACTTTATTTGGTAAACAAAGCAAGTATCTCATATAATATATAATAATAATATCTACTAAAAGACAGAAAATATTACTTTACAAACTGCATTGTACATAAATCAGATGAACATTTTTATATTAGTCAATAATATTACTGTAATTAATTTAAATAAGGAATAATTATCACATTTATCTGTCTACCTCTTGATCTTTCATCCTCTTTGTTATTAGTAATATTATTATTATTATTGTGTGTTGTATTTTATTTATATATATATATATATATATATATATATACACACACACATATATTTTTACTTGTTATTCTTCTTATTAATATTATTCTTTACTTTGTTCTTATTATTTGTTTACTATCTTTATTACAGTAATTTACAGTAACCATCATTATACAATAACTTGCCTAATTACCCTAACCTGCCTAGTTACCCTAATTAACCTAGTTAATCCTTTAAATGTCACTTTAAGCTGTATAGAAGTGTCTTGAAAAATATCTAGTCAAATAATATTTACTGTCATCATGGTAAAGATAAAATAAATCAGTTATTAGAGATGAGTTATTAAAACTATTATGTTTAGAAATGTGTTAAAAAAAAATATTCTCTCCGTTAAACAGAAATTGAGGTAAAAAATAAATGGGGGCTAATAAATCAGGGGGTTGAATAATTCGGATTGCAACTGTATGACTTGTCAACAAATGTAAGTACAAATGTTCTAGGATGACTTGAATGCAGCAATATTTATTGAGCCAAATGAGAATAACATATTTAATGTACCTTTGAGGAACACAGGAGCAGTTTCAGCCACCACTGGCTTTCAGAAGAAAATATTATGTCCAATCGCCCTCTCTGCTCTCCAGTAACTCAGTGATCTTTAACATAATTATGGAGGAAGAAAAGAAAATGGAAACTTCTGCTGGTGATGATGATGATGATGATGATGATGATGATGATAATGATGATGATGATGGGTAAGTTCAATCTCTTTTAGGGCCCTATCATACACCTGGTGCAATAAGGCACAAGACATGTTTGGTACGATTTGTTGCTATTTTCAGACCAGCGCAACCCTAATTTTCCCGTTTTCCTCCACGTTGTTTAAATAGCAAATCCATTTGCGTGACCTTGTGGACTCATGGGTGTGCTGGTCTAGAAAGGAGGTGTGTTGAGGCGCATTGGTGGTCCGTTGCTATTTTGAGGAATTAAAATAGACTGTTCAATAGACCAGATGAAAGCTGCTCTAAAGTCCAGCTCAGAGCATGTTAGTTGTGCCCCTTAAAAGTTTACACATTGCTTAATACATGCAGAATGTGCAGCAATAAGCAATAATTTTTACATATGAAAACAATTAAAGGATTAAAATGTTACAAAAATTATTATTTTCTGCCACTTAACACCACTGCCTCCATGCTGCCTTCACCTCAGGGGGCTTTTTCAGTTTATTCATGACAATCTGCATTTGTATAATGTTATTATTATTATCAGTATTTATTATATGCATATTTATATTTGTTTTAATAAAACAAGTGTAGATTTGTCCAGCTGTGGGGTTTTGGAGACGTCTGCATCACCATATGGGGCATAAGAACAGGACGTGTGTTTGTATATAACTCAGTTGTTTGACCACACTTCGTTATTATTGTTTATTTATTCATTTGCTGGAGATTAGAACTGAATTTAGAAATAGTTTTGAAACATCTTTGCACTTAACAAATGAAATTAAATATGTAGGCTAATGGATGTCTTAAGTGAAGTGTGTACAACACCGTTTCCCTGAACACAAAAGTAAAGAAGCGAAAGTAGAGAGGCTGAATGGGCGAGGCTTGCTCTTTATCCTCGCGCTGCAGATGATCTATTTAACTATTTTCTCACTAGTGAAGCATTCAGTTTGTCCACTTACAAAGTCCGCCATGTAAATAGCAAATGAACCATGACTCTTAAAGGGAATGTGAGATGAGACTCTGATTAATTTAATGTACCCTATGCTCAAAACACACCCATAACTAGGCCCACACAGAATCTGCGGATGCTATTTGCTATTTCTGCAGAGAATTTTGGTAAAAATCTGCATATTTTTGCTGAATAATTTTGGGAGTATCGTAACTAAAACCTTAATATGTGAAAAAAAAATCATATCTTTTTACTTTTATTTAATGTTACAATGCAAATCCGATTAGATTCACTTTATTTGGTAAACAAAGCAAGTATCTCATATAATATATCTACTAAAAGACAGAAAATATTACTTTACAAACTGCATTGTACATAAATCAGATGAACATTTTTATATTAGTCAATAATATTACTGTAATTAATTTAAAAACGGAATAATTATCACATTTATCTGTCTACCTCTTGATCTTTCATCCTCTTTGTTATTATTAATATTATAATTATTATTATTGTGTGTTTATTATGTATTATTATAATATATAATATATTATATATATATATTATATATATATATATATATATATATATATATACACACACATATATTTTTACTTCTTGTTATTCTTCTTAATATTATTCTTTACTTTGCTCTTATTATTTTTATACTATCTTTATTACAGTAATTTATTTTTTTAATTATTATTATTTTCATTGTCGTGTGGGAGTAGTGGGAGTAGTAGCAGTCATCGTTGGTGTAGTAGTATCAAAAGTAGTAGATGTTGTCAATGTAGATGTTGTAGTAGCAGTCGTTGTTGTAGTAGTATCAATGGTGGTAGATTTTGTTGATTTGGTTGTAGTAGCATCAGTTGTAGTAGACGTTGTTGTAGTATCAGTAATAGTAGTCATTGCTGTAGTAGTATCAGTAATAGTAGTAGTAATCATTGTTGTAGTAGTATCAGTAATAGTAGTAGTAGTCATTGCTGTAGTAGTATCAGTAATAGTAGTAGTAGTCATTGCTGTAGTAGTATCAGTAATAGTAGTAGTAGTCATTGCTGTAGTAGTATCAGTAATAGTAGTAGTAGTCATTGCTGTAGTAGTATCAGTAATAGTAGTAGTAGTCATTGCTGTAGTAGTATCAGTAATAGTAGTAGTAGTCGTTGTAGTAGTATCAGTAATAGTAGTAGTAGTAGTAGTAGTAGTAGTAGTCATTGTTGTAGTAGTATCAGTAATAGTAGTAGTAGTAGTAGTAGTCATTGCTGTAGTAGTATCAGTAATAGTAGTAGTAGTAGTCATTGCTGTAGTAGTATCAGCAATAGTAGTAGTAGTAGTCATTGCTGTAGTAGTATCAGTAATAGTAGTAGTAGTAGTCATTGTTGTAGTAGTATCAGTGATAGTAGCTGATAATGGGCAAGGAGTTATGGCAACTTCGTGTGTTTCAACACATAAAGACCTGGATATAAAAATATAATCAATTCTGGAGAAACATTTATGACTAAAAGAGTAAAATAAATATTGCTTTGTTGTGGGATGAAGTAAGCGATATAGATCTAGTAAATTTAAATCAGATAAAAATTTACACAGATCTGCGGATGATGGTGATTGATTCTTAGTGTTATGTATACCTGATCGGCCAAAAGATGCATCAATGACTGCGTTCATGTCTGCGCCAACAATAAGAAAACAATCTTGAAGCTGCAGTAGAGTTTTAGTTAGAGCGGGGAGGAGTTTTGCATCAAATTGAGAAGGAGCATACATTGAAATAAAAGCAAAGTTTTGGCCAACTATATTTACTTTAATGTAGGATATTCTCCCTTCCTCACAACTAAACCTTTGTAGAATATTAAATGAGTTTTCTTTTTAAAACTACTAATGTTCCACGTGATTTACTATTCAGTGAGGAAGATGCTCCAATGTGATAATTCTTGTTAGAGAATCTTTGGACATCTGTTTTTTTTAAATGAGACTCTTGAATCAGAGCTATATCTACCTGGTGTCTATGTAAATAGTCAAGGCATGCTGTGCGTTTAATTGGACCATTTAGTCCGTTCACATTCCAGGAAATAATATGCAGGTAATCAGAGGTCATGTACTATCATCAGTGAATAATACAATAAAAATAACAGTGCACACTGAGTAAGTATAATCTTCATGAAAACCCCATAACTGCAGAGGAATAATACAGAATAATAATAATAAATTAAGAAAAACAAACAAATAAAAAACAAAAACAAATCGCCAGTAGCCCCATGAACACCCCATTTCCACAAGAACAGTGAAAAAAAAGTAATACCACACCAAAGTGGTGAAAACCTGCCTAAGGCAAACAAGAAAGAAAATATGGGTGAACAAAGTCCCAATAATGGACAGCTTGACCCCGAGAAAGGCGGCAGACTCAGAAGTCCCTCTCCCCAACCCATTGTATATTATAGTCCTGTTTCAAAATATGCCGGTTAGGCCTTTAGAGTATCTCAGCTATAGGCACGTCTGTTTTAACTTCAAAAGTTATTCAGAAGCACACTTACACACATTCTGTGGTATTTTCCAAACCTTAATGCCTCATCTCTCTTCATTCACTGGTGTGTCGGAACCAACCAGAAACTCTTCCACCTCCAATGGAGATTTGAAGACATTTTGTGACGATCCACGGATCAGCTTGAGTTGTGCAGGATAAAGTATGAATGTTTGAAACCCCATCCTCTGTGCTTTGTTCGTGACCTCCATGAAGGCACGGCGGTGATTTATGGTGAATGAGCTGTAATCCGCAGAGAAACAGAGTTCCTTTTACTTTACCTTGACGGGTGATCTCCTTGAAGCTTTGAGGATTAGATCCCTGTCTGTGTAACGCAGCATCTTTATGATGACCGTTCGCGGTCTGCCCGTGTTGTTAATGGGTCTGATGCGATGAGCTCTCATGGTCTCCGGTTTCAGATCAGCCAAAGCCGGGAACCATTTTGGAAGTGAACCCGCAATAAGTGAGGTTTGCATTCTCTGCATTTTCGGGTAGGTTCGTTATACTAATATTTTCACGGCGACTACGATCCTCTAAGTCAGCCAATTTTTCCTCATGAGAGGCTATTTTTGCGACGCATTTCTCGTAGTTTTTCTCCGTCTTAGAAACGTGATTGTTCAGAATGGAACATCTATCGCGCAGTTCTCTTACCCCACTGGAGCAGGTGGAAAGTTCTTTCTAAATGTCATCAAGCCTTCCTTGCAGAGTTTTAAACTGAGATTCAATAAACACTTGTTGCTTCTCCATGGCTGATGAGATCATTTGCTTGCTTGCCAGCCAATTTTGCATGACGTGGGGACATGTTATTGTTCGTAAACACTTTTTTGGAAAAGTGTGGCCTAATAACAAAGTAAATATATGAATAAATTCAATGAAAATGAGTGAGGTTGCCGGAGGTAGAAAACTAAGCCGCCATCACGCTCACAGGTCACGTGACTCTCTTGTTTTTAAATCCTTAAATGATCTGGCACCACCTTACTTATCAGACCTCCTACAGGTATATAATCCTGGTAGGTCACTAAGGTCTTCTGATCAATTTATTCTTTCGGTACCAAGGTCCTGGTGTAAACGAAGTGGGGATCGGGTTTTTGCTGTTATCGCCCCAAAACTCTGAAACGTGCTTCCACCCCACATCAGACACGCTCCAAGTCTATCTGTGTTTAAAAAGCTTCTGAAACGCCATCTCTGTTCTTTAGCATTTGAGCCTTTTTAATGTTGAGGGGTTTGCTTTATGTTTTAATTGTTATGTATGTGATGTAGGATTTATTTAAAGTAGTAGTGTGTTCAGCACTTTGGGCAACGTTGTTTTGTTAAAAATGTGCTATATAAATAAACTAACTAACTAACTTGAGATCTTGTTGGGTTTTTTACCTGGTTAAATAAAGAAAAAAGAATTATGGTAACACTTTAGATTAAGTACCAGTTCACTATTAACTACTGCTGAGTAGTTTAATGAATACTTTTCACAGAGTTAATACTTTAGGTGAACAGTAGCATGTTCAAAACAAAACCCCCTTCCAGCCACAACCCATCTCTGGGAAACATTCACACACACTCATTCACACTCATACACTACAGACAATTTAGCTCACCCAATTCACCTGTATCGCATGTCTTTGTACTGTAGGGGAAATCGGAGCACCTGGAGGAAACCCACGCGAACGCAGGGAGAACATGCAAACTCCATACAGAAATGCCAACTGACTCAGCCGAGGCTCGAACCAGCGACCTTCTTGCTGAGAGGCGACAGCACTACCTACTGTGCCACTGCGTCACCTATATTCTGTTTAAAAGAAAGATTTTCTTCAGCCCTTTTCTAATCATAATAGTTTTAATAACTCATTTCTAATAACAGATTTATTTTATCTTTGTTATTATGACAGCACATAATATTTGACTAGATATTGTTACGACCCTGGTCTAGGGACAAGGCCGCAACATAAAAGACCACTAGACGAATAAAAATCACTTTAATAACCCTTTGGTGTCAGGTCTCTTTATTTGTCTTTTTTTTTCTTTTTCTTTATTTTTATATCATCCAAAAACGTGAAGCCTATTACCTCGGAGTGGAACCACAGGAAAATAATAAACAAAAAAGTGCACTAACTAAACACCCAAATGAAACTAACTAACCTCAACAAAAATAACAGAAATAAAAATACAAAAACTACCCCTACCTCCCTAACTAGATATAAAAAAACAGGAGAAAATATTTACAGAAATAAAAGGTGGTGTCCAACCCCTACTGCTTCTTACCGTGTACAATACAATATTTACAGTGTCACCAAACAAACCAAACGAAATAATAGGAGGGGGAAACACGGATGAAAAAACCACAAAGGAGTCAAAAATTACACAAAACGAAAACACAACGATACACTAAGCAACAAGAATGAAATATAGAATAACAACAGCTTCAAACAAAATGCCAACCAAAAATCTCCCGTCCCACGCCCGTTCTTTCCTTTTTAAAAGACGCCCTGGCTCACTCCAGCCAATCCCAGGGCATGTCGTCTGCATGACTGGGCCAGGCCTGCAGATGTAAGAGACGGAGAGAGAGACAGACAGACAGACACGCACACACACACACAGACACACCTTCCATCGCAACAATATTCTTCAAGATACTAGTATTCAGATTAAAGTGCGATTCAGAGGCTTAATCAGGGTAATTAGGCAAGTCATTGTATAACAGTAGTTTATTCTGCAGACAATCAAATATATACAGTATATTGCGTTAAGAGGGCTCATAATATTGACCTTGAAGTAGGTATCAAAATATTTAAACCTGCTTTTATTCTAGCCGAAATAAACAAATCAGACTTTCTCCAGAAGAGAAAATATTATCGGAAATACTGTGAAAAATTCTTGAATCTAATAAACTTCATTTGGGAAATATTTATAAAAAATAATTCACAGGAGGGCGAATAATTTTAACTTCAACAGTAATCGTTTTGAATGATCGTGATTACAATTATGACCAAAATAATTGTGATTATGATTTTCCCATAATCGAGCAGCCCTAACATCCGCAGATTTCCACAGATTTTAGTCCATCATTGAGGCTTTATTTACTTGTGTAAATGTGTGTAAATTACTTATATTTATTCAGTTTTTTTATTAGTTTCAGCAATATTGACTAATATGAAAGTGTTCATTTGATTTATTTACAGTTTGTGAAGTAATATTTTCTGTCTTTTAGTAGATCTATTATATGAGAGTCTTGCTTTGTTTACCAAATAAGTGGATCTAGATGGATATTGTAAACATTAAGTAAAAGTTAAAACGCTATTATCTTTTATTTCATATATTAAGTTTTTAGTTATGATATTCCCAAAATAATTCAGCGTGAATCTCGAATTTTTACCAAATTCTCAGCAGAAATAGTTAAAATAATATTTGCAGATTTTGTCTGGCCCTATAACACGTCATGAGAATGAACATAACCCTGTTAGACCATGCGCCACGGCGCACAGCGTATTTTTCCATCCTTAAAATGGCAAAAGTGGATTTGGACATGCCCTTAATGCTTTTGCGCCATGAGCTTTACACTTTGCGCCTAGATGGTTAAAATAAAGCCCTTAGATAGTTTTGAAGTAGTTATGAAATAAAAACGATCAATAATATTTTCCCAACTTTTATGCATTTTGTCAGCATATTTACACTAAAATGAGGGCCAGAAAAGAACTTTTGAATACAAGATTCAGAGAGAACTTTTAGAAAACTCTGCTATTTGTAATTAAAATAACATGTGAGTACACATTTCCCATGTGTTTTAAAGTCAATAGCTTATTTACAGTTGCTAATTGAGTAGAGTGATTCAGATGAAAGTACCGGTGAAATGACAGTTGGTCCGAGTTATGTTTGTTATAACTGACTCCCCAGTAAATAATCTGTATTTTACTCAGGTATGTTTCATAAAAAAAGTGAAAAAGACTTGTTATTTGTATATATTGGTTATATTTGTTAATGTGTAAAGTCTATGAGAGTAACATTGGTAATTGGTGTCATATGCAACTGTTACAATTTAAAGGATACAAATAACAGACGCATGATTGTGCTGTGAGTTTAGTAGTTTATGGTAAATGGTTGTATATAGAGGTATTTATAGAGAAAGATAAATGAAAAAGATGGTTGACAGAATTTAAAGTGTATTCTGTGTCCTACTGATAAAAATACAGAAGGAATAATATCTATACGTGTTAATGAGAGTACAGAGTGTATGAGCATGTGACGAATTCATTGTTGTGAACAATGAGAACAAAACTGTATGTTTGATTAAATGAAACATAATTTGTGAAGATATTTTTGCATTACATGATTTGTGAGGATATGTTGCTATAATATGACTGTTAATAAACAGATGCTACTAAGCTGCGCCTGGGGAAAGACACTGAAGTCTCAATGTGATTTTGTTTCTCCTGATAATTCAGGCACTTTTAATCTGCCTACGAGTTCCGCGGCCGGGACCCGTATCAGATTCTATGTGTTAATTACAAACTGCCAACTTATCCAGCATATGTTTTACACAGCGAATGCCCTTCCAGCTTCACCCCAGTACTGGGAAACATCCATACACACACTTATTCACACTCATACACTCACGGCAATCTAGCTTATTCAATTCCCCTATAGCACATGTGTTTGGACTGTGAGGAAAACCGGAGCACCCGGAGGAAACCCACGCCAACACGGAGAGAACATGCAAACTCCACACAGAAATGCCAACTGACCCAGCTGGCGCTCGAACCAGCAACCTTCTTGCTGTGAGGCGACAGTGCTAACCACTGAGCCACTGTGATGGTGACATCGTGTGGATGAGTTTTGTGTGTTTAGTCTATAAGGGGTTTCTACTTCCATCACAATTTGTTGAGTTACCTGCTTGCTGAGCATCTGGAGATACTCGGATGTAAACAGCATGTATTGCATGATTGATGTACAACTTAATACACCAATATATCTTTTTGTCCAGTTCGACTGATCAGGACAGACCAAAACACCAGCATAATTGATTAGGTGACGTTCTCTGCCTCCAATATGGCCGCTTATTGATGCATCATGTAAACCAGGAGTGCTAAACCCTATTCCTGGAGATCGACCTTCCTGCAGTTTTCAGTTGCAGCCCATATCAAACACACCTGCCTGTAATTAACAAGTGCTCCTCACATTCTAAATAATTGGTTCAGGTGTGTTTGATCAGGGTTGGAGCTGAAATCTGCAGGAAGGTCGATTGCCAGGAACAGAGTTGGTCATCCATGATGTAAACACTAAACGTTACAGAAATAAAGCTAATATAAATGGACAGTAAGAATGCTTAGTCTCTCACATTTCAAAGCTGCTTTGATTGATTAGGAAATTACCAAAGGACTAATAATAATAATATATATTTTTAAGCTTCCAATTTCTAATGTTATTGTTAATGTATTCATACATAATAATTTTTTTTATTATTGATTATTAGTATTTATAATTAGTTTCTATGTTATAATGCGAATGTCCTAATTGCAATATTTTGTTCGTGTTCTGATTATTTAATGTTAAGCACATTCAAGATAATAAATGAGTGAACACATTGATGGCAGGATTGTGTTTGTGCTTTTCATTACACATTTTGATTGAATTTATGAAGAACAGAGACAATTACTTTAATGTATTTCCTAATTATATATTCAGTACTCTGGGAGGCAAAGACTTTTTGTTTAAATGTAATTTTTCTGTTGGCAAAATTCCAGTTCAATTGGCCAGTTTTCACAGACAAGCCCTGCTGTTATGGAAATTGGTATATAAACACATTTTTTAACCCCACAATTATTAAACTTGGAATAACAGGGATGTTTTATTTAAAACCAAATCTTTATTTTGATCAGAATTGCTTCAATAATGGTATTTTTAGAGAGGCAGTTATTTATTCCTCATGGGTATTTGTTATCTTATACTGAACTTCTTCAAAAAACAGTTAAACTAAAAGAATTCACTATTGTTTCCAAAGGGTTTTGCTTTAATAAATGTATTTCAGAAGGGATTAGCATAGATAATCCTTGTGAAAACATTTACATTGAAAATATTGGTTTTAAAACAAGTGTAACTATAAGATTATAAGGAATGCTCTGTTTTTTGTCTCTATAGAGCAAGATATTTTTGGCTTTCATTATTTACTAATATTTCTTGGGTTAAAGCTTGGAAGTTGACAGATAAGTTTTGCATGAATAACAAAACTAAAGAAGTGTCGGTCACACTTTATTTTGATTGTTCATTTGTTGAATTTAAGTTACGTTGCATCTACATGCCAACTAATTCTCATTAGATTATAAGTAGACTGTCAGGTTGGGGTTATTGTAAGTTGACATGTACTTGCTAAGTTTCTTATAGTCAGTTAAATGTCTGTTGAGGGAGCAGTATCAACAAATCCACTAAAGGCCCGTTTCCACTGAGTGGTACGGTACGGGTCGGTACGCTTTTATGGCCGTTTCCACTGTCAAAAGCGTACCGAACCGATCCGTACCGTACCACTTTTTCGGCACCCTTTCGAAAGGGTACCAAAGACGAGAAAGGGTACCCAAAGGTGGAGCTACACGCGCAGCTGAACGCTGATTGGTTTACAGAGATACGTCACGATCTCGTGGAGCTAGCCAGAATCAAAACAATGGAGCCGCCATGTTTTTATTTGCACAGCCGAGACAACTATATGCATATAATAACGATACATGGATGACCCGGGCTCAAAACAAACCTTGTCGTTGTCTTGATGAACAACCACAAAGCCAAGAATCTGCCGTGTCCTGTTGTTGTTTTATGAGGCCGTCTAAAAGTGCGAGCGGTTTTTCGCTTTCTCCAGGGAGCTCGCGTTCGCGTCTAGATTTGATATAACGAACTTCTTGAGCTGATAATAATAACGTGCGTGTGTGATTAATGAAGCGTCTTCGACATCTGATCCATTCAGAAAGAAAAGAACAAACGCGAGAGTGAAGCGCGGAAAAAAGGAGAAGCCCGACAGGATTACAAGGATTGCCGAACTCAAATAAGGACTTAATGTTTGCTGTGTGTCGTTTATCTGTAATTGGTAACATATCGGAGACTGTAAGGGTCTGTATGTGTTCATATATGTTGCATTTATTTATTTATTTTATATAATTGCAGACGATACAGTAGGCTGTAACACTGTCATTGGTCTGCAGTTATAATCAAATCATGTTCATAGAAATGTTAGTAATAAACATTTATAAACAAGTATTAATATGTTTAAAGCATCTGTTTTGTTAGAAGAGCTTCTCATATAATGTGAACGACCTGTACAGCTTTACTGTAGACATTTATTTGAGCGAGAATGACGTCGACTGAAACTCTCTGTAGTACACCACGCCCACCAAAAGGGTACCCTTTGTAATGGAAACGCAAGCTTGATAAAGGTGACCCTTACCGACCCGAACCGTACCGTACTGTACCACTCAGTGGAAACGAGCCATAATACTCAAATGGACCATCAAAAAAAAGTGTTACTAAAGTGTCTTAAAAAATAGAATTTATCCTGCTAAACTGGTTTTGGAAAGATTCAAAACTTAATATTTTATATATGTGTGAATTTTGTGGGGGGGTTTTTTCATTGTATTTACTCAAGAATATTTTGGGAAGATTTGGAGTTGATTATTAACAAAAGAAGTGTAAGATAGATTTGTTTATGTATTGTTTTATTCTGATATTTCATTGTTTAATTCTTGAATTGTTAAGGACAACATGCTTTAAATTTGTTTATGTTGTTAGGAAAATACCATATACATAAGAAAAAGTGTTTTTTGTGTTTGTGCTGTTTCAGATACTGAGCAACATCACCATCTGCTGGCCTGGAGTGGACAATACAGCTGCCTCATATACACACAACTTTTCAAAAATGCAAAAGATTGTTTTTATTTTTGAACATCATTGTTGTGCAAACATGTCTTTAATCTCATGTAGAGACAGATGCAGCTCTGAATTATAGGAGAATCAAGACAAATGTAGAGGTCTGGATCAGGGCACTAATACCTGTGCATTCTCACTCAAGACCATTGAATATATAATTTCTGTGCTCACAATAACTTATTTGAGCCTCTGTCTATTTAAGATGTTTTATTACAGTGCTAGAAGAATTATTTTAAACTGTCTAAAACAAAAAGACAGACATCATCTGTCATCTGCTGGTCGGTTTTTATAGTATTACATCTTAATGATCTAGTAAATTATATTATTCATCACAAACACTGTGAATCTGTCTGCTAACAGTAGCATTTACAGAATAAAATGTGTTATTTTATTTTTATGTATATTGTAACATCTAGAAGTGTCATTAACATGTTTGTCAAAAAAGTCTGTTTACAAAAACCTGGATTGCTTTATTGGTGTTTACATCTGAGAATTTGATTAATATTATTATTAGCATTATTATGCCACTGGGAATAGCCTTAATTTGTTAAAAATGTTTACAAAAAAGCCATGTTGTGTCAAAAAATAATAATAAATGTATAATGACCAATTGTTTCTATTATGAATAATATTACTCACAGGAAAATACCACAGTAAATTATTGTAATTACTGTAGTATTTAAAAAACACACTATAGTAAAGTGTATAATACTATATAGTATTTGCAACACTTTGTTAATAAATGCTACATCGTACTGCAGTATTAACTATAGTAAACTGATCATCTGTACTGTAGTACACTTTAGTTATAGTGAACTATATGGTGTATAGTAATATAACATACCCTATTTGTCCAAAACTGTAGTATTGGGTCATTTATGGTTGTTTTATTAGCCTAAACTATAATTAGCATCTGTAGAATTACCACAAAAGATTAGTTCAAGTATTTTACCATAGTATGCTTCAGAAACAGTACTTAATCTAAGTTATTATAGTGTTTTTTATTGTTATATGAGCTGCTTGGGGGAACAGGGTGTTTGTACAACAGTGACCAGAAAAGCCATGCGTGTTTGTTATAATTGGCCAAAGGTATAGGAAGTTTGCCAGTTATGAGACACTGTGGTAAAAGTGCAAGTCTTGTAACTCCAGTGTTTAAGTTCATATTCATACTAAACGAGAAGGCGAGCCGCGGTGACGTAACGCATTCTAGAATCGAACGCGTTCTACAGTTCCAAAAAGCGCGCGCTGCAGCAGAACCGCCTCAGAACACTTCATCGCCTGCTAAGGTAAGGGAAATGCACTCTGACTTGGTCAAGTTTTACAACAAAATTCATTAAGTATTTAATTTTCCAAAGAAAATTAGATATTTGTCACACTGTTTGAATAAACGATCATAATTATCGTCTGATTAATTCATTATATTTGAGATAGCTCACTCGGAGTTTGAAATACTATCAAATCAAACAACATATGTGTTTAAATATCGATATTTAATACTTTATTGTATATTAATAGTAAATGGTTTCTGTAATTAATACTAAAAGGGCTCAAAGTGCGCTTATTTGTATACATTTGTCATGATAAATGTAATAAAATCGACAAATACTTGTACATGCCAAGAAAAATGTATGTTAAACTTCTTAAGTATGACACATTTGTTATGTTCACATTTGAAGATTACTGCAAAATGCTTTTCTTACTTACATTTTTGTTTTGTTTCTAGTCCAAATATCTAAAAAGTCTTAAATCAAGAAGCATTTCCTAGACAAGCAAAACATATAGTCTTGTTTTAAGAAATAATCTGCCAAAATTAAGTGAGTTTTCCTATAAAACAGTCAAAATATTCTGCCAGTGGGCTAAGGTAAAACATTATTTAGCTCACCCCATTGGCAGGTTATTTTGATTGCTTTAGGGAAAACTCAGTTAAAGACGTTTGCAAATATAATTTGGTGTGGAAACAAAAATTAAATATTAAACATATTGACTCATTTACAGTCACAAAATCCCCACTTATGATCGAGATGACTACTAATAAAGAAGACACATTTGAAATTCAACCATTGTGACAACATGAGTGAATCATAATTATTAATGCATAATTACTAATGCTGAGTTGTGTTTATCTCTAGAATATGGATCGTGACATTCAGCAAGCAGAGAAAATGTCTTTGAAGAGCAAAATGGAGATAAGGAAAGTGATGAGGGTGATGTTTCCGTCTTCGGTAGATCTGGAGGATTCTTCCTTTTCAGGTCCTGGAGACAATGGCAAACTCCCCTCTCCGTCCTCCCGAAAGCGCAGATTTCCATCTGTGCGCCGTGCTTTTGGCAAAATCCTATCAGTTTTGATGTCATGTGTGTGTTTGTCGTCTGAGGAGGAGGATCCGTCCTTCGTCAGCGACAGGAAAACTGATGCTTCGTTCTCAGCTGCAGTCCACAGATCATCCGAAGATCATCCAGATATTGATCTGCCTGCAGGCCAGCAGAAAGAAGCAGACCAAGGTTTGAGAGTACTAATAATTCACAGCTTTACCTGTAACATCTTATTCAGCTCAGTTTCTGTTTTCGAAGTCTGTCTAAATCGTTCTACACTAACTAAATGACTGTGTTTATTATCCACAGCTGTAATTTTATCCACAGCTGTACTTGAAGACCTCTCCACCATATCTGAAATCAACGAATGTTCAGAATTACAAGAGATGCCACCTGAATTTAATGCAGGTAAAGACAAATCACATACCAAATCAGGCAAATCACAAAACAATGAATATTGCATGATTTAGACTGCTTCAATGTGGAAATCTCATTGGTTTCCTGAACATTTCCTGCTCTAATCAAACTATTTCATAACTATAACAAGCAGCAATTCAAGCATAACTTTGTTGAAACAGCTATCACAACATTATTTATCAATATGTGGCTCTTTTTGGATTCTTGGAAGCTACAGAAATTAAAAATGTAAAACAAGCTATTGTTTACACCCCACCAAATGGTCTATAACAACCTAAATACATCTGTATGTGCACTTAAAGTCTGTCTAAAAAAATTTAATTATTGTGTATATTATTCACAGCTGCACTTGAAGACATCTCTTTATCTGAAAGCAGCAAATGTTTAGAGATAGATAGATAGATAGATAGATAGATAGATAGATAGATAGATAGATAGATAGATAGATAGATAGATAGATAGAAAGATAGATAGATAGATAGATAGATAGATAGATAGATAGATAGATAGATGAAAACAGTTTGTAGATAGATAGATAGATAGATAGATAGATAGATAGATAGATAGATAGATAGATAGATAGATAGATAGATAGATGAAAACAGTTTATAGATAGATAGATAGATAGATAGATAGATAGATAGATAGATAGATA
>CAIGQZ010032222.1:10032485-10050093 GCA_903798205.1 Danio tinwini | reverse complement strand
AGATAGATAGATAGATAGATAGATAGATAGATAGATAGATAGATAGAACGATAGATAGAACGATGGATGGACAAACCAATTAGCATGTTGTTAGCATGCTTCTAGTACAAATAAGCAAGTTGTTAGCATGATTCTAGAATAAATTTGTATGATTCTATGAATTAGCATGTTGTTAGCACGTTTCCAGTATAGATTAGAATGTTGTTAGCATGGTTCTAGCATGAATTAACATGTTGTTAGCATGATTCCAGTATGAATTAGCATTGCTAGCATGTCTCCAGCATGAATTAGTTTGATTTTAGTATAAATTACTGTGTTTGTTAGCATGTTTCCAGTATGGATTAGCATGTTGTTAACATGTTTCCAGTATGGATTATCTCGTTGCTAGCATGTTTCCATTATGGATTAGCACATTGTTAGCATGTTTGCAGTATGGGTTTGTATGTTGTTAATATGATTCTAGTATGAATTACCATGTTCTACCGTGATTCTATTACGAGTTAGCATGTTATTAGCAAGATTCTAGCATGGATTAGCATGTTATTAGCATGATTCTAGCTTGAATTAGCATGTTGTTAACATGTTTCCAGTATGGATTAGCATGCTGCTAGCATGTTTGCAGTATGGGTTAGCATGTTGTTAACATGATACCAGTGTGGGTTAGCACATTATGACATGATTCCAGTATGAATTAGCATGTTGCTAGCATGTCTCCAACATGAATTAGCATGATTTTAATGTGAATTAGCATGTGGTTAGCATGTTGTTAGCATGTCTCCAGCATAAATTAGCATGACTCTACAAAGTATGAATAGTTAGAATGTTTCCAGTACAGGTTAGCATGTTATTAGCATGATTTCAGTATAAATTAGCATTTAGCTAGCATTTCTCCAGCATGAATTAGTATGATTCTAGTATGAATTAGCATGTTTTTCACATGTTTCGAGTAAAAATTAGCATGGTGTTAGCATGTTTCCAGTACGGGTTTACATGTTATTAGTGTATTTCCAGTATGGATTAGCAGTTTGTTGGCATGTTTCCAGCATGGGTTAGCATGTTATTAGCAAAATTCTAGCATGGATGAGCATATTATTAGCATAATTCTATAAAGAGTTACATGTTGTTAGCATGTTTCCTGTATGAATTGTTATTAGCATGGGTTAGCATGTAAGTAGCATGATTCTATGGATTAGCATGTTGTTAGCTTAATGCTAGTATGAATTAATTTACATGCTGTTAGCATGATTTAGCTAACAATTACTATTACTATTTATTTATAATACAATTACTATTATTATATTACTCAGTGGTTAGCACTGTTGGCTCACAGCAAGAAGGTCGCTGGTTCGAGTCCTGGCTGGGCCAGTTGACATTTCTGTGTGGAGTTAAACTGTAGGTGAATTGATGAATTAAATTGGCCGTAGTGAATGAGTGTGTGTATGGGTGTTTCCCAGTACTGTGTTGCGGCTGGAAGGGCATCCGCTGCTTAAAACATACGCTGGAATAGTTGGCGGTTCATTCCGCTGTGGCAACCCCTGATGAATAAAGGACTAAGCTGAAGGAAAATGAATGAATGTTGGTATCTGAGATGGTCCCCATTGACTTCCATTGTAGGGAAAATACTGTGCAAGTCAATGGTGAGCAGTCCTTCTGGAAGTGAACTAACTTTAAGGTTAATGAGTTCAGATCTGCTCCTTCATACTGTCTAAAAAGCCTGCAGATAGATCATTTTCAGCATTCATATTTCTTTCCAGAAGCTGTGGAGATGAAGCCTTCTCCTTCTGCATCTGAACACAAAACTTCACATCGAGAGTCTGAGGGGGGAAAAGGTGAGGGAATTATAAACGTTTCTAAATTAAAGCTTGACATTTTTGTTCTTAATAAAAGCTGAATTATTGTGTGTGTTGTCCACAGCGGCACTTGAAGACTCCTCTTTACCTGAAATCAGCAAACGTTCAGAGTTACAAGAGATGCCGGCGGAACTTTATACAGGTAAGACAAATCACAGGCAAACCACAAAAACTGAAGAACACATGATATAACCATCCAAATATCTGGGTGTGCACTCTAATGACAGAAATCTGTCACACTTGTTCATTATTACATTTATTGAAGGATTTCAAATGCAGTCTGTGTCATAAACCATTTCAACACAGCTGATATGCAGCATTGGTTTATAAGATCAGCTGGTTTTCTTTAAGAAGTGCAGGATACTGTGTGTGATTTAATGACTAAACTCTATCATTTATCTTTCTGTTTTACAGATATCACATGTATTTATGATCTTTATCGACCTCAAACATCCCGTGGACATCCTGGGTATTTTATTAAATTATATTATATTATATTATATTATATTTGTTGTGTTGTTGTCTTGTTGTTAGTCCTGTAGTATAGTATAGTATAGTGTAGTGTATAGTATAGTGTAGTGTATAGTGTAGTGTAGTATAGTGTATTGTAGTGTAGTATAGTATAGTGTAGTGTAGTATAGTGTAGTGTAGTGTAGTATAGTGTAGTATAGTATAGTGTAGTATAGTGTATTGTAGTATAGTATAGTGTAGTACAGTATAGTGTAATAGTGTATTATAGTATAGTGTATTATAGTATAGTGTAGTGTAGTATAGTGTAGTGCAGTATAGTGTAGTATAGTGTAGTGCAGTATAGTATAGTGTATTATAATATAGTGTAGTGTAGTATAGTATAGTTTAGTGTAGTATAGTGTAGTGTAGTATAGTGTAGTGTAGAATAGTGTAGTGTTTTATAGTATAGTATAGTGTATTATAGTGTATTATAGTATAGTGTAGTGTAGTATAGTGTAGTATAGAATAGTGTATTATAGTATAGTGTAGTATAGTGTAGTGTAGTATAGTGTAGTGTAGTGTTTTATAGTATAGTGTATTATAGTATAGTGTAGTATAGTGTAGTATAGTATAGTGAAGTGTAGTGTTTTATAGTATAGTATAGTGTATTATAGTGTAGTGTACTATAGTGTAGTATAGTACAGTGTAGTATAGTGAAGTGTAGTGTTTTATAGTATAGTATAGTGTATTATAGTGTAGTGTAGTATAGTGTAGTGTAGTGTACTATAGTGTAGTGTAGTATAGTGTTTTAAAGTATAGTGTAGTGTATTATAGTATAGTGTAGTATAGTGTAGTGTAGAATAGTGTACTATAGTGTAGTATAGTATAGTGTAGTATAGTAAAGTGTAGTGTTTTATAGTATAGTATAGTGTATTATAGTGTAGTATAGTGTAGTATAGTATAGTATAGTATAGTGTAGTGTATTATAGTATAGTGTAGTATAGTATAGTGTATTATAGTATAGTGTAGTGTAGTATAGTGTAGTATAGAATAGTGTAGTATAGTGTAGTATAGAATAGTGTAGTATAGTGTATTATAGTATAGTGTAGTATAGTATAATGTAGTATAGTATAGTGTAGTATATTAGTTAACTTGTTTGTATGACTTTTCTTTAGGCTTCCAGACATAGAGGCCATGTTCAGAGAGTATTGGGCTTCAGAACTGAAGACTGAACTGGAGATTGAACCTGATGAGCATGAAAAACACTCTCCTTTGGGGTAAAGACACTTTTTACTCATTTTATAAGGATAGACTCTAGAAAAGACACAATATGCGAACGGCCCCTAAAAGGCTGCCATCATTGGTAACCTCCAGCAGTTGATCTTCTTGCACAGCCATGCTGGATTGACCTGATTTGTTGACAAATGGGATGCAGATCTATTTCTTGGCAGTTTGTGGGTCCTTCATTGGACCTTTTCCTCTTTGCAAAGAAACTTTCCAAAGACGTTTGTTTCTTACTCATTTTGCTGCTTGTGGGTTAAACTTGGATATTACCGAGATATAACTGAGAGAATAAGGTCATTTTTCTAAATAAAAGATCCTTCAGACTCAGATAATCAATAAAACTGAAATAATTATTGATTTCTAGTGCGGTTCATTACCAATTGATCAACGGACCGGTGGTTGAGGATCACTGATTTAGCAGATGCTTTAGTCCAAAGCCTTCAGACGGTTTTTAGTAGTCATCTAACTAAAATCTTCATTTTTTTTTCCTTACAGTCTTCCCAATTTAGGCAACACATGCTACATGAACTCAGTCCTGCAGTGCCTCCTGAGTATTCCCCCCTTCCAGGACGATGTGCTTTCCAGTCATGAAACCTGGAGAGATGAAGACATGCTGCTCAGGTACCAAGAATAAAACATGTTCTGGTTTAATGAGTTAGGTTAAAAAACAAAACCAAAAATACCAAATGAACGTGTTCTGCTCCAGCTCCTAATGCGCTGTACTAAACGGATCTTTTGATTGCTTCATTTAATGTCTTGTACATCCACAGAGTCCGATCTGTTGTGTTTTATTAACATCTCCAATCCCAAATTTTGCATTGACTCATTGACTACACCTAATCCACACCTTTAAAAACAATAACTATGGTACAGCTCACAAAAAAGGACGCTTTGTATGTGCACATGTTCAGTAGCTGAGCTGTATTCCTTCTAGCCCTAAACCAATCTACCCGGGTGGATGGCCCTCTCATTTTGAGGTTCCCCAAACTACTTGTGATATATTCTTGAAATTGTTTATCCCACAGTTATTCCTGTTATATTCTAGAGTAGATCAGACTAACCCAGTCATCTGTTTCTCTCCAGTGTGTTTTCAGACCTGTTTATGAGCCGGCTGGGCAACAGCAACACCACCCTGAAGAAAAGGCTCTTGGGAAAAGTTAAATGCTACATTGAAAATGCCAGTAAAGATTTCAGGGGAGACTTTGAGCAGGTGAGCGCAGCTTAAACCAGACTCTTCAACTAGTTTTTCATGTTAATGCCGTTTCACACCTGCTTTTGCTAGACCAGCTCTAAACCTGTGTGTGTTTCTCCTCAGGATGCTCATGAGTTCCTCATGCTGTGCCTGTCCTGTCTGAAAGAGGAAGGCCAGATCCTGAAGATGTGTTCTCCCACATACACTTGCCCCATAGCCAATATGGAGTTCAAGCTTGAAACGGAGCGCACCTGTGTCAGGTAATGACACCACACATCTCCATGTGCATGATGATTTAGCATTTTATACATGCTTAAGCATTTCAGTGATGAACTTCTTTTCAATGTGGTTTTAGTTGTGGTCTCCAGAAGAGATTTACAGAGGACGCAAACTACATCTCGCTGGTCCTCGGCCCGAAATCAAGTGTGTCAGACAGCCTGCAGCAGTACATGAGCGTGAGTGTCAGCGCTAATCTCATTATATTTCATGAACAACAACAACATGTCATTCCTGATAGGTTTTCTTTCTTTTCTTCAGGCATCTTCGATTGACTGCTTGTGCTGCAATTGTAACGGCACAAAGGCCTCTGTGACCCAAAGGTTTTTCACTTTTCCAAGGTACGACACATTATTGAATAGCTACTAATCTGACTAAATAACTAAACATGAACTGCTCTGTAATTTCTGATCTTTTGAATCACTCTACAGAGTTCTGGTTTTCCTGGTGTCGCGCTTTGATATCCTGTCTGATGGTAAGCTGAGGAATCGACTGAAGATTACAAAAGAGTTGACGCTGTCCTCTGGTAAAGGTACGCCTGCTGTTTATAAAACATCTGCCCCCTGCTGGCTATTTGAATGATCACAATGGTTTATTTTAGGACAGAAATCGCTCAGTGATTTATAATTGACTGCCGCTATTGTATTGTATTGTGATGTGAATTTAACACCTGTACCAGCTTTCTGTCAGCTTACTCTATTAGCATGTAATATTAATATTTTTTAATGTATTCTGATATTTGGTCACACTTTATTTTGATTGTTCGTTTGTTGAATTTAAGTTACATCGCATCTACATGCCAACTAACTCTCAATAGATTGTAAGTAGACTGTTAGGTTGGGGTTGGGGTTAGTGTAAGTTGACATGTACTTGCAAAGTTTCTTATAGTCAGTTAAATGTCTGTTGAGGGAGCAGAATCAACAGGTATTATACGGTGGCCGGGAAGTGCAAAACAACATTACAAAGTGTGAAACACTTTTACGAAGCTCACAACAAATTTACATTTGTGAAAATAATTTTACCCATCATAAGATACAATTACATAGGAAAAAGACTTTTACCAAGGACAAAACAAATTTACATTTATTAAAAAAAATTACCAAGACGCAAAACACAGTCCCCATACACATTTACAATGACTTTATCTTTAATAAATAAAACAGGTCTGGGGCAGGCAATAAAGCAAAGGCCATGGCTGTGTCTGTGCATGGATCTGTGTTCATGTGGTGACCGGTCAGTCTTGCAGATTACCTTGAACTCAGAATGAACTCAGACCATAAAAACAGATATGAGAAATTAGATTTTTTATTTATTATTATTTTATTTCAATTTCAGAACACAAAAGTAAAATAAATACAATGTAAAAAGAAAAGAAAAAAAAAACAAAATTTAAAGGGCACCTATTTTACCCCTTTTTTAAGGTGTAATATTAATATTATGGTTCTTCTGAGTGTGCCAGTTTAGGTTCAGTTCAAAACACAATTCAGATTTTTTTATTATAATGTGTTAAAAAGTGTCATTTTGGGGGCGTGTACACAGTTTGCTGTTTTAGGGGCGTGTTGCTTCACATGAAAATTAGTTTCGACTTCCCGACCAACCTAACAAGGGGGCGGAGCCAAGAGCTCCCCCGCTTTGTGTATTGCAATAGACAGGCAGACAGAGAGAAGCAACATAAGAGTACCAGCATTCAGCTGTACATGTAGGACTCAGACACAGACCAAGCAGAGAGTACAGAATCATTTGTGTCTTTGCATAGTTTTACAGCCAACTGTGTGCTAGTTTAAAGCTCCGAGCTTGTAGCCTACACCGAGACTAATAAAGCACAGTGAATTAACTTTAACTGAAGGGCATCACACACCGGATGCACCGCGACACGGCGCGCACATGACAGTTGAAAGTATCGCACACTTGCGGCGCCGGTGTGTGTCACCTGACAGAAACTTATGTTTAGAATTCAGAAATGCATGCCGCTGCGTGGCGCGACGCTGCGTGTCGCCGAGCGCACTTCTGGTGTACGACCTGCTTGAGGCTATAACTAAAGGGTGTCATACACCGGATGCGTCGCTCAGAGACATGGCACACCAGACGCGCACATTCGCATGTTATTTAAAATGAAACTATTCAGATAACGCTCTGTGGCACGGCAGAAATATGAACAGTGTCCTGAGCAGGGCCAGCGCGTCCATAGAGGCGACCTAGGCGGCAGAATAGTGAGCAAACCCCACGGTCGTCACTTTCATCCATGACAACGCGAAATGCATGGCGCTGTGCGTCGTTAGTTCGTTATTTCCAATGGAGGGACGAGCACGTGAGGCAATGCGCTCGCACTTTCCAGCTGCACCTAGTTAAGATGACAGGGAGCTTCTGTGACCGCGGGAAATGCAAACCGCTGAAGTTTAAGGAAGACACAATGAAAAGTACACATGTATGCAAACCCACCAAAACTCACAAACACTGGCGGCGAGGAGAGCGATAACCTGGAGAATGTTGAGCCCAATGAGCCTTACATCTAAAAATAGAGCAAGGGTGTTTCTTTGACTCACACGCTGAAAATGGCAGACGTGAAACAACATACTGAGGATATGGTAATGCGCACCTGTCAATCAATATTGATGGGCGGGGGGACCGCACTCCTATGTCAAGTTGCGGTCGATCTCAAAACCTCTCCAATTGGTCCACCGTTTTTATGTTGTTAAATTGAAATAAAAGGACTGAGTGTGTTTATATCACCCCAATATCACGGTCTATACACTATACCTACACATATGTCTGTCCAAACAGATTGAGAAGAGTATTTTTTACCATAGGTGCCCTTTAAGGCTTTAAAATATTTAACAGTTCTTTTTGCTTTGGTACTTTTTGTTTCTTTTATCATACATAGGTAATGACCTATTTTTATTTTAAAGTGAGTAAATTTTGTTTTTTTTTCACTGCCCATTTACATTTATGAATAAAAAAATGTCCATATATAATGATCAAATTAACAATATTCCAAATTTTGAAGTCGAGCTTTCTGTTGATCTTATGACCTTCACCTTTTAATGACCTTTGACCAACATTAATAAAATGATGATTATTATATATACATATTTTTCTTTAGTGTGACTGTGTATGTGCTAATGCAATATCAATGAAAATAATTTGTACAATTCAATAAAAACTATTTCAGCAAGCAAATGGCTCAGACCACTAGCAGGTTGTGGGGGCCCTCTAGTGGCGGCGGGGCCATAAGCAGCCGCTTAGTTCGTTTATAGTGAGAACCAGCTCTAAAAAGGAGACAGAAACATTTTTCCCAAACTGCTGCAAGTGTTATTCCAATACTTGGTGGTTGTGGTCTTCAAATTATTTGGGAATTCTGTGACCAATCTGAAGGACGATTTCAGGAAAAAATGTACCATTTGTGTTTGCCTTTTCATCAGGAGAGATCAGAGAGCAGCCAAAGTCTGATAAAAAGAGACCAGCGAGCCGTCAGTCATTTCTCAAGAGAATCCTCAAGAAAAAGAACAGAGTTGAACCCCTGATACCCAAAGACAAGGCAGAGCCAGCAAATCATGACATAGATAGAGAGACAGATAGATACAGACAGACAGACTAATTGATTAATTGATAGTTGGATGGATGAATGGATAGATAACAGTTTATATGATGGATGGATGGATGGATTGATGGACAGGTGTGTGGATAAATAAATGGATGTATGCATAGACGGATGGATAAATAGTACATAGATGGAGACATTAATAGTGAGTGGGTAGATTGACAGATGGGTGGATAGATGGATATATGGATGGAGAAATACACAGATAGATGGGCAGAGAGATGGATAGATGCTCAGTAGATGAATGGATAGATGGGTAGATGCATATGTTATGTATAAATGGCACATTAATAGATATGGGTTAATAGATAACAAGAAAAGATTGATAAAGTTTTAAGACTGAATAAGAGTCATATATATATATATAAGAGTCTAATAAATAGAAGGTTATAGGGTTAGTTGGATGGACGGATGATTCACAGTTAGATATAGACATATAGGAGATTGATAGATGGTATAAATGGACAACAAGCACTTTTCTGTAACATTTTAAACACTGCAGTGTTATACTTGTTTCTCACATCTTATACATGTTTCTTAAACAGGAGGAAGAACCGGTCAACACCAGGGTGGAGTATAGACTCACTGGAGCAGTCTCACATTTAGGAAACAAACTGTTTTCTGGTAGGAATTGACCACACGTGTTGAATTGTCTCATTTGTTCATTCATTGACCTGTTGAGGTTCCACAGAGTTATAGTACAGTTTCTGTGTTACAGGACACTACATAAGTCATATTCGGGATCCAAGTGACGATGGATGGCTGCGTTGCAGTGACTTTTCTGTCAGGAAAACCAGCTGGGCAGAAGCGTCCAAAGAAATGAAGAGAAACTGCTACATGCTGTTCTACGTCAAGCGGTATTTAATGCTCTGTGTTTTAACATTCAGAATTTATTTCTCACTTGGTTTGGGATAAAAACACTGAAATCCTCTGTTGTTTCTGTAGATGAGCAGCAGTTTGTAGCCGACAGTCCTGAAGACGTGGAAAACAGCAGACTGAGCTTCAGAAGATCAACAATCAGAAGATTCTGCCATTTAGTTGCACAAAAAACCCCCTGAGACCTTCAGAACACACATGAAGATATTTTGGATTAACATTCACAGCTTGAACCCTGTTTGCTCTGAATGCTTCTCCACCCTTGCTGTATATGGAGGGTCAGGGAAAAGATGAATGAAAGTCTGAACAGTGTGGAACTGTATTACTGCAAGTCAATGATGGCAGATTTTATGTGAACTGTAACTTGATCATTGCAATCAGAATAAAAACTGTTTTTGCAATCCTCGCAAACTCTGTCAAATGTTTACAGAGCTCTGAACGTTCTCCTTCCAGTGCATCATCTCAGTGAGAGTGCCTGGAGTATTAGGAATGAATTACAAATATAAAATATAATTTAATTACTCACCTTCCCAACCTCTGAGGCCTTCATTTATCTTCAGAACACACTCGGTCACTTCAGAATCACTGCAGTCACATGCATTATGGTGGGAGAAAAGCTTTCAGAGAATTACAGTAGCATTGTGAAGGAAGTTCACAGACAACCCTAATCAGTAGGAGCCATTTTTGGTTGTAATTTTCTTTCATGACACTACAGGGTGTATCATATTTGTGCTCTCAAGTCAGCTCAGAAGGGTGTCCTGAAGAAGGTCAAGCTAATGTGTTTTAACCATGTGTGATTTTTTTTGACTATCAGTTGTTTGATGAAAGAAATGGACAGTAAATGTCAAAGAATATCCAAAAGCTTTTTATGTATGAACCATCAATGCACGCCTACAAGTCCAAAAGTTAGACTTGTTATCCTACAATTGGACCTGATTTTGATTAGGAAATCTGCATCAATGGATCAAATTGGAGACTGTAGGACAAGTGGACTGATCTACAGGAGGAAAAGCACATTGATGGCTGGTCTGAAATCAGTGGTTGGATTTGAAATTCTGTTTGTGGATTATCGATGGCAGAATCAAGGTATGAGATGTGATTTGTAAAAGCTGAAACTACCATAACACTGACTTTACAGATTTGTACATGATGTGAACAAGCAGTGAGCATTTTGAGACCAACAGGGCAGATAAAACGAAGCTCATGGTTAAAACTTAGAAGTTAAAAGAAAATCAAAGTCTGAAGAGGCAGCACATATTAAAGGGACACCGAATGATCTTTTGAGCAGCATTTACAATGAAAGACATGTTAGAAACACCTTTGAGAAGTTTAAAATTCAATGCAAATGCCCAAGAAGGACCAACACGTTTTTATTAGTATAAATACCAAATGAAGAGGTAAAGAAACCTGGTTTAAAGTCAGATCACTAGGTTGAAGAGTTTTCTGCTGTTGTCAATAAAGGGATGGACCAACAACAACAGGACAATCATTGATTATTGGTATTATTTACAATTCAGGTATGGAGTCATACATTAAACCAACACAGCTATTAAACTACTCCCTGCTGAAAAATCCATCTTAAACCAGCCTAAGCTGGTTGGCTGGTTTTAGCTGGTCGACCAGCCTGGTTTTAGAGGGGTTTTGGCCATTTCCAGGCTGGTTTCCAGCCATTTTCAGCCTGGTCTTAGCTGGTCAGGCTGGAAAATGACCAGCTAAAGCTAGCTAAAACCAACTTGACTAGCCTGGTTTAAGCTGGACATAGCTGGCTTTGGCTGGGCTCCAAGCCTGGCTAGGCTGATCAAGCTGGAGCATCTCCCAGCCAAGACCAGGCTGGAAACCAGCATGAAAATGGCCAAAACCCCTCTAAAACCATTCTAGGCTGGTTTAAGCTGGATTTTTCAGCAGGGCTATTATTTTGTAGTATTGCCTTGTTCAAGCATAAATGTTGTGTTTTCTGCTTTTTTTTGTGCTATTTTTGACTTTAAAAAGACAGGACGGTTAAGTATTGACTGGGAGTGAAGTTGGATAGAGAGGAGGATGGGACAAAGTAGGGTTGAGAAACATATAAGCAGATTTTTATGTAACCCTGGACAACAAAACCACATTTAAGATGGTATATTCAGTTATATGCAGATAACAGTCATCTATGTGCCTGCTAAAACACCTTACCGGGCAGGTGAGCAACTGACCCAGGCTTATGTTGAATGTCAATTTTTTTTTAAATGTGCTTCTCTATAGGAAATAGACCTGTAAGGGATACATTTGAGGTGCGGATTAAAAATAAAGTTATTAAAGAAGTGAATGGGTTAAAGTATGTTGGCATAACTCCTGACATTAAAATTTGATAGTCTTGTTAAAAATAGAAGTAGGTTAAGCCAAGTCTAAACTGTTTTATTAGAAGATTTTTAACATATCAAACTGCAAAATTATACATGCACACAATGATTTTCTCTCACTTGACATATTGCATTACATCATGGTCACAAGCTTCTTTAACATTGAAGCCTATTGACTTGCTATATAAACAAGCAGTTAAAATTATGGACTTAAAGCCTATGCGATGGCATCATTATGATGTTTTATGTAAACATAACCGTTTTAGTTTTGATAGTTTTATTAAATTTAATTATCTTAAATTGTTTTTTAAATGTTTAAATAATCATGTGCCAATGCTGTTTTCAGATCTAATCAGTAGGCATCAAACCTCTCACAGAGTCACACGAGCAACTAGTTGTCTAGTGCCAAAGTTTAAGACCTTATTTGGTCAATCTGTTTTTTCTGTTAAGGAAGACAGTTTGTAGAATGATTTACCTGTTAGCCTAAAATTAGAAAGTAAATACATGTTTTTAGTAGGGTTCTTAAAAAGTGGTAAAAAACCGCCCCCAGCAGTTTACACAAATAGTCTACTATAAGTTTGTTTGACCATGCCGCCTTTGCTTTTGCCTTCAGTAATTTTATGTAAAGAATTATAATGTAGTGTATATGTATTTATTATATTTTCATTTTGTCAAGCCTCCCGTGGACAGGTGTTGAGAATTAGCAAGTCTGCTAAAACACCTAAATAAATGCATTTGGTTGTCTAGTGTAATTGTGATGTCCATGTCAAATAATTAAATAAATAAATAAAATATATTTGTAGGAATAGCCAGCAATATTTAAAGTTAGACTTAAATTATATATTTGTCCTTTCAAGTTAAAACTCATTGAAATATTAAGATCATGTTCATCAAGACATTTTTAATTTCCTGCACTAAATTTGCATTTGTAAGAACTTAATTTATATACTTTAAAGGTGAATTTCTCGATATTTAGATGTTTTGAGCCCTCAGATTATAGGCTTCAGACAGTTCTTTCTTAGCCAAATATTGTCCTCTTCACAAACATCATCTGGTTTTGTGATCCATTTGTTGGTGCAGTCCACTAGGCTATTGGAATTTTAAAATCATTTAAAATACAATTTAAAATGATGACGGATAACAATATATCACAAAGCCTTTTGCTTAGATTCAGCTAACATGCTAGGTATCAGCAGAGTCAAGACTGCAGAGAAGATTATTGGTGTCCACCCTCCAAGATCTCTACATCTCCAAAGTGAGGAAAGGGACCTAGAAAATCCCTCTGGACCCCTCAAATCTCAATCTCTCTGAACTGTTGCCTTCTGGCCGGCAGTACAGAGCACTGTACAACAAATGACAGAAGAACAGTTGTACCCACCTAAACCACCTTTAAATACCACATGCACATGTGTTCGATAGTTTATTTATTGATTTAGACTTGATTATCTTCAATCCACGAGTCCAGTCAGAGTTATTTAATAGATATTAATCAGTATGTGTGTGTGTGTGTGGTTCAACAATAGAAACAAAAATTTGAACAATCAGTTTAGTGACATATTAAATGCACATACAGATTCCAAACTATTTAAACATCTTAAATATGTAATTACTGCAAATGTTATAGTCCGTGGCCACTGCCTTCTAATTACTGCTAATCTTAAATATGACTAAATGGCATGTAAACAATGCAAACATATAAATTGTCACCCAAAAACATACTAATTGGCACACATGTGGATATGAATAATAAACATGCATTCTGCTAGCATTAGCTTCATGTGCATAAAATGATGCATTTAACACGCTAGAGGGGAGAATAGACTCTACAAACTCTGATAATATAGACATGTCCCTGAATATATATATATATATATATATATATATATACTTTCAAGGTTAGGCACACTGATATATAAATGAATATAATTTAAATCCCTGGAACATGTTATACAATGATTATTAACTTTGTAAACATTTGAGACGTCACCCACATTAGAGATATCGCTATTAATAGTCGTATAAAGGGTATACAGATGAATTATGCCTGCCAAGTGAGAGAAATAAGACATTTAGCTTTTCACACGGGGCGTGGGTTTGAGCAACGTTGACGTCACTCTATTAAGAGTGACGCCCCCCTCATCGTTGTAATTATTTAATTATTTTTCATTTTAACTCTAAATTTAAATACCGCAAGGTGTATTAAATGTATGCAGTATATTTGTACAGTAGAAAATAATATATAAACCTAGATATATAACTTGCTTGAAAAGCCCGCGAAACGACTGGCCGAGAGGATATAAGGGTCAAGGGTCAGCGGAGCGCTCGCATTGAAAGACGTTTTTTTTTTTTCTGACTGGATCTTCACACAGGAGGATTGCGTTGAGGTAGTTTCCTTTTCAGTTCCGACAGATAACAGTGAGGGAAAAGTTTGTCTCAAAGTAATTTAACCACTGAAAGCTGCCTCGTTTTTCAGTGAATCTACCATAATGTTTGAAGTTATGGCTTTTAGTCTATTTGCGACCGTCCCCTCGACAAACACCGTTAAAAGCCGTTAAATACCGTTAAAGGTCAGATGACTCAGATTGAGACTCACTATGCCATGTTAATACTAGCTAAATGGAAATAATATTTTATTAATTATTATTTTAAAATATATAAACCTATAAATATTACTTCATTGAAAAGACTGGACAAGATATAAGCTGGGGTCAGAGGTCAGCGTGCGCATTGAAGAGTAAAGAGGTTTTTCTGACTTATATCCACATGAGAGGATTGCGCTGAGGTAAAGTTTACATTTTAGTTCTGACAGATAACAGTGAAGGAAAAGTTTGTCTCAAAGTAATTTAACTACTGAAAATTGCCTCGTTTTTCAGTAAATATACCATAATCTTTGTAGACGTAATGGCTTGTAAACTATTTGCTACCATAAACACGGTTGAAAGCCGTTAAAAGCTGTTAGAAGTCTGATGTGATTCACTCGAATAGAGCAAATGAGCTCGGATTAGATGTTTTACTAATTGTTATTCATTATAAGTAACGAGGTAGTTTTCAAAATGTACATGCTTATTTTGATTTTAAATGTAAAAAAACAAACAAACATACAACCAAACAGTCTTGGGTAAAGCCAAAATGGTTAAATGAGCTAAAGAGATTGAGCAAAAAAACTGAAATTTTTTTTTGAAAAGGTGTTTGAGGCAAATATATCATTAAAACAAAGCTTAATAAATAAATAAACGTATGAAAATCATGTTTATAATGTATTTATTTTATTATTAAATATATATATTTGAAAATTTAATTTTTTTAATATTTAAAATAATTTTATTAATTTATTATATTTCATTCATTCATTTTTTTTTCGGCTTCATCCCTTTATTAATCCGGGGGTCGCCACAGCGGAATAAACCTCCAACTTATCCAGCATATGTTTTACACCCATACATTCTCATTCACACACATACACATAGACAATTTAGCATACCCAATTCACCTATACCACATGTCTTTGGACTTGTGAGGGAAACCAGAGCACCTGAAGGAAACCCACGTGAACGCAGGGAGAACATGCAAACTCCACACAGAAATGTCAACTGACCCAGCCGAGGCTCGAACCAGCGACCTTCTTGCTGTGAGGCTAGAGCGCTACCCACTGTGTCACCATTTTTTGTAATGATAAAGCGTTGTTCACTGAGTTTATAATTTACTGCAAAGTCGTTTTAGTCGTTTAGGTTTTAAAGAACTTGTGCGTTACCATCAGTTTACTCTTGAAGTATTTTTTTCCTTAGATTGACATCAAAGAATCAAACAGTACACAGAAACACACGTGACATTCACTAATCTGCTCCTAAAGTGGTTATTTATTTTCATTAAAATAACTTTGCCTACATTAACAAGTCATGCAAACAAGATCATATTTGTTATGTTCATCACAGGGCTCGAAGCTAACCTTTTTGCCTGGTAGCACTGGTGCTCCTCACTTAAACATTTTAGCCGCACCAGCCAAAATTATGTTGCACCCACCAAAAATTATAATAGTTAATAGTATAATAGTTTTATATTTAGAGATTGATTGCATCACAACCAACAAAAAAAATCTGCATGCGCTCACCGGCCCTGCACACACTGCTTGACGTGAATGAGGTGAACTGAATCAAGGATAACTGTGATGTGTCATCGCAAAAGCATGCATTCAGTAAGATTAAACTGATATTGCAACTCATGAAAAGATCGGTAATGCTATTAAGATGACCTATGCAAAAATAAGTTATATGTCAACATTATCTGTGAGAACAGCACAGTTCTTGTTAACTCCATTCATCTCATTCATGTCAAGCAGTGTGTGCAGGGTCGGTGAGCTCATGCAGATTTTTGTTTGTTTGTTAGTTTCTGTTAAAAAACATGTCAATATAAAACTTGTAGTAACAATGCTCACAATTTTTGGCTGGTGCGTCTAAATTTTTGAAGTTAGGACCACTAGTGCTACCAAGCAAAAAGGTCATTTCTATTAACTAATTTTTTTTGGTGGGGCTAGTGAAAAATTTGGCAGGGCAAGTAAAAATCTAAATCACTGGAAAAAATCCTTAGCAGTGAATCCAGGTTTTGCATTAAAGTTTGCTAAATACGCACGTGGTGAACATTTTGCAAAGAAAACTGGTTGTGCAGCAACAATTTTATGCACTCTCACAAATGCTCCCAAATATATTTTAACAGGGTTTTTACACTTTTTCCAACTTCAAATTCCAGCCATTTCAAGCACTTTCAAGGTGCATTTTATGCTTTTCCAGCACCTAACAACCACTCAAAATTACGTTTATATATGCTGGATGTACCTTTTTTAACATTGTTGAATACTTGGGAGCATAGATTTATTGAAATAGTTCACCCAAAAATGGCATGATTGTGTTTGGGTGTAGTACCAAACTTTCATGACCAGTCGTTCATGATATTTAATGTACACTGATTCAAATAACAAATTAAATCTTAATGAGTCCGAGAATATTCTTGCTGCAAATTAATGAACTGTTCCTTTGTTAACTGTTTTGAAAATCAGTCACTAAATATAGAAACCATAAGCTTTCATCAATATTACTTTTTATTATTGTCAATATCAGCACCCGTACGAACCCTGTTTTAAGGTTGCATAGATGAAATTTTGGGCGCATATGCGACAAACGGTTGCAATTAAATTTTTTTTTAAGCCTGTCATTAGATAGAAATCTAGCATAGCAGAAGCAGCATCAAATATATTAATGTGTTTAAAAGAAATCTACAAATATTTATTTAAACATTTTCCACTGGCTCTAAAACAAACAAGTCAAGCTGACAGGATTCATTTATACATGTTGAATTTTTGAATATTCGATCATATAAAATTTCAGACTCAACCCTCGTCTTGTTGTTCGCTGTGGAAATTTCGTCATAAATGGGGTCAGAACCTATAAAAAATATAGCAATGATGTATAAATGAAATATTGATTTTTACATGTATAGTAAAAAAATAATTAAATCATTCAAAATAATTATTAATAATATTTATTAATTAAAATGTTTTGAACTCCTCCACACCTTTTTTCTTCTTTTGTCTCAGTAACAGGACCAGTATGATGAGGAGCAGCAAACAAAGACTCAATCCTACAGAAACACCAATGACCAGAAGAGGAGAAGATGATGATGATGTTGATGGTGAAGATGAAGCTGAAGAGAGAAGATGACAGACCTGTTCATAAAGCACATGCTGTATGATAAT
>CAIGQZ010032222.1:10004196-10022485 GCA_903798205.1 Danio tinwini | reverse complement strand
AAATATGAACACAAAGCATCAGCTAAGAGACAAATGTGGGATATTGATGCACCTCTGTAGACACAAACTACAACATAATTTACAAAAAAAAACAAAAAAAAAACTGCAGTACCTTGAGTGAGTCCAGAGTGAAGGATGGAGATCAGCACTAAAAGCAGAAGAAACACAGATATTATTTATTTTCATTCATTAAGCACAATGCAGATCATTGAAACGCATCAAGAGTTTAAACTGGAGGTGTTTGTCTGTTTTGGCAATTTACCATTGAGCGATATGTCATAACACTCCATTGAGTGCACAGACTTATAAATCCCATCCAATTTGCTTCCAGCTACATGGCGCAGGTGATTGGTTACTCAGCAGCCATGAGCTTGCTTTTCAATATTTAAGTGCCAAAGTGTTGTTTGTGTTAGTGGTTTGCAGCACATTTTTGGATATGTCATCCAAAGACAACCTTTGATGATTATCTTTGACTTTTAACCTTAATGTATGTAATGGGTTTTTGTACAGATAGCACACTTGCCTTATTAAACATTTGACTCATTCATGCAGATCGGTGCTGCCAAGATCAAACATGTCAACAATGATATACAGTTGATATAACAGAATTATTAGCCCCCCTGAATAATATTTTCCCCAATTTCTGTTTAACAGAGAGAAGATTTTCAGTACATTTCTGCACATAATAGTTTAAATAACTCATTTCTAATAACTGATTTATTTTGTCTTTGCCATGATGACAGTAAATAATATTTTACTAGATATTTTTCAAGACACTTCTTTACAGCTTAAAGTGACATTTAAAGGCTTAACTAGGTTAATTAGGTTAACTAGGCAGGTTACGGTAATTAGGCAAGTTATTGTATAACGATGGTTTGTTCTGTAGACTATTGAAAAAAATATATAGCTTAAAGGGGCTAATAATATTGACCTTAAAATGTTTTTAAAAAATTAAAAACTGCTTTTATTCTAGCCAAAATAAAACAAATTAAGACTTTCTTTAGAAGAACAAAATATTATCAGATATACTGTGAACATTTCCTTGCTCTGTTAAACATCATTTGGAAAATGTAAAAAAAAAACTAATTCAAAGAGGGGCTAATATTTCTGACTTTAACTGTACATCAAATATATTTAAATCGTACTAAATCTCACTTAGAGTTGACAACAAAGTAAACTAATGCAGATTTAGCAGTGATTTAATAATTATCGATATCAAATGTCATGATAAATGTCACATCTTCATATTTATTAAATGTATAGGATTTTCAGCATGCCAATCGCTTTGTGCAGCTGGTTTAACATATTTTGTGAATTGTTTTAGCTATCTGACAATTAAAAAAAATAATAAGCAAAAGAACAATCTTAATTCAGCATTTGCTGTTCAAGTTTTCAACAACCAAAGACATTACCCTACAAGTTATTGGATATTATTGTTCAACATCAAAATAAATAAATAAATAAATAAAACAGGTTTGGAACAAGTAAAAGGTGAGTAAATAGTCACAGAATTTTCAGTTTTGGATGAACTGTCCTTTTAATGGCGGGTATGGTGAATTTAGGGTAAATTATCCTTTAATATATATTTTATTTAGGGATGCTAACTATTACTTGATGATCTATTGATTGTCAATAACCCTTTAATCCATAGACCTTATTGATGACTGATTAAGCATGGACATTTAAAAGTTTAGTTATGCTTTGCGCTGTGAGACGCGTCCACGCATTACATTATCAAGTGTGTCCAGTTTACCCTACTTATGCAGTCACCCTCTTGACATTGCATGTTGCAGGTTGCATAAAAAACCTGTTATGCGCAGATCTCGGTTATATCCGAGAGTGTTTTAATTTTACCTCACAGACTGGCACAAATAGGCCTATGCAGACTCTCATTTTATAAATCGCACATCACGGCACATCATCTATCAGTGCTGCGAATAGCTTGTAATGACTGTCCAGCTCATGCTGCTCAGACCGAGATTCGTTAATAAATTAAAATGAAACTGTGAAAATAGTTTAATAGATTGTTTTGGCGCTAAAGCATATACTATAGCGGATTTGTTTTAGAGCGCTTCACCTTAGATGTTACTCGTTCTTTTTGTACATTAGAATTAAGTTACACATTATACATAACAAAATTCGTTGCAAAAAGATATATTTTCAAAGAAAAATATATAAAGTGTATATTTTTAGTTTGTGCCCGTCTTGAACAACTGCGGGTGGATGATGCTTCGCGGAAAATAAGGATTTAATTAATGATCCACTGTTGTTGGAAACATCTGTCATATATTTGCTGCATTTCTAATATGTCATTATTTTAAAGATTATGGCTTGAACATTTCTCCTCTGTGATTATGTCATTCATAAATGCTGGTTCTTTTACAATATGTATTAAAAAATCCAAAGAAAATATCTTAATATTGAATAGGAAACATAAGCTTGACAACAAAAGATCCTATCAATGTCGTATCAAATGCCCTTAAATATTGCAGCCTGTAGTTTACAGCAAGCATCAAGTGTTCATTGAGATGTGTTTGAGATTGTGTTGTCTGTCATCTTTCGTCTGTCTTTTCAGGGGGTTTTTCTCATAAGGCACAGCTTTGAAAATGATAACATAAAACTCTGCTGGGTAGTTGCGCTGGTTTACCAACACTTGTTTGTGTCTGTAATTTTATTAGCGTCTTCCTCAGTGGGGTATTGTTATAAAGGATGAAACAGGTTTGTAGTGTTGCCTGCATTTAATAACACGAGTTGTCTGCGCAGTTTGCAGTGCAGGTTGCTCTGTTTTGTGTCGAATTGCAAAAAACTAAGTAGCTCCAGACTACTACTGTTTAGTGATGTTTCTTGTCAGCAAGTTCGGTGACTCTGACCTTTTTTAACCTTATTTTTTTTCTTACTCCTCCAAGTGCAACTGACACTGTCTGGCTGTACACTTGTACTGCGTGCTGCATCCTAAAGGGCAGGCTGCAAAATGCCTGCGCACTGTTACGCATAGTGCGTAAATATTATTGAGTCATTATTGTTTTGTCGAGAAAAAATATATATATCGTGATAACTATCGATATCGAATTATCATCCAGCCCTAGTTTTGCATGTTATTATTTCACTGTGAATATAAAAACCTAATCATGAAACGCTTTCAAACGCCTTAAAAGCAAATAAACCATTATTAGGAATACCTTTTCACACCACTGACAGATGAGCTCACAGAACCTCACACCAAATTAGATCATAGTGTTTGAGATTCACAAACCTTCAAATCCTGTTTGATGCAGCATCATCAGTTCAACTAAACCCACAATAAAATATGCTTTAAATGTATGTTTAACCCTAAAATGAGAATTACAGATTTAAACCTGGATTTAGACATTTAGGATTATCTTTCTGCTGTCAAACACAAAAGATGTTTTGAAGAAGGCTGGTTGCTGGCACTTATTGGCTGTTTTTCAATTCCAAGAATGCAGAGAACAGACTTGCGTTCTTGTGGAGACCGGTCTTGCCAGGTGTCTTTGGAAGAACAAACTCGGGAGACCACGAGAACAGAAAACGCATCCTCTGAGAAATGAGATGCTGCGTCCTTCTTGATGGCCACGTGACCTTCACACATTTTTTTAATGGAAAATTATTTAAACGTTACAGCATTCATACAACGATTTATTGTTTTCCCCTTTTCAAAATATATACTCTGCATAAAAAAACATTATAAATAAACGTTGCACAATATAAATAAACCAGATTTTAATACGAATTTCAGCAAACAAACACCCTTAATGTGTTTATTTCTTTATTAAGATGTTCATGGTAATGTTTACTTTCACTGTTTCATTTAGGGAAACTCTTGAGGTAAATAACTTATATCTCTGAACTTTAATAATAAATCTACATAAAATGCTGCGCTTCCCACCTCCAGTCTCAATGACTTCTGGGACTTCTAGAGCGAGATTGGTGCTCAAGTCTGCATCGGTGTGTCTTCGATATCAAGAACACAACCTGGAAGTTTCACGTGTCCTCTGTTCTTGCGGTCTTGAGTATTGAAACTGAACTTTGGCAGCTGATGATGACGTTACACGAGGACGCGAGGACACAAGACCGCTGAAGAATGCATATTGAGAAACAGCCACTGACTTCCATAGTTTTTTTTTCTACTATGGAAGTCAATGCGTCAGCTACCAGCATTCTTTAAAATATCTTTTGTGTTCAACAGAGAATTTGTTTTGAACAAATGAAGAGTACTACTGTGACCTCAGTGATCTGTTTGCAATATTAGTAGACCTTAAACTGCAATGTAACTTAAAAGTGTGTGCGCATCTGTGTGCATGTGTGTGTCTGTATGTACCTTGTATTCATCCCATGTATAAGTATAGAAATATATCTGCAAATTATAACCTCATGGGAAAGTTTTTTGGCCCTTATGAGAAACGCATAGTGGGCCCTATCATACACCTGGGGCAATAAGGCGCAAGACTTGTTTGCCCCAACGCGTTGCTATTTTCAGATTAACGCAACCTTAATTTTTCTGTTTTCCGCCACGTTGTTTAAATGGCAAATTCATTTGTGCCACTTCGTGGACTCATGGGGGTTTCGGTCTAGAAAGGAGTGTGTTAAGGCACATTGATGGCGGGTTGCTATTTTGAGGAACTAAAATAGACTGAGCAATAGACCAGCTGAAAGAAGGTCTAAAGTCCAGCGCAGAGCGCGTTAGTTGTGCAGTTCGCTTGCACATTGATTAAAACACGCAGGATGTACAGCAATACAGAAATATCTTTACAAATGAAAAAGAAATAAAGGATTAAAATATTACAAAAAATATTTTCTACATAAATATAAAACCCACTGCCTCCATGCCACCTTCACCTCATGGGGCTTTTTCAGTTTATTCACTACAAATTGCTTTTGTATAATGTTTTTATTATCATTAGTATTATTTATTATATGCATATTTATATTAGTTTTTTTTAAAACAAGCTTAGATTTGTCCACCTGTCAGGTTTTGGACCATATGGGGCATAGCATGTGTATTTGGATATATTATATAATGTGTGTTTTTTTGACAACACTTATTGTTCATTTATTTGTTTGCCGGAATTTAGAACTTAATTTAGAACAAGTTTTGATACAAATCTTTGCGCTTAACAAACAAAATTAATTATGTAGGCTAATGAATGTCTGTGCGTAGCCTACAACACTGTTTCCTTATCCACAAAAGAGAGAAACAGAAAGTGAAAGTAAAGGCCGATTGGAGAAGGCTCATTCTTTATCCTCTCGCTGCAGATGCTCTGTTTAACTGTTTTCTCGCTAGTGAAGCTTTCAGTTTTTACACTTACAAAGTCGCCATGTAAATAGCAAATGCGCCATGACACAACGCAACTGACTCTTAAAGGCAATGGGAGATGAGACTCTGGTTTATTCTCAAAACACACCCATAATTTATTAAGAAAATAAGCTCAACCCTGCTTTTGCGCCTAGATCGTTAAAATAGAGCCCAGTGTGTGTGCGCGCATGTGCGTATGTGTGTGTGTGCATGTGCGTGCATGTGTGTGTGCTAAGATAGGAGGTCTGAGATCATTCATGTGGTTGACGTACTTGTCACCTGCAGTGCTCAAATAAACTAGGTGTGAAAATGTCTTTAAACCACAAACTAACCTCCACATTTATTATAAATTTTTTTTAATTTAGTAGTTTATCAAACCAATTTAGGAAACACAGTGTGATCATAGTTTTCGATCAACATATTTCACAAAATAGTTAAAACATAAATATGATGATAAATATGTTAAAAATAAAGCCTTATGCCATATCTTATGTGTCCATATACTAATGTGATGAAGCAGAGCTGTGGTTTTTCTGCTGAGAACATAAAAATAACTGACTTCATTAGTGATGAGACAACTAATTATAAATAACAGAAACAGTGTCTGAGAAAGACGTCGGTGCTAAGAAAAGCTTGGCAGTTTAATCTAGAAATGCTGGGTTACTCCAACCAAATTTATGTCAAATAGACAAATTAAATTTTTGGATCCCTGGGTTAAAAAACAAGAGCAGTTGGGTTTGTTCATTGTCATCGTCATTTTTACTCATTCAAGTTGAAAGAACACAGTATATTTTAGAGTGATGGTTTCAAGTGTCCAATCTATAAAATTCATTTTAAGACCAACATACTTTTTGGGCCACTTTGGATAACACATTTTCACATAAATACTTTTAAATGTGAAGAAAGACTAAAAAGCTGGGATTTTGTACCTCAAAAGAAAGGTCACATACTATGTGGACAAACCCAATCCTTGTATTAATTTTACAAATACATTTAAGTGACACTTTTTTACCCAATGTTTGGGTTTGGTCGTATTTGAGCCAGTCTTGGGTTACAAAAACCCAGCATGTTTTATAGTGCACGTAGTATAAAGCAAAAGCAATCAAATGTTGATGTCCACCTCTATGTTCCACTCACAGCACAGATAAATGCCTGATCTGTGAAGCGCTGTATCTGATCAACACTTCACACATCAGCACTGAATCTGACTAATAAACACAAGAACATACAGCACAATCATTCTTTCATCTTCAGCTGAATGATTAAAACAGTATTAAAGAGCAGAAGAGTGTAGAATCTGATCAAATACTCACAGAGAACGAGAGGCAGTGCACTGGAGCCCATCCTGATACACTAATGGACTGTTCTAGCAGAGCGCTGTGTGCTCAATCACACACTTCCTGGGTTTAAACCAACAGTTGAGGGGGAGGAGAAAAACTAACTAAAACCGAAATAATTTTTCTCTTTAGACCAGGGGTCTCCAAGAGTTTTCATATGCGAGCCACTTTTAAAAACTGAAGTGTCCAAGATCTGCTCATGTCATGGTCACTGAATCTTTCAAATATATATACAGTATATTGTTGTTTGTCAAAAAACTTGGGGAATCTGTATAGATACATTATTAGTGTTTGCATCAGAGTTTGATTAAACTTATTATTCAAATTAGTATGTCATTGGGAATAGCTTTAATTACTTTGATAATAAAATAGTTACAGTAAAGCCATATTTTATAGTTAAATTATGATTTACATTTAATGACCCATTCTTCACAATAATCTAGTTTACTAATGTCTTATGCAAAACACAATTCATGTACAATGACTTTCTAATGAATAGTATTACTGTTGTTCCAAATAAAACACCTCCGTCACAGCCATCAACTCATGACGGCCACTAGAGGATACTTTTTCTAAAATTATTATCTAGTATTCATCTTTTTAGCAAGAAATAACCATATTTCAGTAATGTGATTTTATTTCTGTAGTTGTATTTGGGCTATTTGTGGTTCATCTTGGGTTAAATTTAGACCAAATCAGACAGAATAAATGAAGCTCCACTGTCATCCTATTTTGGGCTAAAAGCAACCAGACAGATTTAGCCCAGACAGCAACGTGTGGGACTTGTGTCATGCATTTGTAAAGATTTTATTGGCAACAAATTGACTTTTTACTTCACAATTGCATCTTATTAGTGTCATTTTACAGTGGAGGCTAGGGGTGTAACAATACATCAAAGGCACGATTCGGTTCGGTTCACGGTTTTGGAGCCACAGTTCCGTTCGGTTTCTGTTTGCTGTGGAGTTAGGGTTGATGTCATCTTAACAGCAATGCAAAGGAACAATAGATTCACTTAATAACAAGAACAACTAAACTTTTTATTTATTAACTTTGCCATGACATTTTTTGTATTGTCAGGATACCTGAGTAAACTACAAACATTAGATAAATACCTCCAATATAGACTAGTCAGAAAAACAATTCTCTTTAGTGCAGCCATCTTAAGAAAGTAAACTCAAATTAAATAAATAACTGCAGTGTAGACTAGTGCAAGATAAACAGGCTTGTCCTCTCTAAGGACATTTTAAATATTCAAATAAGTTTTAAAAACACCATAATGTCCACATTCTCAGGTGAGGGGCTTGATCTCTGTGCAGACACAGACATAATGATGCTCATTTTTAGTTATCTAAGTTTTTATTTAGATAGATAGGTTTCCGTTTAAATGAATGAAAAAATATACATATAATGTGTTTGTAAAGTGTTTTTACATGACATATTCACCAGTAAAATACATTGCAGCTTTGTCTGTGTTAAATCTTATTTTTGGTTATGACAATCGTAAATGTGTATGCAGCACATGGAAAGGAAGGAGGACTTTTATGTTGTGTTAAACAGGTCACTTCCGCTGTGAGCGCGGGTTTTTGTTGTTGTTGTTGGTTATCGGCCATGGTGGTCATTCAATAAAAGTGACGAGTTCAAAACTGTTGTTTTAATTTAGTAACATTGGTAGCAGAGGATGGTTAGCAATTACAGAGTCCCGCCAACCTTTGATGAAGGAAAGCCGTACGAAAGCTGGAAGAATGAAGTCGGAATGTGGACTAGAGTTACGGAACTTGAAAAAAGTAAACAAGCGCTCGCCGTTGCTTTGGCGCTGTCAGGGAGAGCGCGAGAGACGGCGATGGAAATACCGGTTGATGATTTGAATAAGGACACTGGCATGTCAACTTTATTAGCGAAACTTGATGATTTGTTTCTCAGGGAAGAAAAGGACCGGACTTATGAGGCGTATACAAGCTTTGACCGCGTTGTGAAAGACAGTAATGTTTCAATGACGGACTATATAATTGACTTTGAACAACGATACTCACGGATGCGCAAATATAAAATGGAACTTCCTGACGCAGTTTTAGCTTTTAAATTATTGGATACTGCTTGCTTGGATGTGAAAGACCGACAGTTGGCCTTAACAGCATGTGCAGATCTGACTTTTGCATCAATGAAGTCGGCACTAAAGAGAATTTTCACCGGAAATACGTCTGCATTAACGGTGGGAATTAACCAGGAAACTGCATTTATAACGGAACAGAGACGACAGAGAGGCAAGTCATGGTCTCAGAATGACCAACAAAGGACACCATTACCTGGCACAAACCCCCTGGACAGATATGGTCGCAGATCAAAATGTGCTGTGTGTCAAAGTACGTTCCATTGGGCTAAGAATTGCCCACACAAAGGTGAGCAAATCAAAATGACTGAAGATTGTGCAAGAAATGATGTAGAGGAATGCAACATTACTCTGTTTACAGAAGAGTTACACACTGAAGCAGAAATCCTCATGACTGAATGTTTTGGATCTGCAATAATAGACACTGCATGCACTCGGACTGTGTGTGGACAAGAATGGCTAAATCACTACATAAATGAGCTCAATCAAGAAGAGACTAATGACCTAAAAAAAAACAGAAACACACAGCCATAGACCATTTAGGTTTGGAGATGGAAAAGTGGTCCGCTCCAACAGAAAGTTGAAAATTCCTGCAAAAATTGGACAGTTTAAATTTAAGATTGAAACTGAAGTCGTTCCAGCGAACATACCATTGCTCTTAAGCAAAGCCTCTCTGAAAAGAGCAGGAACAGTTTTAGACATGGAAAATGACAGAGCGGTAATGTTCAACCAGCCGGTAGAACTTGACTTTACAAGCTCTGGTCATTATTGTGTAAATATAATGGACAATGAAAGTAGCTCAAAAGACATGCAGTTTAATGAGCAGATTTTGGCAACTGCTGAAGACGTTACACAAAATTTGAAGGATTATGAGAATGAAATCTTGATAATTACAGATACAATGAGCTCAACAGAAAAACATCACATCATGATGAAGCTTCACAAACAGTTTGGCCATGCTTCTGTTGATAAACTGCAGCGACTACTTGACAGTTCAGGCAATAAAGATGCTGAATGTAACATCATCTTAAAAAAAATTGTGAGTGAGTGTGAGATATGTAATAGATATGGTAAAGCTAAACCAAAGCCTACTGTTGGCCTGCCACTGGCAACACAATACAACGAAACTGTGGCTGTAGATCTACATGAACTTGAACCAGGTGTGTGGTATCTCCACATCATTGACCAGTTCACGAGGTTCGGTGCAGGCAGCATTCTAACCTCAAAGAGATCCTCTGAAATAGTCAAACATTTTCTCCATGACTGGATAAGCGTACATGGCCCACCCCAAAAAATATTTAGTGATAATGGGGGAGAATTCAATAATGATGAGATGAAAGATATGGCAGAGAACTTCAATATAGAAGTAAAAACTACAGCTGCATATAGCCCATGGAGCAATGGCCTCCTGGAGCGGCACAACCAAACACTAACTGAAATCATAATGAAAGTGAAAGCAAGCATTGGTTGTGATTGGCATACTGCAATGGACTGGGCTCTTATGGCAAAGAATACAATGCAAAATGTCCATGGCTACAGTCCTCATCAACTCGTGTTTGGACAGAATCCCAACTTACCATCTGTGCTGATTGATAAACCTCCAGCTTTAGAGGGCACTACAAAGAGTGAATGGGTGGCAAAACACATCTCTGCTTTACACTCATCAAGAAAGTCTTTTATTGAAGCTGAGTCATCAGAAAGGATTCGGAGAGCATTGCGGAAGCAAATACGTAACACAGATGAGAAATATGAAATGGGTGACAAAGTGTACTACAAGAGAATGGATTGTCCAGAATGGAAAGGGCCAGGAACTGTTATCGGTCAGGATGGTGCAGTAGTGTTTGTGAGACATGGAGGGACTTGCATAAGGGTACATCATCTCAGACTGAGAAAAGTGTACAAAGAAGGTGAAGATCAGCATACAACAAAGACTGATGAAGACAATGCCACAGACAATGAACAAGAACAAGACTTTACTGAAAGTAACAGACAGCCATCAGAAGAGACTGAAATCAATGTACAACAAGGGGTGAGACAAATTCAGGACAAAAGGAGGCAGTGTGAAACAGAACAACACACATGTGATAATGCAGAGACTCAGAGTGATGCTAGTATGGAAACTGTGGTAATGCTACAAAAAGGACAAACTGTAAGCTACAGAGATAGAGAAAAGGGTGTTTTACACAAAGCTGAAGTCCTGGGGCGTGCAGGTAAGGCTACAGGCAAATATAAAAAACTGGTATAATCTGTTACTTATTGAGCCCACTAGTGTTGCAGGTACCACAGAATCTGCTGACATGTCAAATGTTGAGAATCTACAAATTCAGAACACTGTTGCTAATGCTAACTCAATTAATGTATGTGAGGATGTGTTTGTAACAAAAGATGTAACATTTGACTTGGCAAAACAGGATGAGATAAAAAGCTGGATAGATAACCATGTCTTTGAAGAAGTAAAGGATGAGGGACAGAAATGCATTTCCACTAGGTGGGTTTGCACTTACAAAGAGACACCTAATGGGGTTTTACCCAAAGCTCGTCTTGTAGCACGAGGTTTTGAAGAACTAGAGGTGTCAGAACTCAAAAAGGACTCTCCAACATGTTCTTCAGACTCTCTTCGGCTCCTTGTGGCAGTGATTTGTCAAAGACAGTGGAATCTGAATTCTATGGACATAAAAGCTGCATTTCTACAAGGAATGGAACTGTCCCGAGACCTTTATATCAAACCACCTCCTGAGGCAAACTGTAAAAAAAAGCTATGGAAGCTAAAAAAGTGTGTATATGGTCTGGCCGATGCTTCACTTTACTGGTATAATAAAGTGAAGGAGATTGTCATGAAGTCAGGAGGAACAATGTCAAAAGTAGATCCAGCTGTGTTCTACTGGTTGAATCAAGACTGCACTGTAACCGGTGTACTCGCTTGTCATGTGGATGACTTCATATGGGGACGCACACAAAGTTTCTCCACAACCGTAATACCTTACCTCAGATCCATGTTTCAAGTTGGGCGTGAGGAGAACAACAGCTTCTGTTATGTGGGAATAAACTTTGAAACTACTGACAATAAAGTGCAGGTTCATCAGGAAAACTACATCAAAAACATACAGCCTATACAGTTGAATCCTGCGCGTGCAGTGGAACAGGACTCGCTACTTTATGAGGAGGAAAAGGATCAGCTAAGGTCAAAGGTTGGCCAAATTCTTTGGGCCGCAAGACAAAGCAGGCCTGATGTCATGTTTGATGCCAGCAGCTTAGCTTCAAACATTAAAAATGCCTCTGTACAAACTATTCATGAAGCAAACAGAATTGTGTGTAAACTTAAGTCCAAAAAGGTGCGGCTGAACTTCCAATACCTCGGAAAAGACAGTGAGCTCAAGATGGTTGTGTATAGTGATGCCTCATTTGGAAATCATTCAGATGGAGGAAGTCAAGGAGGAAATCTAATTGTTCTTATGGGGGAAAATGGAATGTTCTCTCCCCTTTCTTGGCAATCAAAAAGAGTAAAGAGAATTGTGCGAAGTACTCTTGGTGCTGAAACACTAGCAATGTCCGATGGAATAGATAATGCAATATTTCTGACTACGCTGCTTTCTGAGCTGACAACTGGTGACACAAAAAATGCAATACCAATAATTTGCATCACAGACAATCACTCACTAGCTGATGCACTGAAGTCCACAAAGTCAGTTGCTGAGAAAAGACTTCGTCTGGAAATTAGCAGCATCAAAGAACTCATTCAAACACAAAGAATTAAACAAGTGCTCTGGTATGGTACAAAAGACCAGCTTGCAGACTGTCTTACCAAAAAAGGAGCATCAGCACTGCAGTTACTTAAAGCACTTAGTGAAGGACAATTGAAGCTCTATTAAAAGAGCATCTCCCTGTTAGAAGATGCACTGAATTCTAATAGTTAACACTTATGTCATATTTTATGTTTTACTGTTATCTTATGTATTAATGTTTCTCAGGGAGTGCATAAGACAATTACTTTTTTATTTTTATTTTTTAAGAAGAGATTGAGTTTGTTAAATCTTATTTTTGGTTATGACAATCGTAAATGTGTATGCAGCACATGGAAAGGAAGGAGGACTTTTATGTTGTGTTAAACAGGTCACTTCCGCTGTGAGCGCGGGTTTTTGTTGTTGTTGTTGGTTATCGGCCATGGTGGTCATTCAATAAAAGTGACGAGTTCAAAACTGTTGTTTTAATTTAGTAACAGTCTGAAACTAATGTTACGGTTGTAGCAGTATATTGGTTGTATTTTTGCCTCCCGTTCTCTCTCTCTCTCTCTCTCTAGCTCTCTCCATGCCTGTCATTTCTGTAGGTTCGCCTTCAGGACAGCTGATTCGTCAGGACACCGATCTATTATCATTGGGCGACGTGGCGCAGGAATATAAAATGACGTCGGGAAAAGCGGAGGAGCGCTTTTTCCTTTGATCTAGTTTTTCGTGTATTTTGCTAACATGATTATGAATTTTGTTGTTTTCGCTTAACTTTTGTTTGGGTAAAATTATTTTGCATTAGTTTTGCCTAATGCAAAATATTTTTTTGCATAGAAATTGTATGATTTTTGTTCATTTTTATTTCGATTGATTTGTTTGTTGCTTTTTAGCTCAGCTCTTTCCCGTCATATTGAGCTTTACCTCCTCAAGTTCACTCTTTTCTCAGAGTAAGGTGGATAGGGAAGATGTCTTACGACTTCAATTTTGCAAACACGTAGAAAATGTATTGTTAAAGACATCAGGTAAGAGGTGAATGTCATCTTTGTATTTATTTTATTCTACAGTTCAGTATAGGGAAGAATACGGCGCACAGTGCTGAAAACCTTTTTCTTTCCATTAGTTTCTAGCGAGGTAAGGTGTTAAATCCCTTTTGTTGGCAGTTCTGTTGTCAGTGTCTTTTGCGTACACCCTCACATTGTGAAATTTACCACATTTTTAAATGTTATTCTTTATTAGGTTTCGTGAAACAGTTAGCTACGACAGATAGTGTGCGCTTTGTCTACGACACAAATTCCACTGGAAAACCAAAATGTTCCCAAACAGGAAACTTAAATGTGTTTGGGGTATCTGCAATCTCAATATATGCAAAGCAGCCGTCCTGCATATACACTAGTAATCGAGTGTGATGATCACTCAAGTCGCATGACATGACATGCACTTGGAAAATACTAATTTAGAATATAATATTAAGAACAAAAGCTCATCATTATGAATACAATTTAATCAAATGTGATAAAATAAAGATGTTTGGTTCAATTAGTTAGAGACAAGTGACGTCAACCTCAGCAATGGGCACAGGGGGGGGGGGGGGGGCGTGAAAGTATCGCGGTCCGCCACTAGAGTTTCGCGATACGTATCGTGGTTTGTAGTATCGTTACACCCCTAGTGGAGGCTAGCAGCAGTTTAGATCAAACTCTTCCAGACTGTGGGGTAGCAGCATCATTGTATTTTTTTTTCAATTTAAATTTAAGATTAAAAAACGCAAGCTGTATTAAATGTATACATTATATTTGTAAAATAGAAAAAACAAAACCCTGTACAAATCACTCTTGAAAAGCCAGCAAAATGGCCGAGGATATATAAGCTGCGGTCATCATTAAATGCCTTTAAATGTCTGTGATGTGATTTGTGCTAATAATAGAGCAAATGAGCTCAGATTGAGACACTCTATCCCATGTTAATATTAGAAGAAAAATATATTTTATTAATTATTATTCATCATTTGCAAAACAACTTTCACACCATTCTGCAAAGTTTTATTTGATTGTTTGCCCAATCTTTTTAGTTTTAATGATAACTTTTTAAAAAATAATTTTTTATTATTTTTTCAAACTATTAAGCTTGTTCACTGTGATTTTACAACTGACTGCAGAGTCAGGTCAAGGTTTTAAAGAATTAATGCTTACCATCAGTTTACTATGTATTTTCCTTTTAATTTGCAGTAAAGGAGAATCAGAAAATACAAAAAAAAACACCCGAGGCGTGCACTCATCTGCCCAAAAACATGCTTTATTATAAAGGTAAAAGCATTTACTTGTTTGCAAAGTTAGTAATGCAAACAATGTCATCAATGTTTTATATTTATCAGAGAGAAATCTCTTACAGCAAAAAACAGCGCGTTTCAAAATATATTAATGTGTTAAAAATACAAACATTTATTTAAACATTATATTTAACAACAAAATGCCCAAAGACACTATTTATTTTATACCAATAAAATATTGTAATACTGTAAAGTTTTAGTGAAGCTGGGTTAAGTGCTGCCTGCAGAAAATATATAAATGTTAGAGACAAATGTATTTGCTAATCTGCGCCTCTGATAATTCAGGGTATAATTGTCATTAGCAGTTTCTGAAGCAAAGCAAGCAAGCAAAGCAAGCTCTTCTGGCATCTGTTTTCATCACTGCACTCAGAGACCTTTAAATAGATCATGCAGATTAATGCAGTTAATGTCAATAACACTGATTATTACAGTTTTACACTCATGATTAACCACTGATCCTCACTAATAACTGAACTGACTAAATGCTTACGTATTTTATTCTTCTTCCTGATGGGTTGAGCATAAGGTGCGTCAACTTCAGCATTAGCACCTGAAAAAGTATTATAATAAAGAATGATACGATTAAGTTTCATTTTTATAAATAAAAATATTAATTAGTTTTATTTTTTTTATATAACTGATCAGGCTCAGGCTGTGCAGGATCTTTAAAGGGCCATGAAACCCCCTTCTTTCAGTTCAAGTCTACCTAAGAAATGTTTCAAAAAATGCTCAGAGATGAGCGTGGAGCTCTGCAGGCAGAGGGCGTGGCCGGCAGAGCAGTGGAAAAAGTGTGGAGCGAACAACTGTTGTCAGTTGGCTCACAAAATGAGACACAAACCGTGGGATGCATGATTTTATAATTTGCAAAGTTAAAATGCAAAGAAATAAACTAAGTAATTGAATGTCCTGCTACATTTGTTATTCATAGTTTCATATGCACATGACCACAATTTGCTAAATCACTATAAAGATAATCATGTTTATATAAACACTATAAATGAGGAGGACTTCTCTCCTGCTGAATCCCTGGGTCTGAATGCAGACACAATGGATAGCAGTGCAGCAGGTCTTTGCCCTGTCTATTTCAACCAATAACCCTGCCGGTAATCTGGAGAATTTTAAAAATTTTAAACAAGCACGTGCTCTCATGAATAATTAAGAAGCAGGGTCGTCTCATAGGATAAGAAAACTCACCTATAAATAAAATAGTAATAAACCGACGCGTCATCACTCCTCGAGCAGATGAACACTACATCACAGATTTTGATCCCTCCCCAAAAATTATTTTAAACCCTGAGATGAAATTAGCTGACAGAAGCTCAATATTATCCAGTTTTCCCTACAATTAAAGCTGACAGGTGCTAATGTTGTCTTAACTGATGCTCAACACACACAAATCTGTTAAAATAAAAAAAAGTACTTCAGGGTGTCTTGAACCTTTAATATTTATATAATGGTGTTGTTAAAACACTAACAGTAAGTTGTCATCAATAGCAGCAGTTCTGTGTGTTTCTCTCACCTCCGTCTGTGTTTTGCTTCACTTCAGAATATAAAGTGTCTCCAGACTCTCTGCTCTGCCCTGATAGTGAACAACAGACAGAGAGTGAATTAATAAAGAGCATCCAGACAGAATTCACAGCTTCACTTTTGTTTTTCCACATTTTATAATGTTCTTTATTCTAAAATGGATTCAATTATTTTACTCCAAATTTCGCACACAACACCCCATAAAAGTAATGTGAAAAGAAGTTTATTTGACATCTTTGCAAGTTTATTTAAAATAAAGATAATGGAAAACAAAATCACATACTGTACATGAGTATTAGCAGCCTTTACCATGACTGTCAACACTTTAGTTTAGCTGAGATTTAACCCACAATAAAAAAAACAAATACCAATATGGTTTTTTTCAGAAATATGAAATGCTGGTGAATCTTGTAGAAATGTATTTTATTTTTTATATTTTATATTTTGTTGTATTTTTATAATTTTTATTTTTTTTTTTCAGTTTCTGTCAAAACTGTTGAACTTTAAAAGCATTTTGACTCATCAGAGCATCTGCTATTTACCGCTGCGTTTCTTTTTAGATTTCATTTTAATCAGACCATCAGAAAGTCCAGAACCTGAAAAAGAAAATCAAGAGCTTGTTTATTAAATCATTAAATCCCACACAGATCGCTGTTATTGCATTTTCAAAATAAAAGTTTCATTTTGTCACCTTGGAATTAAGGTTCTATCTGCGTTCTGAATGATTTTGAGATATTGAGCTTCAAAGTTGTTGCATTCCATAGCAAACAATGTGTGTGTAACATTAGTTTTTTTTTTTATAAAAAGTCTTAAAATGTAAACAACTTATAAGAAAACATCTCATAATGTAAATTAGTTGTCTTTTAATAAGAATATGTCAATAGCTCAATTTTGACAAAAATGTCAGATAAAACCTTATAATTCTAAGGTGACAATTTGTCTCTGTCAGTGCTGTTTGTGATTTATAAAGTGTATCTTTTCCTGATTTTATTAAATCATAACATCAGGAAGCACAAATCATCAAGACTACATGCAGTTTGTGCGTTTTACCTTTGCCCTTGGTTTTCTTTTTGTCCTTTATGTTGATCTCTGCATAAGTCAAATCACTGCGTCCTGCAGTATTATTATCTGACACAGAAAATCAAGCAGGATAATCAGAACAGGCTGTAATTATTATACTTCAGAAAAAAACTAAAGAGGAAATCACTTTTCTTTTCTGATTTCTGAGTAAGTCACATTAGGTGACTCTGGCATGGTGTTACCTGCAGAAATAATAATGAATTAATTAGCTGATAGTGCGTTATTAGTTTATGACTGATGACTGTGTACAGAATAGGTTTTTCACCTTTATCCATGGATTTCTTTTTCTTAACAATGACCTCTGAATGTGTCACATCTGACATGGGCTCTAAAACAAACAACATAAATAAATTATATGTGCTGATAATAATTAATATAAATAAATGGACAGGTCAAAAAGATCAAAGGTCATAATATGGGATCAAACTGACATATATTGTTTGAACAAAATATATGTATTTGTTTTTGAAGCTGACCTGACTGTAGAGCAACGTTTTCCAGTTGAGATTCTCCAGATTGAGTTGGAACTGGGTTATTACTGTGCTGATCTACAGTAGAAACTAATATTATTAATGAATTTTCACTTGCATATTTCTGATTACATTCATTCATATTTTTACATATTCTGAACTCCTCCACACCTCTTTTCTTCTTGTGTCTCAGCAGCAGAACCAGTAAAATAAGGAGCAGCAAGAAAACACTTAATCCCACAGAAACAATAATGACCAGAAGAGGAGATGAAGATGAAGCTGATGAGAGAAGATGACAGACCTTTTCATAAAGCACATGCTGTATGATAATATTACAGAGGTAAATAATCTCTCATTATTCCCAGACCTCTGACTGAGATCCAGCTGTGCGGCGACTCTCCTCTCTCTGTTT
>CAIGQZ010032222.1:9940675-9959196 GCA_903798205.1 Danio tinwini | reverse complement strand
GAAGACTTCAGCAACTCATTGAACAGCAGCATCTGTAAGTCTCTTCATTCTCTTCATTATCAAAGCTAGTCTGTAATGAATTCTCACTCAAGTCTATTTTATGATGTTTTTGCTTGAGTGATTGCTTTTAGGGCATAAAATAAACAGTAACGTTTTGGTATATGGCAGTGGTTCTAAAACGTTTTACACCAAGTACCACCTCAGAACATATTTGTCTTTTGAAGTACCACCATAATGGCAAGCATTAATATGCAGTTGCGTAATATGCCTAATGAGTGTGTATGGGTGTTTCCCAGTGATGGATTGCAGCTGGATGAACATCCGCTGCGTAAAACAGATGCTGGATAAGTTGGCGGTTCATTCTGTTGTGGTGACCCCAGATTAATAAAGGAACTAAGCCAAAAAGAAAATTAATGAATGAATAAATAATAAAAATATCCCATGACTAGGGCCAGATGGAATCTGCTGACATTTTTTGCTATTTCTGTGCAAAATTTTGTAAAAAATCTGCAGAAATTTCACAGAATGACTTTGGGAGTATCATAACTAAAACCTTAATATATGAACTAAAAGTACTACCTTTTTAACTTGTATTTAATGTTTACAATGCAAATCCAATTAGATCCACTTATTTGTTAAACAAAGCAAGTTTCTCATATAATATCTCTACTAAAAGACAGAACATATTACTTTACACACTGTATTGTAAATAAATTATATGAATATTTTCATATTAGTCAATAATTATACTGAAATTAATTTAGAAACTGAATAAATATAAATTTTCACACATTTACACAAGTAAATAAGTAGAATCGAGGGCCAAAAAATTAGCAGAAATCTCCGGAATTCTGCGCGCGCAGATTCCGTGTGGGTCTACCCATGACTCAAAGTGTAATGCATGTAGAATACGTTGTTGTCCATTTTTTTTTTCGAGATAACAAAATATTTAGATGGTGCATCATTCTGTTCAATACTTAAAAAAGCATGAATAAATCAGAGCTCCTTGAGTTTTCAACCGCAGAAGGTCTGCCAACTTTTATAGTTTTTCTATTTAAAACTGTCTCCATATAGGTTTGATTATTTGTTTAATCAGCTAGACTCTGTCTCCAAGGCTTTCATAGAACCATTTAATTTTTTGGTGACATTACGAGTGTAATTGACAGTTGTTTGAATTGAACCTTTCCAAAATCCCATTTTTGTTTTGAATCTCAAAATCAAACCGGCCACACTTTATTTTGATGGTCCGTTTGTTAAATATAAGTTACATTGCATCTACATGCCAACTTATTCTCATTAGATGTTGGGGTTGGGGTTAGTGTAAGTTGACATGTAGTTGCAAAGTTTCTTATAGTCAGTTAAATATCTGTTGAAGGAGCAGAATCAACAGATATTAAGCAGACAATCTATTAATACTTAAATGGACCATGAAAATAGTGTTACCATTAAATCTTCCCCGAAAAAACTTAAACACCTCTTTAAAATCCTTATTAAACAATAGATTGATGTGCCAATATGCACTGTGGGGCTTAAGTTCACTGTAAAAAATAAACTGTTGAGTTATGTAACTGTAACAAGCAAGGCAACTTGATGCAGTAACAACTTTGAGTTGTCCCAACAGCAGTTTTTTTAGTTATTCTAAGTAAAAATATTTGTTCAGCTAACATAATTTTGTTTATTTATTTATATTTATGTTGATTATTGTATTTTACTAATAATGATATTCTTGTCACATCAACTGAAGCAACAGTTACTGCTATTAAGTCAATTCATTTTTTTCTGTTTAGTGGATGATTTCTTTCAAATTTGCAAAATAAGTAATTAGTACTAATTAGCATATCATCCTGTTTTTAATCATTTTACTTACAAATGACAAACTTACTACTTCATTCATTCATTCATTTTCCTTAGGCTTAGTCCCTTTATTCATCAGGGGTCACCACAGTGGAATGAACCGCCAACTTATCCAGCATATGTTTTAAACAGCGGATGCCCTTCAAGCAGCAACCCAGTACTGGGAAACACCCATTCACACTTAGGCACCTGTACCGCATGTCTTGGGGCTGTGGGGGAAACAGGAGCACCCAGAGGAAACCCAAGCAAACACAAGGATGTCAACTGACCCAGCTAGGGCTGAAACCAGCGACCTCCTTGCTATGAAGCTACCCTCTGCTCCACTGTGTCACCCCTCTTACAAGCAACAGATTACCAAGCTTAGTTTGCGATCGCCGCATCACGCATGTGCGAATTATTTAATTATCAACATTCCTGTTCAACACAAAAATGTTTGTCCAGCATACTCTGTTAAACATGTAGACATAACATTTTAGCAAATATTGTTGACATAACATATATTTTTTGTTATGTAGATCAGTAGTTATTTACAATTCTTAGTATATATGGCAGAAAAAGTACAGTGTGCTAAAGAAATGGTGATTTAATTTTTTACAGTGTTTAAAAAGAAGGAACACAAAATCATAGGGTGATCAGAGAAACTGACTGGATGTGGCTTTAAATACACTCAAATGGAGTTTAAAACAAACAAACAAAAAAACGATCCAATCTCGCAAGAGAGAGGAAATGATCACGAGCATGAGCCCATGTACAGGGAGTACAGAATTATTAGGCAAATGAGTATTTTGACCACATCATCCTCTTTATGCATGTTGTCTTACTCCAAGCTGTATAGGCTCGAAAGCCTACTACCAATTAAGCATATTAGGTGATGTGCATCTCTGTAATGAGAAGGGGTGTGGTCTAATGACATCAACACCCTATATCAGGTGTGCATAATTATTAGGCAACTTTCTTTCCTTTGGCAAAATGGGCCAAGAAATATCTCAAGACTGATTTTTCTAAGGTTTTATGGACTGATGAAATGAGAGTGAGTCTTGATGGGCCAGATGGATGGGCCCGTGGCTGGATCGGTAAAGGGCAGAGAGCTCCAGTCCGACTCAAATGCCAGCAAGGTGGAAGTGGAGTACTGGTTTGGGCTGGTATCATCAAAGATGAGCTTGTGGGGCCTTTTCCGGTTGAGGATGGAGTCAAGCTCAAGTCCCAGTCCTACTGCCAGTTTCTGAAAGACACCTTCTTCAAGCAGTGGTACAGGAAGAAGTCTGCATCCTTCAAGAAAAACATGATTTTCATGCAGGACAATGCTCCATCACACGCGTCCAAGTACTCCACAGCGTGGCTGGCAAGAAAGGGTCTAAAAGAAGAAAAACTAATGACATGGCCTCTTTGTTCACCTGATCTGAACCCCATAGAGAACCTGTGGTCCATCATCAAATGTGAGATTTACAAGGAGGGAAAACAGTACACCTCTCTGAACAGTGTCTGGGAGGCTGTGGTTGCTGCTGCACGCAATGTTGATGGTGAACAGATCAAAACACTGACAGAATCCATGGATGGCAGGCTTTTGAGTGTCCTTGCAAAGAAAGGTGGCTATTAAGTATTAGTATCTAGTAGCTGAGTATTAAGGACTGTTAAGAGATGGACCAACGACACAGAGCAGGTCTTACAAGCCTGTTTTGAATGCACTGATTGGAGTGTTTTTGAAGCTGCAGCCACCAACCTAGACGAGCTTACAGAGACTGTAACATCATACATCAGTTTCTGTGAGGAGTTATGCATCCCTACCAGGACCTACTTATCATTTAACAATGATAAACCATGGTTTACACCAAAACTTAGACAGCTTCGTCATGAAAAAGAGGATGCCTACAGGAGCGGGGACAGGATTTTATACAATCAGGCCAGGAACACACTGACAAAGGAGATTGGTGTGGCCAAGAAAAGCTATGCCAAGAAGCTGCAAAACCAGTTTTCTGCCAACGACCCTGCATCAGTATGGAAAGGCCTGAAAGACATCACAAATTATAAAACGCCATCCCCCAGTATCGACTGCAACAAACATCTTGCAAACGAGCTGAATATCTTCTATTGTAGATTTGATCATCTCCCTACACAGCCATCAACACCTCCAGCCATCTCCCTCTCACCCCCTGCACTTCAGATCAGTGAGGATAATGGGCATCAGATCCTCAGTAAACAGCCATCAACACCTCCAGCCATCTCCTTCTCCACCCCGGCACTTCAGATCAGTGAAGATAATGTGCGTCAGATCTTCAGTAAACAGAGGAGAAGAAAAGCACCAGGTCCAGATGGTGTTTCACCAGCCTGTCTGAAAACTTGTGCGGACCAACTGGCTCCCATTTTCACACAGATCTTCAACAGATCACTGGAACAGCGCAAAGTTCCATCCTGCTTCAAATGCTCCACCATCATCCCAATACCAAAGAAACCAAAGATCACAGGACTCAATGACTACAGACCTGTTGCCTTAACATCTGTGGCCATGAAGTCATTCGAAAGACTGGTGCTAGCTTATCTGAAGGACATCACTGGACCTTTGCTGGACCCCCTGCAGTTTGCCTATAGAGCAAACCGGTCTGTGGATGATGCAGTCAACATGGGACTGCATTATATCCTAGAACATCTGGACAAACCAGGGAACTACGCAAGGATACTGTTTGTGGACTTCAGTTCTGCCTTTAACACCATCGTCCCATCACTGCTCGAGAACAAACTGACCCAGCTGTCTGTCCCTAGCTCTGTCTGTCAATGGATCACCAGCTTTCTGACAGATAGACAACAGCTAGTCAGAATGGGCAAAATCACATCCGACAGCCGCACCATCAGCACTGGTGCCCCCCAGGGATGTGTTCTTTCCCCACTGCTCTTCTCCCTGTACACAAACGACTGCACTGCAAAAGACCCCTCCATTAAGCTCTTGAAGTTTGCGGATGACACTACTGTTATCGGCCTCATCCGGAACGGTGACGAGTCTGCATACAGACAGGAGGTGGAGCGGCTGGCTTTATGGTGCAGATACAACAACCTGGAGCTGAACACGCTCAAAACAGTGGAGATGATAGTGGACTTTAGGAGAAACCCCCCTGCACTCCCCCCACTCACCATCATGAACAGCACTGTGGCTGCAGTAGAGTCATTCAGGTTCCTGGGCACCACCATCTCTCAGGATCTGAAGTGGGACATTCACATAGACTCCATTGTAAAGAAAGCCCAGCAGAGACTGTACTTCCTTCGTCAGCTGAGAAAGTTCAACCTGCCACAGGAGCTGCTCGTACAGTTCTACTCAGCTGTCATCCAATCCATCCTCTGCACTTCAATCACCGTCTGGTTCAGCTCAGCTGCCAAAACCGACCTTCGTAGACTACATCGAATAGTCCGGACTGCTGAACGAATCACTGGCACTACCCTTCCCACACTTCAAGAACTGTACTCTTCCAGAGTGAGTAAAAGGGCTCGTAAAATCACTCTGGACGCCTCACACCCAGCACACTACCTGTTCGAACTGTTACCGTCTGGTCGGCGCTACAGAGCACCAAGCACAAAAACAGATAGACACAGGAAAAGTTTCTTTCCTCAGGCCATCTACCTCATGAACAGTTAAATATTCCCCTACTGTGCAATAAACGTGCAATACTTTCTCATACGCACTTGTACACAGCACCTTATAACCTGTATATTTACAACATATCTGTACATACATTCAACATCCAGATCTTTTTGACTAACTGCATCTCTGTTTAATGTTTATTGCCTTTTCTTTTCTTGTATTTAATTTTGTGTTGTCACTCGTCACTTTATGTACACTGAAAGCTTCTGTTGCCAAAACAAATTCCTTGTGTGTGTGAAGCACACTTGGCAATAAAACTGATTCTGATTCTGATTCTGATTCTGATATTGGTCACTGATTTGTTTTTGTTTTGTTTTTGAATGTCAGAAATTTATATTTGTGAATGTTGAGATGTTATATTGGTTTCACTGGTGAAAATAAATCATTGAAATGGGTATATATTTGTTTTTTGTTAAGTTGCCTAATAATTATGCACAGTAATAGTCACCTGCACACACAGATATCCATCTAAAATAGCTCAAACTAAAAACTACTTCCAAAAATATTCAGCTTTGATATTAATGAGTTTTTTTAAGTTCATTGAGAACATGGTTGTTGTTCAATAATAAAATGTATCCTCAAAAATACAACTTGCCTAATAATTCTGCACTCCCTGTATACTGTCTCTGCCCTTCATGAAAATGCCTCCAAATATCACATAAATCATTGATATTAATAACTTTAATGAGACTTTCACATGAAGGCATATGAGTAAATATGACTTTCTGTACAGTTGAAGTCTCCACCTAGAAATAAATACTCCTTATTATTGCAATTTTTGTACAATATTTTTCAAAGGTTGCTCTTGTTTTTAAAAGTCGTCCTTTCCCCTCATCAGCTTCATACGAGACTGGACAAAGATTTCTAGTAAATAAAATGCCCACACCATACTGAGTGTGGTGTTATGACTAAGAACAGCATTCTCACCTCACTATAGAATCCCATCAACTTAATTCTTAACATCACTAAGCAATTTCGTGCACCATTCACATTTAATGATGCACTGCACACTTCAGCCATAGTCAAACATTAAAAGAAAAACAAACTATTGTGATTCATCTTCATAAATTTATGCCTTTTCATTAAAGGGCACCTATGGTGAAAAATCTCCTTTTCAAGCTGTTTAGACAGGCATATGTGTAGGTATAGTGTATATGCTGTCATATTGGGGTGATATAAACCCACCCAGTGCTTTTTTTTCAATTGAACAACATTAAAACGGTGGACCAATTGGATCGGTTTTGAGACCGACTGCAACTTGACGTAGTGCGTTCCCCCCGCCCACCAATATTGATTGACAGCTGCGTATTAACATGTCTCCGTAGTAACATTTATAATCCTATCAACCAGACAGGACGTGCGCAAAGCAACCATGAATAAAAGTCTGTTCAGTTCGCTAGGATCATCAATCATCATCAAATGTGATCAAGAGTGAGTTTGACAAGTTTAAAATGTTTTAAAACAGCGCGTGTGTGTAATGAATTACAGCCATTTACTTCAGCTTTACTTCATCACCACAGCCGTGTGTCAGAACAATAATAAAAGACGATTCAATCCCGGTTTGTGGACGTTAAATCAGGTTTATTTTGTACATTAACATAACAGATATCCATACAGCAGTGGAGATTAACCTGTATCCTGTCACATTTGCGTGCAAAGTGCTGTATGTGTGTGTGTGTGTGTCTGCGCTGTGTGTGTGTCTGTGTCTGTGTTTGTATGTGAACTTTGTAATGACATTGTGTGCGACTCGTCGTTGCAGCTCCACAACAAACGCATCAAATACTCATTGGTAAAGGTCTTACTGTTGTATTTCTCACAAACGTTATGTGAGATCTGCTTCCTTCATGTCTGTCTTTTGTCTGAGGCAGCCGAGGGCGGAGACTGAGGCACGCGCGGCAGGCACGTAGAAACGGTGGGCGGGGAGGACTAGCCTTAAAGGCGCAGTACACAGAAACAGCAAAAAGCTGTTGAGAGCTATAAAACACAAACTAGTGAAAGCTATAATCAATAATCTGATGGGTGTTTTGAACTGAAACTTCACAGACACATTCTGGGGACACAAAAGACTTATATTAAATCTGGAAAAAGGGGTAACCTATGTGCCCTATAAGTTTTTGCACTATTTTTGTACATTGGGAGGTAACGCTCATTTTAAATACAGCAAATATAATAAAATTATATAAGTATGACAGCGGGCAAATACTTAAAGCACAAAATAATAAAAAAAAAAACACAAGGTTGAAGTTTTTTGATTGTGCATCTCCAGTGAAACTGGAATCTCCTCTTAGCCTTCATTTACACAGAAAGACTGTAAGATGGCTAAACCTCTCCAGAATGTCAGATCCTGAGAGCTGATATGGAATTTCATGAGATGTAATAAAACAACAAACTTTCTGGTCTGAGAAGAAGATAAGGAAACCAGCTGTTCAACTGTTCTATTCAAATCACTGTTGACAATCCAAACGTAGGTTGGAAACAGAGCTACACCTCACCTGGGGGGAATGTGAGAAAGTTCATCCTTCTCATTTCACCTCAAGCCCCCCTTCTTGGCCTTTAAGTGACTTACTGATTAGAGCACATTTCACATAAAATGCTCAAGGTTTTAATATGATGTATGTTATAGCACTGTATTCAGGTTTGGTATCATTTTAAATGTCTCTGTGTGATTGGTAAAGTGGTCTTAATTTCACTATTATATTTCATTTGTATATGTTGATTTGGTTTTTAACTTTGATAAAATCTCTGCCAGATGCTCCCTCCTCTAAAGATGATCAACATCTGCAATTCACCAGGCAGGGGTCTCTGTGACGGTTCTATTGTCTTGAATTTATGGCTGTTTGTTTTGAGTTGAGTATATAAGGTAAAGATGTGATATGGGTCAGGGGAATCTTGTAGCCAAGACCCCGTTGCAGCAACTCTGAGACTTATGCTGCAATGTATTTCTCTGATCAGGTTTGCATCTCTAACTCTTGGATTTATCCTTGAGTAATGGATGTTATATTGTTACAGTATCATCTCTGAATTGGCTTTATGATTGTTTTATTAAATAATAATCATAATACAATTTTACCTGATGAATAAAATGTTAAGTTTTGACTTATTCTGAATTCTCCTGAAATCTTTTAAATCCAGTAGATTAAGTGGAGTCTGCGCTACCTTTATGTTGCGGCATCGTTTTATGATTTCTAGACACATTTGTATGGAGCAGTTTGCACAACAGCATGGATATCTTTTAATCATTTAATCACTGATTTTAGCACGTTGCATGAGCATTGGCTAAGTGAGCTGTTCTTTTAGGATGAGTAAGCAGTTGGCAACCAGTGTATTTGTATATTAGTTAATCCTGCACCCTCTGACTAACTTCAGAGTGTCGACATTCTGTGTATGTGAGAAGACACGCAAACCCGGGGCGTGAAACTCTGAGCGGCGTTTGGTCCCTAATGAACGTATAAATTGAAGAGTATGGGAACAGATAGATCAAAACTCTAAATTAAGTCATAAATGATTATTGTGATCCGTTCCTACAATTAGAAATACAGTCTAAATATCACGATCACTTAAAATTGGAGTTAGATTAAATTTGGTAGCTAAAAACGAGTATAAATAAATTCTAATAAATAACAGAATTCTTTTCAGAAGCACTAGAAAAGGCTTACATGCATTTAACCTTCGACCATGCTGTTAGTTTCGTCATTGGGCTAATAGATGGACTTTTACAGTACCATCATGCAGAGAACAGATCATGCAGGATACAGATGCACACTTTAGTAGATTTGTTTAAATTATATAAATTTGTATTTGCTGAATGCTTATGGCAAAAATGAAAGTATTGTTTGCATTATTAGGCCTACTAAATAAACAACTCTTACACTTATTTTATACATTTTAATTATTTTCAAGAGTTCACACTTAGGTGATGATTGGTAATAGAGCTTGTTTGGCATGCTGTCCTGGGAGAAAGCCCTGAGCTTATAAGATCCTCGAGCCCTGGGCTCCCTCCTGTTAGCAGGGTGAGAGGGGAGTTTGAGCTCAGGTAGACCTAGATGAACTCCCCTGACTTGTTTTTGGCTAATGACAGATATACAGGTGAAGTCAGAATTATTAGCCCCCCTTTGAATTTCTTTTTCTTTTTTAAATACTTGCCAAATTTCTTTTTCTTTTTTAAATACTTGCCAAATGATTTGTATTTAAATATATATATTTTTTTATATATTTGCCAAATTATGTTTAAATATTTGCCAAATGATTTCGGCTAGAATAAAAGCAGTTTTAATTTTTTTAAATTCATTTTAAAGACACAATTATTAGCCCCTTTAAGCTATATATTTTTTCGATAGTCTACAGAACAAACCATTGTTATACAATGACTTGCCTAATTACCCTAACCTGCCTAGTTAACCTAATTAACCTAGTTAAGCCTTTAAATGTCACTTTAAGCTGTATAGAAGTGTCTTGAAGAAGATCTAGTCAAATATTATTTACTGTCATCATGACAAAGATAAAATAAATCAGTTATTAGAAATGAGTTATTAAAACTATTATATTTATCAATGTGTTGAAGAAATATTCTCTCTGTTAAACAGAAATTGGGGGAAAATTAAACAGGGGGGCTAATAAATCAGGGGGGCTAATAAATTCAATTCAATTAAATTCAATTCATCTTTATTTGAATAGCGCTTATACAATGTAGATTGTGTCAAAGCAGCTTCACATGAAAGTTTATAGTGAATTGAAACAGTGTCAGTTCAGTTTTTTAGTGTTTAAGATCAAATCTGACTTCAACTGTAGGGATGGCTAAAGAGAGATATTCAGCTTACTAAGAGTTTGACTATGATGCTGATTTGGTATAATCAATTTACTTAGGTTGCGTGTTTTTTGACTGTGGGAGGAAACCGGAGGACCTGTGGGAAACCCACGCAAGCATGAGGAGAATGCGCAAACCACACAGAAATGCCGACTGGTTCAGTAGGGACTTTAACCAGTGACATTCTTGCTGTGAGGCAACAGTGCTTATCACTGAGCCGCCGTGTCACTCAATCTAGAAAAGAAGGGGAGTGGAGGTAGGTGGGGAGATTCTTCAAGGTGAAGATAAGAAATTCTGGTGTTAGCTAATGCGGGACCAGCTGTGAGCAATCATAAGCACATGATCCTCTCGAAATTAAATAAACTTCACTTGTTTAAACAGCTCTACCTGACTATTAGATATAATTCTATCATTATTAAACCAAACTGAATGACAACAGCGAGCAAAAGGAAGAAGACAGGTGCTGCTCTCTGTGCTATCAAAATAAAAGTCCCCTCAAAACGGGAAATTGACAAAATGAAAATTGTATTGGCCGATGTTGATAATTGAAAAAGCCTAGTCTGATATATCAATCGACCACTAATCTACAGCAAATGCACTGATTGCAAATAAAAACACTGTTTAAATATATTACAAATAGGATCTATCCTTATTTGTACTGTTGTATGACACGATAATCTTTTTATCTTGGTAATTTTTTCATAATCATTGCAGGCCAAAATTGGAATCAAATTTCAACAAAAAAAAAGGCAATGAAGTAAATCATAGACTGTTTTGAAGACCAATTAAATTAAACTCACCATTTACTGAGAGATAAAGAGAAGATACTTTTGTTGAGACTGAACTCCCATCTATTAGTCCTTTACACCGGTACCAACCCTGATCAGACTCAGCTGCTCTTCTGATAGTGAGAGTGTCTCTGTTTACAGTGTAATGACCATCAGACTGTAACTTTACTCTGTTTCTGTCTTTATACCACTCATATGTCCAGTCACTGTGATCAGACTCAATCACACACTTCAGATCGACTGTCTCTCCAGTGAATACAGCACTGTCTGGTGTCACAGTCACTGTAGATCTGGGTAAAGCTGAGGAGAAAGAAAAAGAGAAAAATAAAGTGACTCAAAAAGCTCTTTCAATCAAAATATTTGTTAAATGTTTGCGTGAATCTGATGGTTAGAATCATTTTAACAACATTGTCATCTGTATGTGACTGATTCCTGTGATGCTCCAAGGACAGACGTGTCTTCGCTGAGGTCCAGCTACTGCGCCTAGACTGCAGCTCTGCACAAGACGTTTGGCCATAGGAGAAATGGTCGTGCCCAACTGAGCCTGGTTTCTCTGGAGGTTTTTTAAATTCTTCACTTTCGCCAATTGGTGAAGTTTTTTCCTCGCTGCTGTCGCCACTGGCTTGCATGGTTCGGGATCTGTAGAGCTGCGCATTGATGGAATTGCTCCTCAGTGTTTGGACTCTCAGTAGTGATTATTAAACCACACTACACTGAGCTAAACTGAACTGAACTTAAACTCTGAAAACTGAACTGACACTGTTTCAATTCACTATAAACTTCCATGTGAAGCTGCTTTGACACAATCTACATTGTATAAGCGCTATAAAAATAAAGATGAATTGAATTGAATTGTATGTGGAAAGTTTTAAAAACACAGTCAGATATTTCTTTTCTGATGTAAGACGTTCTCTAAAACCAGAATCAAGGCCACTGATCTCTGCAGAGTTTTGAGAGGGATGAGTAGGGGTTGTGTTAATAAAACAATTGTACATCCCTAGGTATTTGTCCACCCCATTTGAATAGGTTTAATCCAAGATCTTGTTCTTTTTCCCAGTCAAAACCTAAAGCTCATGAGCATACTAGGTCAGCGTAGGAATGTAGATCGACTGATAAATCGAGACCTTTGCCTTTCGGCTCAGCTTCTTCTTCACAACAATGGACGTTACTGCCACTTGACAGCAGTTATTCTGCTCACTCTGGATATGTACAGTTCTTTGAGAGTAGGGAGGGTTGTACCAATGATTTGCTCAGCAGTCCGAACTATTCAACATAATCTTCTGAGGTCGGATTTGGAAGCTATTGCAGTGCAGATGACTGATTCAGTGATGGAGATGTAAAACTGTTTCAGCAGCTCCTTTGACAGGCTGAACTTCCTCAGCTGATGAAGAAAGTACAGCCTCTGTTGAGCTTTTTTGACAATGGAGTCATTGTGAGTGTCCCACTTCAGGTCCTGAGAGATGGTGGTGCCCAGTAACCTGAATGACTCCACTGCTGCCACAATGCTGTCCATGATGCAAACAAGATCCTCACAAAGCTCTCTGGTCTGTCTAGGTGTTGCAAAACATAATTACCTTCTTCATCCTATCCTCCAGCACTCTTTCCAAGCCTCCTCTTAGCACAGACCCGCCCCAGCCTCCCACCCTCCCTACATTTTAAAAAAAAAAAATTTTTCTCCTCTTATCGCCTTACACCCTGTCCACTGCCACACCCCTCCCTGTGCCACCCAATGCTCTGGATATGGATACTCCCCCAACTTAATAAAAAACTGATCCTCAAAGAAATTATGGTAGGTGGCTTCAGAGGTGGAGCCTCATTCAACGCCTGTCCCTCCCTATTCAGAACTGATATTTCTGTGAACCATCCTCTGAGCTATCACTTTGTGAAACCTCCATCTCCTTCATATTACAGGCCTGTAACCATCCAATCATGTCTCACTGCTTGGAATGCATTCAAGCACTTCCACACTCTCTATCACAAAGGATCTCCAAGCCAGGTCTATTAAAAGCTATTTAAACGGAATCCAATTTTTCCCACAAATTTATTTATGGATTTTCGTCTAATCAAATGGATATTTCCTGAACCAACCTTCTTATCATAGGTATCCAAAAAGCCCCAAGACTCCAGACAGCCCATTACCCTAAACATTCTCTCAAAATGTATATTCACCCTCAGTGGCAGATATAAGCATGGGCAATATGGGCGATCGCCCAGGGCGGCATTTTGCGGGGGGCAGCATGGGGAGATGGCGCAAAACAAAAACAAAAACATGCCCCGGTAAAAATTATATGTCGCCCAGTAAGCATTAATATATGTTTTACTTTATGCAAGTGTATTAATCCCAAGAGTGGTAATGCCAGAAAAAAGACATTAGTGGCCATTCACATTTGACGTATTTTGCACACACAAGTTTGTTATTCTCTATGTGCAACTAAAACAGCCTTTTAAGTTACTCATGGCCCGAGGTGTCGGCTCACAGCGAGTTTTGCTAGTTGACAAAACTGAAGTTAATATAATATGATGGTGATCTTATTTTGACTAAGTATGGCTATAGAAAGGATGGATAATGAGGCAGGGAGGTAAGACTTTATAACATTAATTTTCGGCCTTGAGTCTATAAACCATTAATACTTTAAAACGTAATTTTTTGTATTTTATAGAATTGTCAAAAAAAATTGTTTTCCAGTTACATTTACAATAGATTTTTTGTTTATTTATAATAATAATAATAATAATAATAATAATAATAATAATAATAATAATAATAATAATAATAATTATTATTATTATTATTATTATTTTTATTATTATTATTATTATTATTATTATTATGTTTATAATAAATAAAAATGTTTGGTCCTAAAAATTCTGGCCCCAAAGTTAGGGTAAAATAACAAACATTTTTTAGAATGTACATGTTTAATGGTCCTTTTCTATATGAACTAGATGTAACCTTCTAGAACCATACTAGAACTACACTTTTATAAACAAAATATTTATAGACTTGAGGAAGGAGGGGGGCATATATAGGGTTGTTCGCCCCTGGGTGCCATTTGTCATAACCCTTCCTTGTCTGTCTTCTCTGTGTTATCGTCTTTCAATGTATCTTTGTTTGTATTGTGTCTTAACACATGGCTCAGCCTGTGTTTGTGTCCACCATGTGATCCTTTGTTTCTCCCTTGTTTCCAACTGCCACACCCCCTTGTTTAGTCCTTATCTAGTCCTTGTTAGTCTCAGTGTTTTCACCTGGTCCCCATGTGTGTTCTTCCCTTTATAATGTGCTCTCTCTCCTCATGTCTTCGTTGGTTCATTGTTTCTGAATGTTTCTCTGCTTCCCCATGTTTCACATCGCTTCGCTCTGCTTTTCATGTTGTCTGTTTCGCACTTAATGTTGTCTGCTTCTTGCATGTTTGTTATCTGTTCCCTCTTGTTACATGTTACTCTTTGACCATGTTTGTTTATCTGTGTTGTTGGTGTGTTTGAGTTGTCTTCATTTAATGTTTGTTTGTATTTTCAGTAGACCTTCTGAGCCCTCTGTCCTATTCATCCTTCTCAAGTTTAAGACCTTCTATTTATTTTATTAGTTCCAATTGTAGGTTTAAGTGTTTAGTTAATTGTTTTGGATTTATTTCCCATTTTTGATTCCAGTAGTTAAATCCTATTTGATTTATCTTTGCTTACATTTCCCTAAGACCCTAACTTTCCTTATCTTTTATTGTTATTTGTTTGGTTTCTCTTCGGTGTGTATGTATTTGTCTTGTTCTAATTCAGTCCTGCCTGCTGTGAGTTCCTGGCTGTCGTAGCTCTCTCCGGCTACCACTGGTGAGCCCTCTACTCTCCACGAGTGCCCCTTACTAGGCACACACCACCGCCTGGCCTGGGCATCCCAGCTCAATTTCCTATCCTCCAAGCTGTCTGTGGCCATCGGTCTCCATGTCCAGGACTCTCCAGCTCTTCTCCCTTCGTCTGTTGGTGTCATCCCATATTCCCCAGCTCTACCCTTGTCATCGTTGGACTGTGTTTCACCCTACCGCTACCTCACATATCCATTATTATCAATAAACACCCCTTCACTCATTCTGCATTTGGGTCCTCCTTGTCCGTGACACCATTCAAGCTAGCACCACCACTAACCACCCTCCACAAAGGTTACCAGTTCATTCATACAGCTTGTACTCTTGAGGCTATGTTCACCCTCGCTTTATTTTGGCTTCCTCAGATGCTTAAAATCACCACATCATCAAATCCCAACCCAAACATCCCCCACCATCTCAAATCTAGCTTTGTTGGATAAAGAAGCCCTCTATTTCTTCATCAAACACAACAAAACTAAATGAGTTCGGAAAAGACGTACAGGGGTGTGAAAGTCGAAAATGTATACATAAAATTGCCTTTTTGTGATTGATCCTATTTATCCACTTTAGACCTCCTCCGCCTTTCAGGCTTTCCTCCAGAACCGTTTTCAGTAACTCATTCAGAATCAGCTCCGCCACCACAGCAGCTCAAAAAGGGCTTTACTAACAACAAATACAGACGCTCGGGTGATGATTGTCTGATGCCAGTGTGATCACAACTCGGCTACTCTCTTCTCCTACCCATTCTATCCAGCGTGAGCATGACTCTGTCACTCTCTCCTCCTCCTTTTTAGTGTGAGCATGACTCTGCCACCATCTCTTTTCCTTTCTTTTCAGCATGAGCATGACTCTGCCTTCTCTTTCTTTTCAGTGTGAGCACAACTCTGCTACTCTCTCTTTCTTACCCTTTATTCCAGAGTGAGCCCGTCTCCGCTACTCTCTCCCCTTCTCTTTGCTGCAACTCCCGCTGGAGCCTGCCCAAATTTTTGGGTGACCTATCCCTTTAAAAGTTACATCCTACTGGTTATAGCATAAATGTGGCAAGAATAAAGCATATACACTCATCTGCCACTTTATTAAGTACACCTGTCTCACTTCTCGTTAATGCAAATTTATAACCAGCCAATCACATGGCAGCAACTCAATGCAGTTAGGCATGTAGACATCGTCAAGACGGTCTGCTGCAGTTCAAACTGAGCATCAGAATGGGGAAGAAAGGTGATTTAAGTGACTTTGAATGTGGCATGGTTGTTGGTGCCAGACGGGCTGGTCTGAATATTTCAGAAACTGCTGATTTACTGGGATTTTTACACACAACCATCTCTCGGGTTTACAGAGAATGATCCAAAAAAGAGAAAATATCCAGTGAGCGGCAGTTCTGTGGGTGCAACCACCTTATTGATGCCAAAGGTCAGAAGAGAATGGCCAGACTGGTTCCACCTGATAGAAAGGCAACAGTGACTCAAATAACCACTCGTTACAGAGGTCTGTAGAAGAGCATCTCTGAATGCATCCAAGTTTGAGGCGGATGGGCTACAGCAGCAGAAGGCCACAGCGGATGCCACTGCTGTCAGCTAAAAACAGGAAACTGAGGCTACAATTCACACACGGGCTCACCAAATTCTCCATTTCTGCTGCCACAATCGGATGGTCGGATCAGAATTTGGCATCAACAACATAAAAAAAAGCATGGATCCACCCTGCCTTGTATCAATGGTTCAGGCTGGTGGTGGTGGTGTAATGGTGTGGGGGATATTTTCTTGGCACACTTTGGGCCCATTAGTACCAATTGAGCCTCGTGTCAATGCCACAGCCTACCTGAGTATTGTTGCTGATCATGTTCATCCCTATATGGCCACAGTGTACTCATCTTCTGATGGCTACTTCTAGCAGGATAACGCACCATGTCATAAAACGCAAATCATCTCAGACCGGTTTCTTGATCATGACAATGAGTTCACTGTACTCAAATGGCCTCCACCGTCACCAGATCTCAGTCCAATAAAGCATCTTTGGGATGTGGTGAAACAGGAGATTTGCATCATGGATGTGCAGCTGACAAATCTGCAGCAATTGCATGACGCTATCATGTCAATATGGAGCAAAATCCCTGAGGAAGTCTCTGAAGTATTTGCTTTTTTTTCTCTCTCCAAATAATACTGGAATTGGAACAGAGAATCAGTAACAACCGGATTCCATAAGCAGAATCGGGATTGGAACCTGAATAGCTTGAATTAAAACGATATCCAACTCTACTATTTACAGGACGTAATAATCTAGAATCTCCAGCTAAACAACATCTGTGAGGTGCAAGTGTGCTGTTTAAAAACACATTTTCTTGACTGGAAGAGTTTTGGAGGAGGGTGATATTCAACTCACCCTTCACTGAGAGATGAAGTTCAGAGCTGAAATATGATGTAATTAATCTTCCAGGACTCCATGCTTTACACCAGTATTGACCCTGATCAGACCAATCAGCTCCTCTGATAGTGAGAGTGTCTCTGTTTACAGTGTGACGATTAGAGAACTTTAAATCACTGTCGTTGCTGTCTTTATACCACTCATATGTCCAGTCACTGTGATCAGACTCAATCACACACTTCAGATTGACTGACTCTCCAGTCCATACAGCACTGTCTGGTGTCACAGTTATTGTAGGTGTGGGTATGTCTGTCAAAAAAACACAAAACAAATTGACTGATGCAACCCTGTTTCTGTAAAAATAAATTGTATTTAGTAAATTCTTTACAAAGCAGTTTTTTTGAAGTTTGTATTTAATAATAATAATAATAATAATAATAATAATAATAATAATAATAATAATAATAATAATAAAGAGCCAATGAGTCCAAGCCAAATCTACACTAGCTTCCTGTCAGGTTTTGAATTGATTTTAAAATCCTTATGCTTGTGTACACGGCCTTGAATAGTCTAGCACCACAATATTCATCTGAGCTTTTAATCCCATACACTCCTGGACGTGCTTTACACTTGTCTGATGCTGGTCTTGTAACTGCTCAGGCAACACCGGGCATTCTCTTCATTGGCACCTAAATTGTTGAACTCTTTACCCTCTGAAAAAAAGCTTACTTTTTTAGGGTAGCTTTTACTATTATTCTACTACTATTATTATTATTATTATTATGTTCATTCATTCATTTTCTTTTCATCTTAGTCCCTTTATTAATCTGGGCTCGCCACAGAGGAATGAACCCCCAATTTATCTAGCATATGTTTTACGCAGCGGATGCCCTTCCAGCTGCAACTCATCACTGGGAAACACCCACACACTCTCATTCACACACACACTACTGCCAATTTAGCTTACCCAATTCCCTTAAAGCGCATGTCTTTGGACTTGTGGGGGAACCCGGAGGAAACCCACGCCAACACAGGGAGAACATGCAAACTTCACACAGAAATGCCAAAATGACCCAGCCGAGGCTCGAACCAGTGCCACTCCTATTATTTTGTGGGTTTTTAATTTTTTTTGTTATTGCATTTTGTTTGCATTCATGTCATTCTTGTTTTTTACTGCTGCACATTTTTCTCTGTAAAGTGCCTTGAGATGCTACTTTTAAAGGTGCTTTATA
>CAIGQZ010032222.1:9892663-9925675 GCA_903798205.1 Danio tinwini | reverse complement strand
CCTGCACTTGCTGCTATTGCACTCCTGGTTAGACCTAAACTGCATTTTGTTTCCTTGTACTTGTACATGTGTGATGACAATAAAGTTGAATCTAATCTAATCTAAAAAAAAAATTCTATTTAAACCACTGTTGTTGATGTCAAGAAAAAATATGAATGACCCTGTTGTAAAATTTGTGACACAATTATAGACATCATGGCAGTCTTGTTTATGACAGATTAATGACAGGTTTATGATGTATTTGTTCATGTCAAGTTGTCATAAAGACATCTCAAACAATGTCACCTTTGCATTTAATAAATGGCATAAACTAATGACACTTCAGGCATGAGTGCACCAAAGCATTTTTTTGTGCTTCAGAAACACGAGCAATGTTATAAAAACAATCTGCAGTAAGCTCCTCTCCAATTGCCAAAGCATAAAAATGCACATCGCTTACCTCTGAGCATAGAACATGTTAAATCTCAGCATTTTAAATGTGCTACACTTCCTTTGACAACAACCACAAAAAAAAAACAAGTAATAGATTCAAAAGACCAAAGACAGGAAATATGTAGTTAGATATAGACAACAAGATGAATTAAATATCACGTTTACACAAATATAGTGAGATTAGATCCAGCGGGAGATCTGTGATGAACAGTCTGACGTGCACAGCTCTCATATGGGTATGTGCTCAACGCACGCTGCAGTGCATGCCAGAGAGTGTGTGTGTGGTCACGTGATGTGCATCTTCACCGTTTTAGTGTAGACAGAGAGCTGTTCAGAAACGCTGGGTGAAACGCTAGTGTGGACGCGGATCGTTTTCATTCTAGTGTAAACGGGGCCTTAATGTGAGTTGTCACAAGCATGCATAAAATATCTTTCATTTTCATGTCTTGTCACGTCATGATCATAAAGGTGTCTTATGAACACTCCCTTTAAATAATGTGTTACCAAATAATAATATAAAGATTATATTGTACAAGATAAAAAAAATCACCCAGTGCTACTGTAAGTGGAATAATAAAGGGGTCAAGTCATGGCAATGTTCTGTACACAATCTTTTCCATGTTAAAACATGTTTTTTGTCATAACCATCCGCAACAGCGACATGCGAAATTCCTATTTCTGTGACGTTGAGGCAAAGCAACAGCATACGCTACTATGACAATGATCACCTCAGGTACAGATTATGTGCTTTATTCAGAGTTAAATGCTACCAGGGTGAGTTTGAACGTGACATTTATTGGCATCCTACCAAAAGCAGCAGCAGATAGTTCACCTCAGATCTTGAAAATAAAATAACTAGCAAACAGCTTGAAAATGAGTCAAAACTGTGACTCAACAACATCAGTCAACCTGTATATTTTAACAATATTAAATCGGATAAATATGTATTATTTAAATTATAACCCTTACCATTTCGTTGGGAGTGCAGCGGCTGGGATTTAAATGATTGGCTGGTTTGAATTTTAAATGTTTCTGTTGTGCCGTGTCGCGTTTTGTGCAGACAGCCAAACTACTTGCCACTGGAATATTGTCACGTGTAGTTACAACATAGTGTTACATGTTAAGAATGTCATTTCAGTTCAGTGATCAGCAGAGTTAAAGCATTCAGATTTTAAAAAAAATTATCTTGAGGTACATTTTTAATAGATCTGTAACGTTTCTCAAATGGCAACAGTTACTTCAGGGAGATATGAGTCCTTCAAGATATTATGTTTGATGATGTACAGTTTATGACAACCCAGGCTCATTCTGAAAACGTACCTCTATATACATTTCTGGAGACCGCGAAATACGTCCCAGGGTGTACATTTTTTTTGCAGTTTTTGTTTTCGCGAATACATGAAAGGGCCGCTGTGTATGCTTTTTGAGATCTCAAATTTCTCTCGAGTGCTATTTATGCCTGCTGTTTTCTCGTAAACTCACCACAGGCCGCTGTTGACTAACTGACTGACTGACTGACCCACCCTCCCCCTTCCCAAAACCCAACCAACTTTGTTCAAAAGTATTCCAGAAAAAGCAAAGCCCTCAACTGATTTTTACCATGTTTTCAGATTTCACCACATTCTCATGCTGTTATTTACCTGTTAATTTTATTTTTGGGATCCTGTTTTTGTTTTACTTGCTTTCTGGAACCGTTCTTCGCTGGACTTGAACCCGGTTGTCATGGTAAACTCCTCTTTGCATCTCAAGTCCGCCAATGTACATGGCAAGGTCACGGGACAAACTGGTTACAGCGGGAAAGCCGTCCATATGGAGGGTAAGCGGTCAGATTGTAAGCACGAAAAGGAATGGAGTCATACCGCCCCGTAGCGTTCGTTTAAAAAATTAAATGCAGCCATGTGTACCTCTGGCTACATAATTCACGATCTCTGGAAACGTATATAGGGCTACGTTTTCAGAATGAGCATATGTTGGTTTATAATCACGATTAACTACTGATCCTCACTAATATTTGAACTGACTTTAACAACCAATATACACTAAAATATAATCAAATCTCCATCCTAAGGGTTGAGCATAACCTACACCTAAGCAAAATTATTATGATAAAAAATAGTGATATAATCATTATAAAATTATTTTAAAAACTTTTTATTTATTATTGTTCATGCTCCAACAGTGCAGGATGGATTTGTTTAAAGCAATAGCAGTAGTGCTGCTTGTGTTTCTCTCACCTCTGTCTGTTTTGTGCTTCAGTTGAGAACATAGTTTCTCCAGACTGCTCTGGCCTGATAGTAAACAGCATCGATGAATTAATTCAGGTAAAGCACTTTAAATTACCGCTGTACATGAAATGTGCCATAGAAATAAGCTTGCCTATATAATGAGAATGTAAAAAAGAAAACCCAGCTCAAAATAGCAGTGTGGTGCTAATGTTATTTGAGTTACCATATATTAGTTTTTACAGTAGTGTAGCAGATGATTACGGTTGACAAAACTAAGGGTTTACTCACACTATGCTATCCGAACTGTGCCCGTTTCTTGGATCGTTTGAGAAGTGTGAGTGCTCTGAATCGGGTTTAGGCACAGTTCACTTGGGCGGCCCTGGCCCGGTTGGAAGAGGTGGGGCTGAGTGCGGTTCACTTGGGCTCAGGCGCGATAAGCTTACAGTGTGAGTGCAAGCGTGCCTGAGCCCGAAACTAAAAGCGAGATGTGACTTTTAAGGGACTGTTTGATATGGATTAATTAATCATTCGTACTGTTCAATGAACGTCATAGTTTATTAAAGATGCAAACCCCTCACTGCACCACAGCTACACCTTTAGCAAACCTAATCCTAATTCCTGCAGCATGAGGACTTTATGATTGTTTATGAGCGTCAAAAGTGGCTGATCTGTTCTGCGAAATATTTAACTGCGTGTCACGTCATATTAAACGACTAAAACAGTATAACTAAAGAAATCTCCACTGTGCTGAGCAAGAGCGCTTACTGAACAGCACATCATCGATGACGTAATCGTGCTCAGGCCCGAATGTAATGTGTGTGCGGGCCGTCGAGGGAGATGAGAGGGGGGACTAGAGTGATTTGGCCTGGTTCAAAGGCAATGGTACATAGTGTGAGTAGGCCCTAAATGGATTGCAGTAAGCCCACAATGCTGACTGACTAAACACATCATATTTAAAACTTATATTTATCATGTTTTTCATATTTTGTCTAATACAAAGGAAGTAATCAGCTATTTTATTTTTTTACATTTATAATCATGTGTACAATATATTATTTAGTAGGCTTTATAGGTTTAAGAAAATACTTAATACTAAATACTTTAGGAGAAATTCCAGACATGTTGACAAAAGATGCTACAAAAGCTGTATGATCAGTGAATTTAGGCTCCAAAAATCTGACAAATGTCCAGAAAGAAATCCTGCAGGGACTGGTTACAGTGACGTCTGAATATGTGACGTGTGTTGCCGGTTTTAAAACATACGAGTCAAACTAATGTGAATAAATGACATTTGTTGAACTTTAAACAAGTGTTCATTTAAAGTTTTAGACACAACCTTTACCTCTGTTATCCGCTTTGAATACATCGTCATAGACATGATAAAGACCTGTTGGAGAAAAAAAAAAGCTGATTGTAAAAGATAAATACAAATATAGATAATATAAAGGTCATATATGTATAAAGGAATATGTCAAAAAGTTCAAACATTGGGCTTCAAACACCACTAGACCTCACTGACATTGAATTGTTGACACTTTTACTATTCTGAGTTCTGATCCCTCATGATAAACAAATGAACTGTAGAGGTAATTTTGCTCACAGCATGCCTAATAAAAACTGAACTGAACATAACCTAACTGAACTTAAACTTTTAAAACTGAACTGACACTTTCAATTCACTCTATAATCTTCTATGTGAAGCTGCTTTGACACAATCCACATTGTAAACGCGCTATACAAATAAAGATGAATTGAATTAATAATAAAATCAGAAAAACAGTTTCGACATTTCCCTGTGGCAGTTTGAAGTTGTGGTGCTTATTGCATCATTAGATTCTGAGCTCCTTTTGGTTCTTGGTTTGATGCTTTTCATAGCAGTACAGAGTATATGCAAATCTCTCATGGTTAACTGTATGCTGTTACAAAATCTCTGTGTTTAAGGTCTGTTTTCTTTAAAAATCAGTGATCTTCACTGCCTGATTGATATACGATATAAAGTGGGTCTCAAAATGTGCAAGAAGCACTGCATTAAATCCCATTTTTCCGCATGATGTCTTTAAAACAACCCAGGGTCATTCTGAAAACTTAGTCCTGTGGACGTTTCTGGAGGCCGCCAAACACGTCCCTGGAGGTACGTATTTTTGCAGCTTTTGTTTTTGCCAATCCGCGAGAGGCCGCTGTATGCGCTTTTTCGTATCTCAAATGTCTCACGTGAGTGCCGTTCGCGCCCGCGCTGTTCTCGCGTTAATCCACCAGAGGCTGCTGTTGACCGTCCATCTGTCAGTCTGACTGAATGAATGAATGACTGAATGATTGACTGGGCGACCAGCCAATCGACTGACCCACTCTCCTCCTTCCCTAAACCCAAACGATTTTACCGATTGACCCACCCACATACTTCCCTAAACCAAATCAACGGTTTACAAAAGCCATCCAGACAAAGAAAAGCCCTTGTCTGATTTTTACCATGTTTTCGGATTTTACCACGTTCTCAGGCTGTTGTTCACTCATTCATTTTATTTTTTGGATTCTGTTTTTGTCTTACCTGATTTCTAGAACCGCTCTTCCCCGGACTCAAATCTGGTCGTCGTCATCATGGTCAACTCCTCTCTGTGTCTCAAGTCCACCAAAGTACACGACAAGCTAACGGGACAAACTAGTTGTGGCGAGAAAGGCCTCCACACGGAGGTAAGCGGTCAGCCGGTAAGCGCCAAAAGGAACAGCGTCATACCGCCCTGTATCATTCGCTTAAAAAATTAACCGTACATACGTACCTCTGACTACATAATTTGCGGTCTTCAGAAACGTCCTCAGGACTACGTTTTCAGAATGAGCCTGGGTTGCTTTAAAATATGCACATTTATTTTACTCCAGTGTTTTCTGTGGAGTTTCGGCATTAGCCTGCTGATCCTGATGGCGTATTCGTGTAAACGGCTTTTCATCTCGTTTTACACTTGAACAGCTAAATGAATGCTGAAGTCTGTTTAACTGATTATATGTTAAGTACATTACATCACTTATGCTGTAAAAGGAATCATGTGAAATTGAAAATAGTCACATTAACCGTTCACCGGAGGTTTATGGGTAGGGGAAACAACACTATATGTGCATATAGCATATCACTCTCTGCTGGAAAGACTCTGAAATCTTCTGACTCTTACAGAACTTCATCAGATTGAAAATGTTATCAAGCGTCCGAATTAAGCAGTGAATCTAGCCAGCAGCTAGCTCTCTGCAACTCTCACATGGTCGCCCACTGAAGCTAAGCAGGGCTGCACTCGGTCAGTACCTGGATGGGAGACCACATGGGAAAGCTAGGTTGCTGCCGGAAGTGGTGTTAGTGAGGCCAGCAGGGGGTGCCCAACCTGTGGTCTGTGTGGGTCCTAATGCTCCAGTACAGTGATGGGAACTCTATACTGCTTAGTGAGCGCCGTCTTTCAGATGAGATGTTAAACCAAGGTCCTGACTCTCTGTGGTCCTTCGAGAAAAGAGTAGGGGTTTAACCCTGGCATCCTGGCCAAATCTGCCCACTGGCCTCTGTCCATCATGGCCTCCTAACCATCCCCATATCATAATTGGCTTCATCAGCTGGTGTGTGGTGTGCGGTCTGGTGCAAAATGGCTGCCGTTGCATCATCCAGGTAGATGCTGCACACTGGTGGTGGATGAGCAGATTCCCCACTATGTGTAAAGCGCTTTGAGTGCCTTTAAGGTATTATTATTATTATTATTATTAGCCTAGGATTTTAGGAATCATTCAGGATTTATCAGATTTGTCTCAAAAGACCTGATCATGGCTGAATTGCACAGTGTGAGCAGGGCTTTAAGCCTGGCTTAAGATGTCAGCTACAATTTGGTAACACACATTTGGAAAAACCTAAAAGATTTCTGTAATGCTAGGCTTAAACCCGTAAAGATGTTAATCTGACATTAATAGTGGCTTGGTATTTTAAAGTGAAGTATTTGAAAGTTTAACACAGTCTTAAAAACCTGCCTTGAAAAAAATCATGATGTATTTGTTCCATATCGCCCACCCCTATTCTGAACTCCTCCTCACCTTTCTTCTTGTGTCTCAGCAGCAGGACCAGTAAGATGAGGAGTAGCAAGAAAACACTCAACCCCACAGAAACACCAATGACCAGAAGAGAAGGAGTTCCAGGAGGAGGAGGAGAAGAAGATGACAATGATGATATTAATGACGATGATGATGATGATGATGATGATGATGATGATGATGATGATGATGAAGCTGAAAAGAGAAGATGACAGACCTGTTCATCAACCACATGCTGTATGATAATATCACAGAGGTAAATAATCTCTCATTTTTCCCACACCTCTGAGATCCAGCTGTGCGGCGACTCTCCTCTCTTTGTTTAATTATTGACTTGCTGGTTGTAGTTAGATTTTTAATGACATAAACTCAAGTCCACTTTGCATCCTAATCTGCCAGTTTAGATTAGATTTCAGTTAACAGACTATCTGATCAATAAAAAAGCTCTGCTCATTTTCTGCTGTGCTAATTTACACTGTTTTGTATGTTAATATCTTGATATTTTGGCTCTAAATTCACTTCAAAACATCAGTCACGAGTTTGAAATAAATATTTTTTTTGTCACCAGATGTTGTTTTATTTAATAGTATGACAGAAATATTCATTTGTTTTCCTTCGGCTTAGTCCCTGATATATCAAAGGGCGTCACAGCAGAATGAACTGCCAACTATTCCAGCATGTGTTTTACGTAGCGGATTACCTTCCAGCTGCAACCCAGTGCTGGGAAACACCCATAAACACTCACATTCAAACACACTTATACCCTACGGCCAATTTGGTTTATTCAATTCACCTATAGGACTGTGGGGGAAACCGGAGCACCCGGAGGAAACCCACACAGAAATGCCAACTGGCCAAGCCGGGACTCAAACCAGCAACCTTCTTGCTGTGAGGCGACAATGCTAACCACTAATCCACTGTGCCACCTAATAAAGAATTTTTTTTTTATAGTATTCTATTCAGTAATAAAGACTATAGCAATATATTGAGCAATATATAGTTGATGTTTTTCACTAGTTCACTAGTTGATGTTTTTTTTTATAGTGTTTATATCACAGTGTTTAGTATGAATCAAGCAGATTTTACATGTGCTTGGTTTTTTTGTACAAAAAAAAAAATAATAATAATAATAATTAAATACATTTTTAAAGATAAAATAGATTTTTTTTGTTTCTCAGTCGATGCACATTAAATATTGTCATTTACAGTATATAGTTATGCAATAAATACCAGAAAATACTGTGATTCAGTTTTAAGCCCTAATTGTCCACCACTAGTCAAGATGTAAATGAGATGTTCTACAGTGCTCAGCATATATAAGTACACCCCTCACAAATCTGTCTTTTAAATTCATATTTTAATAGGAAGCTATACAATATTATATTTATACATTAGATCATACCTGTCAACCCTCCTGTTTACGGGATTCTCCCGTATTTTACAGTTCTATCCCGCTGTCATCCCGTAAAGGTTTTTTCCCGAATTTCTCCCGTATTTAATTTTTTTTATCTTTCTGTGAAGAGCCGATCCTCCCTATATGCAACCCATACCGCTGAACTACTAGGGGCCGCCCCTTGCTCTTAAATGTGAATCGGTTCTGTGCTTTCATTTAATTTAGGCATGGAAACACTTTGAAATAAACATAAAAACGACGCGATTCATTTCCTTTTCATTACAGGTGCCATTGCCCCTATGCAATCCTCAAAACAGTCAGTTTATATAAAGATGCATGACTGTCAGCTGATGCGCTCCATAATGATAATAGACGCTGTTTCCCAAGCGGATTCTATACGTACGCCATTTGATGCTGAGCTCAAGTGGACACTGGGTTTTGGGTGCGTGTTTAAACAGACATATACACATCAACATAATAATAAGAATGATAATAATAATAATAAAAAACAACAATAATAATAATAATAATAATAATAATGGCGGTTCATTCCGCTGTGGCGACCCCAGATAAATAAAGGGACTAAGCCGAAAAAAAATAATGAATGAATGAATAATAATAATAATAATAACAACATCTAGACATGTCGATCTTGTTGGGCTTTCTTTTAAACACACCAAATTTTGTCTTGAATGAGCATAAACAGTTAAGAAAACAATCAAATGCTTTCATTATAGATCTGTGCCGTTTTAAAGTGACAGCTCTGTTATTTAATGTAATCAAACCAAAAAAATCTAAAAGAGAGATTAATTTGCTGCTCTTTAATCAGAATGTTTAAGCTATACAGTGAAGAAAAGATAAGATTTGATAACTTGATTCTATTTCTTTATAATAGCTAAGAGTTTTAATGAGCTGAACTGTTTGCCCATTTATTTGCAGCTTTTTCTAATGTGTACTAATTATTATATCCTTTGTAAATAATAATAAAAACGTATTACTGATAGTTTCAGAAGTTTATTTACCATGAAACAGCTCCAGATGAACATATTTATTTATTTATTTTAAATTTTTTTGGATTGGGGGGTTGAGTATCCCTTATTTTCACATCCCAATGTTGACTGGTATGCATTAGATTAGTTAGTGCTGAAGCCAAATCTGGAGATTATCTGACTAAATAACTTGCGATAACAGTCCAAAAACTAGTACAGCCACATTCCAATGTTATATAAAAATATTAAATACATATTTTAAAAAGAGGAACAATCAAGACAAGCAAAAAATAAATAAAAATTTGTTGAAATTTTGTAGGTTGTAATTTATTTTTGCAATATTTTGCTTGAATTAAATTGTATTATATTTCACTTTTTAAATATGTTTGGTGACTAAAATATTATTTTAATAAATATATCTGTTTAATAAATCTGTTTTGTTTAAATGCACCATAATACATTGCCTATATTTACTGAGAAATGGAGAAAAATTATTATTTTCAAAATGGGGTGTACTCAATTATGCTGAGCACTGTATATATACTGTGTTTCCTTAATGTGTGCATTGTCAGTACATATCCTACAGAAATGTCCTATAATTTCCATCTGTCTCTCACCTGCAGCATTGCTCCCCGGTTCTGATCTGAGTTCAGACCTTGGCTTTAAATCTGCAGGAGAACAACAACAGATTCAAGCCTGACACATTAAAAATTATATATATATATATCTATTTTTGGTTCTACAGAGAATAATCACACATGTAGCTGTTGCTAAAACAGCAGGAAGGATTGACATGTGAAGGAATTAATAAACACTCTGCTACTACTGTCTCTTTTGTACAAAATAATACAATAATATTTAACTCACCCTTCACTGAGAGAGAAACATGAGAGCTTGATTGTGATGATTCTGTCCCTGCAGTGAATACAGCACTGGCTGGTGTCACAGTCCTTGTAGGTGTGGGTAAAACTGAGGAGAAAGACAGAATCATGAAGTGACTCGGTGTAGAAACATGAAGAAACATGATGGCTCAGCGTTTAGCGCTGTGGTATTATGGGAGTTTTCTTTGAGAAATAACAAAACGGGAGGGTCACAGGAGATGGGTGTGAAATACAAGAGAATATGCCTGAAAAATGTGTGACTAGGGTGGAAAAAAACGTATCTGCCTGCCCTCTCAGCCTGATCTCACCAGAAAACGAAAGTATTTTATGCTTTGTCAGTTTAGTGGCTAATTCACACGAATTCGTATGAGTTCAGTCGTACGAAAATGTACCATTTTAAAAAGGAGGCGTGGCACCTAACCCCGACCATCATTGGGTGATGAGCAAATTGTACTAATTTGTATGAATTAAATCATACGAATTCATACGAATTAGCCACTAAATCAAAAAGTTATGAATTGCCGTGAGATTGCATTGGCCCTCTGAAGCACAGGGTCGCAAAGAGCCAGAGCTGATATGCAGTTAAAACCAGAAGTTTACATACACTCTGATTTAGGTAATCCTAACGGACCTAAAATAGTAAACGTTTAGTATGATTTACCATCAGCCATTTTTTTAAATGGTTATGTTCCTTTTTTTAGAGTGTAAGTAAACTTCTGGTTTTAACTGCATATCAGCTCTGGCTCTTTGCGACCCTGTGCTTCAGAGGGCCAACGCAATCTCACAACAATTCATAACTTTTTGATTTAGTGGCTAATTCGTATGAATTTGTATGATCTAATTCATACAAATTAGTACAATTTGCTCATCACCCAATGATGGTCGGGGTTAGGTGCCACGCCTCCTTAAATCATTTACATTTGCTAAATGCCAGAATAATGAGAGTTTTTTTGAGAATTTTTTAAATTAATTTCTACACAGTCAAAAGTTTACACTCATTTCCTTGGTATTTTTTTAGCCTTGCTTTTAAACTGTATAACTTTGGTCAAATGTTTTGACCAAAGTTGGACCGTTGAACCAAAGTTGGACTAAACTTTAGTCAAATGTATCTTTCCACAAGCTTCTCACAATAGTTTGCAGGAATTTTGGCCATTTCCTCCTGACAGAACTGGTGTAACTGAGTCAGATTTGTTGGCTGTCTTGCTCACACAAGCTTTTTCAACTCTGCACACAGAATTTCTACAGGATTGAGATCAGGGCTTTGTGATGGCCACTCCAAAGCATTCACTCTGTTGTCCTAAAGCACATTTTAACTAATTTATCAGTATGCTTAGGGTCATGGTCTGTTTGGAAGACCCATTTGTGGCCAAGTTTTAATTTCCTGGCTGATGTTTTGAGATGTCGCTTCAATATTTCTACATAATGTTCTTTCTTCATGATGCCATCTATGCTGTGAAGTGGACCAGTCCCTCCTGCAGCAAAACAGCCCCACAACATGATGCTGCCGCCCCCATACTTCACAGTTGGGATGGTGTTCCTAGGCTTGTAAGCTTTCCCCTTTGTCCTCTAAATGTAACCAAATGTAAATAGTTCCATCAGTCCACAGGACATGTCTTTAATAATTATTCTTTTTCCCAGTGTAATTTAGCAAATTGTAATCTGGCTTTTTTTTTTGTTAATTCTATCTTGTTGATTCTTCCATGTTGTCACACAAGGATGCAGTGTGTTTGAAGTTTTCCTTAAATACTATTCTACAGTTGTGCCTCCTATTAACTCAAGTGTTGTCAATTAGCCAATCAGAAACTTCCAAAGCCTTGACACCATCATCTGAGCTTTTTCAGAGGCATAATAATCTTATTGTATGTAAACTTGACTTTCAAGAAAAGTTATAATTTCTCAAAACATATCTCTCTTATTATTCTGCAATTAAGCATAACAGAAACAAATCTGATAATCCTAACTTACCTAAAAAAGAAAAAGTTTAGTCACATTAACATCCGACTTAAAAAAAAATGGTTATGTGCCTTTTTTTACAGTGTATGTAAACTTCTGGTTTCAACTACATTTCAAGAGTTCACACTTAGCTGATGATTGATTATAAGCAAGTTTGGCATGCTGTCCCGGGAGAGAGCCCTGAGCTCAAAAGGTCCTTGAGTCCTGGGCTCCCTCCCGTTTGCAGGGCGAGAGGGGAGCTTTGAGCTCAGGTAGATCTCGAAAACCCCTCCCTTTGTAAGAGTTGATGACAGAAAATAGTCGCTACGGAGAGATATGCTGATGGATAAAAGTTTGACTAGTGCTAAATTTAGATTGTTCAATTAACTTGTAGTGCATGTTTTTGGAACGTGGGAGGAAACCGGAGAACCCGGGGGAAACCCACGCAAGCACGGGAAGAACATGCTAACTTCACACAGAAACGACAGCCAGTCTGTTAAAGGACCTGAACCGGTGACGTTCTTGCTGTGAGGCCGCAGTGCTAGTCACTGCGCCACCGTGCCGCCCTATGAAAGGAAAAGAGGAGGAGTAGGGGTGGAAGGGGGGATTCTTCAAACAAAGATGACTGTAGTAAGAAACCCTGGCTCTTTATAGTGGGTTAGAAATCGTCTGATTGGTTGGTCATACATGGTTAACTGAAAGGCTACAGTGCTTCACGTTTTCTTTGAAAATTTCTGACATAAAACTGGACAAACTTGTTGGTAATAATTGATCACACGGGATCAATATGTGGTGTGGTGGGAAGTGGTCGTCCACTCACTGTCCGTACTGTTGAAGACATAGCACTGAGCCAAGACGACGCACCAATCTGCACTGTCCGACATATTGCATGGGAGTATGGCAATTAATGACTCCAATATGTAAACGCTGCTTTATTTGTGTGCGTGCTGATTTAGTTTGCAATATATTATTGCTGTTTTTAGACATTTAGGAGAGAAATATAGAGTCAGTTTGTAAAAGACAGTATTCATGACAGGCCTGTAGCTAGCCTGGTAAAAGGGGTGGTTCTTTTTTCTTTAAAATTGCAGTTATACACCTAATTTTCTATTTAATTATGATATATAAATACTGCATTTTAGTGACATTTTTAGTATTACTTTTAGCTGAATCGGCTTGTCGAAAATGTTTCCTAAAGATTTATAATTAAGAAATGTGAAATAGTTTTTCTTTTTAAAATACATATTTATTACATCATATATTCTTAGAAAAAAATAGGAATCTGTTAAAGTTTTAAATTGATATTTCATTTATTAGGAAAAAACAAACTGGCCAGCACATTCCACTTTCCTCAGTCAGAAATTGGCCATTTCAATAAATAAATAAATAATAATAATAATAATAATAATAATAATAATAATGTAGAGCTTCACAATTTTTCTACCCTCTGTTGTAAAAACAAGTACATTTGAATATTCATGGATAACAACAATAGCCAAATTAGTATTCAAATTAATTTTAAAATGGGCTGCTTTTGGTGCTTCACATGTTTTCATTGGTCATTTTTTGCTTCAAGAATAAGCTCCAAGATTTAGAATAAAAGTTACCTGTAAAATGTTTTCTCTGTTTAAAAACAATTCAGTAGCGAAAGATGACTTCACTCATTTCAGATTGTAAAATGAAAAGATTTGTTAGCATTGGCCAAAACTGATTAGCTAAAGTCACATTGAAGAGACAGCCAACAGAGGATTCAGCTTGGTCTTAAAGCCTTTTTCGATGGGTTACTTTTACACTTTGTAATGGCATAGCAGTCAAAATAGGGCAAATGTATGGGACATGTATGGGACAAATTTGTTAGTAAGAGGTGGGTCTTCTAAACCACCGACCCTCCCTGGCTATGGGCCTGCATGATTATAATTCATTAACACATTTAACTATAAAAAAAATCTGATGTTTACATTTGCACATCCAAAAGAGAGTTTTTGGGAAATTTCGGTTTTGCGTGCAGACATCTCTGAATTGAAACGGATAGTTCACCAAAAAGATTAAGAATTCTGTCATCATTTACACTGCAAACAAATGCTTTTCTTAATTCGATTTTTTTGTCTTGTTTCTAGTCCAAATATCTTAAAATTCTTAACTCAAGAATTTTCCAGACAAGCAAAACATGTCTTGTTTTAAGAAATAATATGCCAAATTGAAGTGAGTTTTTCCTTAAAATAAGCAAAATAATCTGCCAATGGGGTAAGCAAAATAATATGATGTCAAAAGGAAAAACTAGATTATTGTGATCATTGGCAGATTATTTTGCTTGTTTTAAGGAAAAACTGACTTAATATTGGCATATTATTTCTGAAAACAAGACATTATGTTTTGCTTGCCCAGAAAATGTGTCTTGATATAAGAATTTTTAGATATTTGGACTAGAAACAAGACAAAAAATCTCAGTAAGAAAAGCATTTGTTGCAGTTTACTCATCCTTGACTTGCAAACCAGTTTGAGTTGTTTTCTTCTGTTGAAGATATACTCAAAATAAGATATTTTGAAGCATATTGGAATCCTGAAACCACATGCACTTGACTTGCATAAAAAATAAACTATTAAACAAAAGCTGAAATATGAAAAGCTTAAAATGAAATTGACATGCTTTTAATTAAAATGTAATATTGATTAAATCACAGATGATTGATGGCATGCTGCAGAATTTGAGATATATTATGATGACATTTAGTCCCCATATTGCTTTTAAGTATTTTATCTATTTACATGATGATCAACTCACCCTTCACTGAGAGAGAAACAGCAGGTGATCGTGTTGAGACTGATCTTTCATCTATGAATCCGTTACAGCAGTACTGACCCTGATCAGACTCAGCAGCTCTTCTGATAGTGAGAGTGTCTCTGTTTACAGTGTAACGACCATCAGACTGTAACTTTACACTGTTTCTGTCTTTATACCACTCATATGTCCAGTCACTGTGATCAGACTCAATCACACACTTCAGATTGACTGTCTCTCCAGTGAATACAGCACTGTCTGGTGTCACAGTGACTGTAGATCTGGGTAAAGCTGAGGAGAAAAAAAAAAAGTGACTCAAACTGCTCTTTCAGGGAATAGAACAATAGTGTGTAAACTCTTGTATAGTTTATACATTATTTCATAATATGTGTTGTTCTTTAGTGTTGCCATTAGTTTAGTCCTGTAAGTGTTTTCTGGTCCTCAAACACCTCTGACTCCTCACAGAAAAGCAGAATGGAGAAGGAGAGCTGAAGACCTCCAACTACAAGCTGATATGAGAAGCAGCTGAATCTGAATGAGCTTCAACAGACTGAAGACTTCAGCAACTCATTGAACAGCAGCATCTGTAAGTCACTTCACTCTCTTCATTATAAAGTCATTTTCTATTCTCGTGATAATCATTAATATAACCTGCGACTAAGTGACAGAGAGTACAGCAAATATTGGGCCACTATCATGAAACACAAGCAGAACAAATGTTTACAGAGCACAATCATTTTCTAAATATGAGCTGGTAAAGAACGGACCAATTGCTCCTTACCTAAACTTCTGCATGTTTGTTTTGTCAGTCTTTTATTAAATTGTTATTTTTTGGGTAAACATTAGGTAAGTTCACGGCTCTGCTTAATAATAGCTCTTGTTACTGTCTCTTTTTACTAGAATAAAAAGTATTTTTCTTTAGACAAGGAGAGTCCCACGTTACCACTTTTACTCCACCACAGGGCATCATGCATTTGTTTACTGTATTAACATTAGATGGCATTGTATCTCTTTAAAGGGCCATGAAACCCCCCTGTCTCAGCAGGGTGTTTTCACACCTCTAGTTTGGAAAAAGCCAGGAAAGTGGGCGTGTCCAGCTCTGTTTAGGTGGGAGTGTCGGGGGAGGGAAAGAGGGAAGAGTTTGCAAATATGGGAGTTTCCATTTGGGCACGCGCTGATTTTCACAGAGGCAAAACAAACACACAGACGCAGGGGAGAAAGACAAAATATTAATTTGTCGACTTAACTGCAGTTTGGCACTTTCACTTTTATTTAGGAACATTTCATGCATGTCCCCAGTCACAAACGATATATTGTATGCGAGGAACTGCTGGAGAGAGGAGTTTTAGTGGAATGTTTGATACCGCACGGCGAATGGGAGAATAAAATCCTCCGCATTTCTCGGAAACTTAGATGCACTCGGAAGGTAGCGGCAGAAAGCCGTGTGTGTATAGACTATCCTGTCACAAAAGGTGGTGAAAATTCCACATGACATACTTCTACATGTTTACATTCTGAGAGCAGCATTTACAGCTGATATTTCAGTCTATAATATTGTACTATAATATTGCAGTGATATTAACATACTGTAAACTTAGTAACTCAATCATTTTGACTAAGGTATGTCTGTAAACACTGAAAGAGCGCTGCTGATGATACGAAGTAACTTTGCCATCTGAATAAACAAACAAAGGGCACTGCTCTCACACACACTAAGCAAATCTGTAGAGACAGGACAATCAACACAAACTGGAGCCGTGTCTTTTTTAATAGAAGACGAGCAGCAAATCCAGATTTCATCATTTCCAGATGCGAAAAGCTCTCGGGTAAAAATGTTCCTAACAAACGCATTTCTGTCGCGTGTGCTGTATTCCACACATGAGTCCAGCTGCGCTCCCATTGCGGGAAATGAAACTAAACCTTTGTTGCAGCACATTAATAAACACAACACTGACGATCCATGTCTCCAAATTATTGTTCTTCCACTTGTTTTGGCAACACCACGTGGCGTCTCTCTGTCGTCTGAACACTGGTCTTCGAAGCTATCATGCATATTAATGAAGCTGCACCGCATACACAATAGAGCGCGCTGATTGGTTTGAACCAAGTCTTTCTCATGAATTAATGCTGCACCCTCAGAGACGTCACGATGAACTCACAGGTACAGACATCCACTCTCCACGCTGGACTATACACAAGTATCTAATCGTCGTGACGCAGCTTCAAAAATTTGTTTCAAACCGAAAGAACAAATTTGCTCAAAATAACGCAAAAACAACCAATTTTCACATGTTAGTGTAATATATGTGCCCTAATAGTGTTTATAGCAGCGTGGGACACATATATGACTGACAACAGCTCAAAACATGTGTTCTGGTGTTTCGTGACCCTTCTTTAAACAATTGAACCCCAACAGGGTAAATTTAACCCATCTCTTGTCAAGTTTACATAAGAGTCTCACAGTCATTGACTTTTACTAAAATTGTCTCATTTACAGTTCCTTAGATGTTAAAAAATTGTTTAGATAAAACCAGATCAAACAATGCTGGATTGATACCTATATGCGGCAGCATGGGTCAAATTTATATAGTTCTTGTATTTATGCGTGAATATTTATTTTTTCACTTAATTATACAGAGCATAAAGCAGCTTGGTTCTATTTGTTTACACTACCTGACAAAAGTCTTCCAAGTTGTAAGAGCAACTAATAATAACTTGAGTTTTAATTGATCATTCGGAAAAGTGGCAGAAGGTAGATTATTATTATTATTTTTTTTTATTTTATTTTTTTTTCCAATGCAATCTCATGGCAATTCGTAACTTTTTGATTTAGTGGCTAGTTCGTATGAATTCGTATGATCTAATTCATACAAATAGGTATGATTTGCTCATCACCCAATGACGGGTGGGGTTAGGTGCCACGCCTCCTTTTTTAAATTGTACATTTTCATACGACTGGATTTTTCAGATGAATCATCTGTTGAGCTGCATCCCAATCATCACAAATACTGCAGAAGACCTACTGGAACCCGCATGGACCCAAGATTCTCACAGAAATGAGTCAAGTTTGGCGAAAGAAAAATCATGGTTTGGGGTTTTATTCAGTTTGGGGGTGTGCGAGAGATCTGCAGAGTAAATGGCAACATCAACAGCCTGAGGTATCAAGACATTTGTGCTGCCCATTACATTACAAACCACAGGAGAGGGTGAATTCTTCAGCAGGATAGCGCTCCTTCTCATACTTCTGCCTCCACATCAAAGTTTCTGAAAGCAAAGAAGGTCTAGGTGCTCCAGCATTGGCCAGCCCAGTCACCAGACATGAACATTATTGAGCATGTCTGGGGAAAGATGGAGGAATTTAAGATGAATCCAAAGAATCTTGATGAACTCTGGGAGTCCATCAACGCTTTCTTTGCCATTCCAGATGACTTTATTAATAAGTGATTTGAGTCATTCAGAGATGTATGGATGCAGTCCTCCAAGCTCATGATGGAGTCAGACACAATATTCATTCTGTTTCCACTGCAGAATGACTTTATATTCTATACTGGACATTATTTCTGTTCAGTGACAAGACTTTTGTCTTAGCAAAGTCAGACCTTGCTGTCCTAATTAAATCATAAAAAAATGTATTTTGGTAAAATAAGCGTAATCTAGAGGCCTTTGCCTTTCATATAAGCCACTTCTGATACCAAATGATAAACTAGAATTTATTATTTGTTGTTCCTAAAACCTGGATAGGCGGCAAGACTTTTGTCAGGTAGTGTAGACATTTGGTAAATGAATTCAAAGGAATTATATTTCCATAATAGTATATAAGATTAGAACAGACAACTAGAATGCATATAAATATTAAATATTGCTGTAAATCTCACAATAATTTGTCTTAGATGGCATTAAAATGCTTAGCTTTATAATGGAAGCTCTGTAAATTTTATGCTGGGCAAAATAACGCAATTCAGTATGCCCACAAAGCTGGTTGATTGAACAAATAAAGACATTAAATTTGTTAAATATACTTAAGCATGACTGTTCTAATGCTATAATTGAAGAGATTTTAACAAAGTTTTGACTCTGATCATTTACAGTCTTGTGTAACTTTAATAGGTTAAGATGTAAACACTTAAGTTTCTCTTTGTTTTTCTCAGTGTTTTTTTCATATAAGCTACATAGAGTATTTTTTTCTATTAATTTTGCTGCACTTTTAGCTGGTTTATTATGAAGTTTAATGGTTCAGTGTTTAACATATTCAGTGTATTCTCCGGACATAAGTAATGCTTTGTGTTTTTCTTCTGGGTTCACGTTGCTTAATAAAAAATTACAAATTTTTTAATTAAAAAGTAATATTGATTTAATCACTGATGATTGATGGCATGCTGCAGCATTTTTGCATTGAGATGTATTACGATGAGATTTATTGCTTGTATTGTTTTAAATGATTTTTTTCTATTTCAAAGATAATCAACTCACCTTTTACTGAGAGATTAACAGCAGATGATTGTATTGAGACCCATCTTTTAACTCCTTTACAGCAGTACTGACCCTGATCAGACTCAGCAGCTCCTCTGATAGTGAGAGTGTCTCTGTTTACAGTGTAATGACCATCAGACTGTAACTTTACTCTGTTTCTGTCTTTATACCACTCATATGTCCAGTCACTGTGATCAGACTCAATCACACACTTCAGATTGACTGTCTCTCCAGTGAATACAGCACTGTCTGGTGTCACAGTCAATATTGGTCTGGGTAAATCTAAAAAGAAAGATAAAAATCATTAAGTATGACACTCAAACAGATCTTTAACCAAAAATAATAGACCCTTTCCCCAAGACGATTGATGCATTTCAACTGTCGCCAGCATTTTATATCCTTGAGTTTTTTTTTTGTTTTCTATTTTAGATAAAATGTTTCATAAAGCTTTATAAAGCTCTACTTTTGTAAAATTGTTATGGTGTGTCTAATACAATAAATATTAATAATAACCAGGGCTTGACATTAACTCTTTTGATCACCAGCAAGTGTGGTTAGTAGTTTTCCAACATTCTAGCCACTCGCCATTTTCACTAGCCACAATTTTGTTGTTGGGAAAATATATTTTATATGCATAAATTTGACTTTGACATGCTAAAATTACATTATTTAGATTTTGTGGAATGTCCACATGCCTCCTAATACTTTTTGTGCATGTTGTGTACACTCTTAGAAATAAAGGTACACAAGCTGTCAATGGGGTGGTATCACATTTGTACTTAAGGCGTCCATATTGGTACCTCAAAAGTTTATTTTAGTACCTAAAAATTTTAAGAGGAACGCTTTTTTTGTTCTTTTTAGGTACTATATGTACCCTTAAGGTATTAATATGGACTTTGTAGGTAAATTTGTACCTTTTGAAAAGGTACCACCCCAGTGACAGCTTGCGTACCTTTATTTCTGAAAGTGTATGAGCTTACTCAGTGAGCATGAGCACATGGGTCATAGTTTCATAATGTTGTATTACAATTAGTTTTTATTTCACATGACTTTTCAGAGCTCAAAATATTTACCAAATATATCTCTAACCACACTAAAAACAAATAAATAATTATTTCTTAGCCACAAATGTTAAATAATGTGTCAAAACAAACAAAATATAGCTGTATACTATACATTTTATTTAACAAAACATTTCTTAAAAAATATAAAACGGTTAACACCAGTTAACTACACATAAATGCGAAGTTAGTATCCTATATCCTGTTTAAATGATGGTTAAAGCGAAAGCAACCGGTGCTGCTTACAAAAAGACCAATCTAAAGCTCTTGAAACAGCAGGGCTGTGGGTGCATGAACAACTTTGTCTAGTCTATTTGTAAGGGAACACCAGTTGCGGTTGTTTCAAGCAAGGAAGCGGGACGTGTTTTAATCAGTCGCGTGCATCACATCAGCTGTTAGCGCGAGTGATATCCTCTCATTCGGTAATCAACCGGCTTTCTTTTGTCCGCACGAACACAATTATACTTGTCAGTCATACTGCTTCTCGATTCTAAGATCACATTTGCACGAATATTGGGCCATCCTGAATGTCAAATCCTGCTTTTAAGAAAACTACAATTTAAAAATGATTTCCAACCAGCCAAAGTGGCTAGTGGAGGTGTCTGTCTAACCCGTCAGAGCTGAAATCTACCCGCATTTGGCGGGTGTTAATGTAAAGCCCTGATAATAACTAATGTAATATCTATAGGTGGAACAGTAAATATAGCTTTAAATATAAATATCGATAAATTAAATATAGCTATTTCTCAGAACTGTCTTGAGCATCTGTCTGCTCTACCATAGAGCGTCTCACATCACCAAAAGCCACCACATTGCGTTCAGTTAATTTTTTATTAATTTATTTAATTTAAAAAATGCCCACAGTGGCTTCTCCTACCCAAGCTGCAACCTCCCGCTCTCCTTCGTGAAGCTAATATGGAGGTAAGTGAACCTGCAATTCATCGAAAATCCACTAGGTCTGGCTCCGTAATAGAGCACATTTCTATTGACCCTAATGTTAAAATGGCCGACTTTACAGCAGAAAAAAAGGTGTTTACAGCCTGGTACAAAGAACAATTTTGGTCTACATAGCTAATATTACTCTTCATGACCACTGTGAGGGGGGTGATTTTATTTTTATTTTTTTATAACTCATCAGTTTCGTTTATATTAAGTCTGCATAATTAAGGGCATGGCCACTTAAGTGACAGCTAGGTCTCGCTGGTCGCAGTCACTTCACCTCAGCTGATTCCGGCTGATTAGCCGCTGAACTTGGCATGCACATCGTATTTTTGTTTTGTTTTTATGTGGCTTTACACAGTCAGATGCTTTTTGGAATAATATCTTACGTTTATTATATAATATGGCATGCTGTGTGAACTTAATTGTGCTCACAAACCATTCACGTGGCCTCCGTTTCCCAGGTGAGTGAAATGCTTATATACTTATCATCTTTATAAATGTATTTGTTTTATTTAAGATCATTTATCATTTGTATTTTTCTTTAGAGCTGTAATGCACTCTGGAATCTGACAGATTGATTAGCTGTAGGCTCTAGAACAGTCATCTGAAAGTGTTATGTCTGGATTTCATCAATAGCCTTGCATTTACTAACACAGATTATATTTGAAGTGTTTAAAAGTCTAAACACTTTATTGTTATAATGTACAACCAAACACATGTGATCTGAACACAAACACAAACGAGTCGCAGGTAATGAAGTATTAAGCGTTTCTCCCTAGGAAAAGCCTGTTTAAGCAAAATGCTAGCAGGCATCTGTAGCTCCACTCATGCTCCGCCTCTTTGCCCTTGTTTGGTTACCCCCAGTTGGAGCTATGACGCGTGAACAAAATGGTTTGGCCACGGCCACTTGTAGCTTCATTCGGGCTCTTCAGAAACCTATGGGTGACGTCAGGGATACTACGTCCATATCTTTTAGTCTTTTAGTCCTCAGTGTTGCCAACTTAACGACTTTGTCGTTATATTTAGCGACTTTTCAGACCACCATCGACAAATTTTCAAAAAAGCGACTAGCAACAAATCTAGCGACTTTTTTTTACCCTTCTCAATGAGCTGTGGGTGATGTCGTCTGCCCCTCCCCCGCCTCAGAGCACTCACAGGCAGCCCAGCCCTCGTATACAGCAGTCAGTCTCTCATACCTGCAGCCTGAGAGCAGATCATTCCTGTGCCTACCGATGGCAAATGATTTAGCTACGCGAGCGTGAGGTATGATCTGCTTCTCCATTGTTTTACATTTAACAATTTAATTTGGCCGTTCATTCTTTTCTTGTTCACAATCAGAGAGATTTTAGTGACAGTTTTGGAACATTTATTATTTCTGGGGTATTACTGCAAATTCATTATACAGCTATACTGATATCCTGTATTCAATACATTTAATAAATGGACATGCATACCCTGTATATAAAGCGTAGTGCAAATATAAATACCCTGTTATTAATCATAGGCTGTTAAACAAAAACTGCTGGACGTGATGATGTCAGTAATCTGCAAATTGATGTATGATGTAATCCAGCGACATTTAGCACCTTTTTGAGAAAAGCTTAGCGCCTTTTTATTGAAAATAGTTGGCAACACTGATGCTCCTACCGCAGAAAACTACATTTACTGTTTGATATTTGGGAGCAGTTTATCAGGAAGTGGCCATTTTATTCCCTTTGGATGGGTGTTTTGTTCCCTTAGGATGTTCCAATTTTGTGCATAAATTTAATTAGCATATTTGAGTGGAAACGTAGCTTATGACATTGTTCTCTCTTCTGGCTGGCTTATCAGTCTCTTTTTTTTTGAAAGCTGTGTAGATAATATCATATAACAATAATAAAACTTTATTTCTTTTTTTTTTAAGCAAATTGGAATGCAAATAATGTATTTGTTGTACTCTCCCATCCACTGCTCAATTAGTTTACCCAACTTTAAAAACTTCTGCTGCTAAGAAACCCGGAAATGGGAAAAGAGTCTATTTGATTTTGTAAATTATTATTTTGTGAATGTGAAGCCTCACCTGATAGAGTCAGTGTAACAGCAGCACTGATGTCTGATCTCTGTGAGTCTGATCTCTCTCCTCTACAGCTGTATTCACCACTGACAGACACTGAATCAGCTCTGAAACTCAACTCTGCTGCTGATGTTGTTCTGTATGGATTGTGAGTGTCTCCATCTTTTAACCAGCTGTATGTCCACTGAATGTTTCCTCCTGTCTGTATGTCAAATGTGAGAGTGACTGTCTCTCCACTGAACACATGATGATCTGGACTCACCTTCACTACAGGCTTTGGTCTTTCTGCAATAAGATATTCAAATATTGAATTAAACAGCATCTTGGTATCAGGATCACTGCCATGAAATGATAACAACAGCAACATAACACATACATTGTTAAACATAGACTGTCGTGGACCAGGTTTGATGTCTGTTTTGATTTTCCTTGGGTGTCCTCCCCTCAGCTGTTAGTCCTTAGCGAGCACTGATCGCAAGACACCTGTTTTATTATTATTGCCATCCCCTTATCTCTCTGTATCTCTCCTTTATATATCGCTCTGATTCGATTCACCTTTTGGTCCTGTCCAGTCCTACCCTGTCTTGTTCTGTATGTGCTGTGAAGAGTTTGATGTTTCTTTATTGAAGTGTTTCACCTATACTCTGGCCAGATTGCTGTGGGATGTCCATGGATCCCAAGGACCAGTCTGGTTTGCTGCTGTGGTTTAATACTCCACTTACTCTATCTGGGCCAAGCAAAGTCCTTTTGTGTTGCATAGATGTTCAGCTCTGCATTCACCTCTTCTGTTTCATTCATATGAACGGCAGACTGTCTGATTTTGACTTTTGAAATATCTCGTTTTGTTGTCCTGCAATTCTGTCCTGACAGAATAAACTGATCAGTACATGAACTCACTGAGGGAAACTTAATCTGCTCTGCAATCCAGGACCAGGGCATGATGCTTGGTCTCTACGAAGAGGAACTTCAGCTGTCAGATACGCTGCAGCAACTGTGCCGATTGACGCCGTCTGGTATTGAAGGTTTGCACAGTCCTGAACCCTGCCTCAACAATCCCCCATGGGCCAGCCAACTGAGTGTTGGGCCTTTTTAACATAGTCCGAGGTTTACTTGCTTCAGCCATCCTCCTATGCCAGTGATCATTCCCAAGTTGCCTATGTCATCTCCATTCTTACCAGTTGGGCCAGGAACTGGGGTGCTGCCATATGGGAGTCTGAGTGTTGTTTACAATATGTTCTTTTTAAGGAGGAGTTGTTGAAGGTCTTCGACAGATCCGCTCTTGGACGAGAGGCTTCTCGCAACTGGTGGATCTTCGACAAAATAGAAGATTAGCAGTGGAATATGTAATCCAGTTTCGCACTCTGGCTGCCACCAGCAAGTGGAGCAAGCCAGCCCTTATCGCTCGCTTTCTTGATGGCCTCTCCACTGAACTAAAGGAGGAGTTCCTCTCTCAGTAACTTCCCATTTGCTTGGACTCACATGGATAAGTGCATTGAGATGCCATCGATTTAGAGGTTTCATTCCTTGTTCTTTGTCTTTCAGCCTCCTTCAGTTCTGCTCACCTCTGTTCTCATACCTGTACCTGTACGGAAGGGTGGGTTGCATCTCTCTGCAACGGAACGTTAGAGCTACCTGATGGGAAGGTTGTTTAGGTGCTGTGGTGCTGCTGGGCATTTCACCACAAGTTGCACAGTTAAAGAGGCAAGTTTGCCAGCAGAACAGGGTGTACTGGTGAGCACGGTCACATCACCCTCCACTCCCAAGTGTTGCACCATTTTTTTCAATTTTCCTGTGACACTGTGGCATATCCATCAGCTGTAGAGCTTTCATTGACTCCGGTGCTGTGAGAAATTTAATTGATGAGTCATGGGTGTTGCAGCACAGTATCCGTTGTTCTGATATTGATGATCCACCTCAGGTTTTCTCCTTTAATTGACAAATGACAAATCACTATTCCAGTGAGTCTCAACTCTCTGGAAATCATCAAGAAATTATTCAATTTGATGTGTTTAACTCTATTTTTATTCCCATTAGTCCTAGGCCATGCTTGGCTCTCTAAGCACAAGCCCCATATTATCTGGTCTGAGGGGTCGTTATTTTTTGGAGTCTGATATGTTGAATGTCTTGTTGTGTCTACCATTTCAGTGTTACAGGAAAAACCTTGATGTTTCAGAGTAGTACCACAATCTGTGAGCAGACTTCATCCGGTGTTGGGCTGCCTCTCTTTTTCTCCCTATCAGCCATATGACTGTAGCATTGACCTCATTCCAGGTAGTAATTCCCCTTGTGGAAGATTATACTCTCTATACAAACCAGAGCACAAGGCACTCAAGAAATATCTCTTCGAATTGCTTGCGGCCTGTACTGTTGTCCATTCCACCTCGCCTGCTGGTGCAGGTTTTTTTTTGTGTTAAAAAGCACGGCACATTGCGTCCTTATAAAGATTATCGAGGGCTGAACAGTATAACAGTCAAGAACTGTATCCTCTGTGGTTTATATCTCTGTAACGCATATCATTTAGTGCGCATTAGGGAGGGTGAATAATGGAAGACTACTTTTAATACCCCCCTGGTCACTTTATACTGGGTTCTTCCTTTCGGACTGGTCAATGTGCCATTGACTCACCTTTAGGTTCTGTCTTGTTCTGTATGTGCTGTGAAGAGTTTGATCTTTCTTTATGAAGTGTTTGACCTATAATCTGCCTAGACTGCCTATGCTCTGAACTAGTGGGGTTTCCACAGATCCCAAGGACCAGCCTGGTTTTCTGCTGTGGTATAATACTCCTCTTTCCAGACCTCCCACTCTATCTGGGCCAAGTAAAGTCTATTTATGTTGCATAGATGTCCAGCTCTGCCTTCACCTCTTCTGTTTCATTCATATGAACAGCAGACTGCCTGATTTTGAAATAGAATAAACATTGTTTACCCTCTCTTTTTGTTGCTCGCAATTCTGTCCTGACATAGACATCATAAATTATGCATAATAAACAATACAAGCATCTCGGAATTATGCTAAATACCATTTAAACATTTAATTAACCAGAAAAGCAAATTGTAATTTTGTGAATTATCAGTTATAGTGCATCCGGTAAGTACTCATTGCGCTTCACTTTTTCCACATTTTTTTTTTATTTTACATCTTTATTCCAAAATGGATTAAATTCATTAATTTCCTCAATGTTTTACACACAGTACCCCATAATGACAATGAGATTTTTTGAAATTGTTGCAAATTTATTAAAAATAAAAAATCTGAAAAATCACATGTACATTAGTATTCACAGCCTTTGCTCAACACTTGATTTACCTTTTGGCAGCAGTTACAGCCTCAAATCTTTTTGAATATGATGCCACAAGCTTGGCACACCTGTCTTTGGGAATTTTTGCCCGTTCCTCTTTGCAGTACCTCTCAAACTCTATCAGGTTGGATGGGAAGCGACAGTGTACAGCCATTCTCCGATCTCTCCAGAGATGTTAGACAGGATTTAGATCTAGGATTTTGGCTCTGGCTGGGCCACTCAAGGACATTCACCGAGTTGTTGTGAAGCCACTCCATTGATACTTTGGTGGTGTGATTTGGGTCATTGTCCTGCTGGAAGATGAACCGTCATCCCAGTCTGAGGTCAAGAGCACTCTGAAGCAGGTTTTCATATAGGATGTCTCTGTACATTGCTGCATTCATCTTTCCCTCTATCCTGATAAGTCTTCTAGTTCCTGCTGCTGAAAAACATCCCCACAGCATGATGTTGCCACCACCATGCTTGACTGTAGGCATGGTATTAGCCTGGTGGTGAACGGTGCCTGGTTTTCTCCAAACGTAACGCCTGGCATTCACTCCAAAGAATTCAATTTTAGTCTCATCAGACCAGAGAGTTTAGTTTCTTATGGTCTGAGAGTCCTTCAGATGCCTTTTGGCAAATTCCAGGCAAGGAGCGTCTTCCGTCTGGCCACTCTACCATACAGGCCTAATTGGTGGATTGCTGCACAGATAGTTGTCCTTCTGTAAGGTTCTCCTCTCTCCACAGAAGAACGCTGGAGCTCAGACAGAGTTACCATCGGGTTATTGATCACCTCCCTGACTAAGGCCCTTCTCCTCCAATCGCTCAGATTAGATGGCCAGCCAGCTCTAGGAAGAGTCCTGGTGGTTCCAAACATCTTCCACTTATGGATGATGGAGGCCACTGTGCTCATTGGAACTTTCAGAGCAGCAGAAAATTTTCTGTAACCTTCCCCAGCCTTGTACCTCAAGACAATCCTGTCTCAGAGGTCTACAGACATTTCCTTTGTCTTCATGCTTGGTTTGTGCTTTGACATGCACTGCTAACCCTGGGACCTTACATAGACAGGTGTATGCCTTTTCAAATCATGTCCAGTCAACAGAATTTTGAGGAAATAATTGAATTTAATCCATTTTAGAATGAGGCTGTAACATAAAAAAATGTGGAAAAAGTGAAGCGCTATGAAAACTTTCCGGATGCACTGTATTTGTGTGTTTTAAGGATGAATTTATTGTTTTGATCTACATGTCTGAATTTATATGAATGGAAGGAGGGTATTCTTTCCTGCATCTCACACTGTTTTGACAGCAGCTTTTTTCAGTACATTAGTAAATGTCACACCAAAGACATACAGTAAATTAGAACATTATGCACATTAGCTAAATTATTTTCTGCATATTTCACAATACCTCTTCCATCTTCAGTGAGTCCAGAATGAAGGATGGGGATCAGCACTAAAAGCAGAAGAAACACAGATCTGATGCATTTCATTTCATTCAACACAATGAACAACATCACTGAAGCAGTTTCAACAGGAAGGGGTTTTTCCTGTGTTTTGCAAGTTGCCAACTAAAGAAGATTCAACACTGTTTAACATTACAGTGACTTGAGAGGATTCATGAAATGCTGTTCAGCTGTATGATTTTTTTTTGTCTTGAATTCTGACATCTAGCCACCTCACATACACACACATACACAATATAAAATGATCTGACGAGAACCTACATATGAGATGTTGTCAAATATTTTTTTGAATGTTTTTATCTTCTAAATGAACATTCTGTCTATTATTATTATTATTTTGACATTTTGCTGATGTTTGTTTTAGATGTCAGATATCTCGCCTTGTATGCAGACATCAGAAAAGATCCATAGTCATAATCTAAGTGTATCTGCAGTAATTATACAGCTGACTGGGGGAAATCTCTATGGGGAGTTCCATGTAGGTGGAAGTACGAGTACACAGGGTGGAGTTAAACAGGAGACCGAATGATGTCATGTGAGAAGGGACTATTGTTTGAAACTGGGTGTAAACTGTTGTTAATAATAACAATAATTAAAAACAACTTGATTAATGGGTGTTTTAGTGTAAGATCACAGTCGTTATGCTAGCACACTTTCATTAACATTGAAAATTAAACATTACACAAAGTGCCTATTAAATAATTGATGACTGTCTTGTTTTATTTGAGACATTCCAGTTGTCTAAATAATTGATCTTAGTTTGATTTGGTTGCTTGCAAATAAGAAATAAAAATTAAAGATTTATTATATAAGAACATTTATTCATTCATTCATTGATTTTTCTTCGGCTTAGTCCCTTATTCATCAGTGGTCGACACAGTGGAAGGAACAGTCAAATTCCAGCATCCATTCCATGCAGCGGATGCCCTTCCAGCTAGGAAACACCCATATACTCTCACATTTACACATGCATTCAAACACTACAGCCAATTTAGTTTATTCAACTCACCTATAGCACATGTCTTTGGACTGTGGGGGAAACCAAAGCACGCCAACATTGGGAGAACATGCAAACTCCCATATATAAAAACAAAACGGTAAATACAAGTGTAGAATTAAATAGGCTACTCACAGAGAAGGAGAGGCGGTGCACTGGAGCCCATCCTGTCACATTAGTAGACTATTTTTTACAGAGCGCTGTGTGCTCAAAAGAAAAGCTGAGGGAGGAGGAGACAAAACTCTCCACAAGATATAAATTCTCTCTCTTAGTTGTCATCAGTGTTGTTGAGCAGTTACATGAGCGTTTTTCCGGCAATTCTCCTCATACTGTCACATCCACACATAAAGTCTAGAGTAATCAATTGTACACCCAGGGTGTCTTTTGAATTATCTGGCAGATTGTTTTGGTTTTGTTTTTTGCACGAATTGAATGTTGCTCTGGTCTCGGAATCGCTCCATTTGACACGATTGTAAGCCTCGTTTAAATGTAAAATGAAAGATATTAAATTGCCGTAAATGGGAGGGAGGAGAAAAAATGTTTTCGACTTTCCTCCGTGCCACGCGCTTGACGTCAGGTGATGACATCAGTGCAGCGCAGCTGAGTGAAACTACTTAGGCAGATTTTTCTGAAACTCTATTATAGTTAGTAATTGGAAAAGCGCCTGGTTAACTCCCTTCAAATACACTATTAATAATACAATTAAGGAAATTCATTTTTAAAATACTTTATACAATTTCTCAGTAATATTTTTATTATTAAAGTACATTGTAATGGAGGATTTCTGTGCACTGCAAAAAATGCTTTTCTTACTTAGATTTTTTGGTCTTGTTTTTGTCCAAATGTCTAAACATTCTTAAATCAAGAAGCATTTTCTAGACAAGCAAAACATATTCTCTTGTTTTAAGAAATAATATGCCAAAACTAAGTGCTTTTTCTTAAAACATGCAAAATAATCTTATGTCGAAAGGAAAAACAAGATTGTTTCGCTTACCCCATTGTTTTAGAGAAAAACTCACTTAATTATGGTGGTTTAAGAAAGCCACCATTCTGATATTCTACATAAACTTATTATTATTCTTCCGTCTCTTCTTCTTCTTCCGTCTTCTGAGACTCATTTTAAAGGGTATCTCCTCCTAAGCCTTTCAAGCTACATACTTCAAACTTTTGTCAAACCTTCAATCTGGTCTGACTCGGGTTGCTATATCTTTTCTAACTGATCTGACTTTCGTTTTTTTTGAAAAACGACCCAGAAAATTCACATTAACATTGGGTCCAACTTTGTGAGCTCTATAACTCTGCATCAGACTGTCCTAGCGACTTCTAACTGGGTTCATTTAACTCAGTCTATCCAGCAGCTAATAACTGATGACTTTTAACTTCCTAGCCACTCCCTAGCAACCACTTACAGCATCCTAGGAACTGTCCCATAGACTTCCATTGTAAAAGACTGTCATAGACTTAACAATGGATCAAGCTTTGTGAGCTCATAACTCTGCATCAGACTGCCATACAGACTAGAGTCTGGCCTCATTCAACTCAGTCTAGCCAGCAGCCAATCACTGATGACCTTTAAACTTACTAGCCACTCCCTAGCAACCAATTTCAGCACCCTAGCAACTGTTCCATAGACTGTGACTAGCTGTTCTAACACATGCTAATAGTGTTAATGCTAATCTTGCTAGAAACATGCTAATGACATTCTAGTTCATACTAGAATCATGCTAATATTATGCTAATTCATGCTAGAATCATGCTAATTCATGTTAAAGTCATGATAATTCATGCTCAAATCATGCTAACATCATGCTAATTCATGCTAGAATCATGCTAACAACATGCTAATCCATGATAGAATCATGCTAACAACATGCAAATTCATGCTAGAAACAAGCTAGTAACATGCTAATTCATGCTAGAATCATGCTAACAATATGTTAATTCATGTTAAAATCATGCTAATATAATGCTAATTCATGTTAGAATCATGCTAGTTATATGCTAATTCATGCTAGAATCAAGCTAATATCATGCTAATTCAAGCTAGAATCATGCTAATATCATCCAAATTCATGCTAGAATCATGCTAATATCATGCTAATTCAAGCTACAATCATGCTAATATCATGCTAATTCATGCTAGAATCATGCTAATTCATGCGATAATCATGCTAGTTATATGCTAATTCATGCTAGAATCATGCTAATATCATGCTAAATAATGCTAGTTATATGCCAATTCATGCTAGAATCATGCTAATATGATGGTTCAAGCTAGAATCATCCTAACATTATGCTAATTCATGCTAGAATCATGCTAACAACATGCTAATTCATGCTAGAATCATGCTAGCATCATGCTATTTCATGCTAGAATAATGCTAACAACATGCTAATTCATGCTAGAAACATGCTAACAACATGTTAATTCATGCTAGACTGGCTTGCTTCACTCTTTACAGTGGTTGCATTGTTGACTGCTGGCATCTTAAACATTCTTTTAGCCAACTTGATACTACTTCTAACAGGCTTTCTCAAGCCACCATAAAGTTTGTCCTCAAACTTTAATATCTAGTTTTGGCATATTATTTCTTTAAACAAGAGAACATGTTTTGCTTGTCTAGAAAATGCTTCTTGATTTAAGAATGTTTAGATGACTAGAAACAAGATATAAAAATCTAAATAAGAAATTAATTTTTTGCAGTGTGGTTTCTGCAATGCAGATAAAGAGAGCCTTTGTCATTTATTTTTTTAATGCAACTTGTAAACAATTTTTTTTGAAGGATCTAGCCATATATATATATTTTTAAATGACAAAACAGTTCTTATTTTACATTAAAATATATTATTTTTTAATATGAAAACAAATCCAACAAAAATCTTGAATATATTGTGAATCTCTTTATTTTATTGGCAAAGTTTTACATACACAAACAGAAATTTGCTTAGTCATCTCCCACATTAACAGTTTTTTTTGTATCGAGTTTGACTTCTTTATTTCTACTGTGACAAATGTGAGATATGTATCAGTTATTATAACACTTCTCTTGATTTCCTTGTTAATTCTTAAAAGCTTTGAAGATAGATATGCTGTACACTATACTTTGTGTATTTAAAATACTACTACTACTATTACTAATAATAATAATAATAATAATGTAATTTTGTTTTTATTTATATTTGTTAATTTTTTTACCCATATTATTGTTTTTTATGTTTCACCTTTTATATTGTGTTGTATGTTTGCTCCTGATGGTTTATGCAATAAAAATTCCTGATTTGTGTGCATATTTCATTCATTCATTCATTTTCTTTTCGGCTTAGTCCCTTTATTAAACCAGGGTCGCCACAGTGGAATGAACCGCCAACTTAAGGCCAATTTATACTACTTGCTACGACGCAGACTACACGTGAACGCACAGCCCCTCGCCATGGCCATTGGCGACGTTGACGCGCACCTCTCAAAAAATTTTACGCGTACGCGTAGCGCAAGCTCTTTGATTGCTCGGCTTGGTAGCACTGACGAGTGTTTGAGCCACTTGTACATTAAAGGAAGCGTTCAGAAAAAAACAAAACACCAGTGAAGAAACTCGACACAGAGAAACATAAACACCTACTGACAGCTAGCATTTCAGAAGTGTAAGAGAAACAGAAACAACATGCAGAAGTATAAATGCACGGCTACGCGCGAGGCTTGCGCCGTGGGTTACGCCGATCACGTGATGCAGAAGTGTAAACCAGGCTTTATCCAGCACATGTTTTACGCAGCGGATTCCCTTCCAGCTGCCACCGACCTCTGGGAAACATCCATACACACTCATTCACACTCATACACTACAGACAATTTAGCTTATCCAATTCACCTGTACCGCATGTCTTTAGACTGTAGGGGAAACCGGAGCGTGCATATTTCTTTTCTTCTAAATAAAAAATGCCCTTTATTTGTCATCAGTTAAAAAAAAATGCATTTATTGTATGTTTTCTGCATATGTGCTCTTTTTCTCTCACACAAGTTTTACGACACACACACACACACACACACACACACACACACACACACACACACA
>CAIGQZ010032222.1:9857102-9874392 GCA_903798205.1 Danio tinwini | reverse complement strand
AAGCGCTCCACCATCACATCGAGAGAGATCCAGACCGCTGTGCGTCTCCTGCTGCCCGGGGAACTGGCCAAACACGCCGTGTCTGAGGGCACAAAGGCTGTCACCAAGTACACCAGCTCCAAGTAAAGCGCCGAGTCCGTTTTTGCCACCCAAAGGCTCTTTTAAGAGCCACCAATATTCTCATCTAAAGAGCTTTGTGCCCTTCGTGTGGTCTATGCTTAAATAACCGTGTAAAACTGCTACTAGGTTTTATTTTACAAACCTGAAAAGATTAAAGTAGTTAAAAAGCGATAGTAAAGGGATTAAAGACGCCAGCGAACTCCACTCTTTATTCGATGTCAAATAAACATTCAGACTTGATCTAATAAAACAATATAAGATTCTGAAATTATATTTCCATTATGAAGTTTGTTATATGAAAATCAATTTACCCAAATACGTATATTTTCTGAAAATTATTTAAATTATGGTTATGCATATTGTTAACGCATTTGTTGTTAATGTACGACTAGCTCATGAAAAGCCATAGTAAACCCCTTGGAAGCTAAGGTTAAAATTTCAACATAAACCGTGATAAACAAAAACTAAATTATCAGTGCTTCTATGTCTAAACGTTTTCACGACAAGAAAAAAAAACATTAATTCGTATTAATGCTGCCCATCTTGTTTATTTTTTTCACAGGCCGCATGAAAAGAACAGGATAAATGACTCCATAAATCTAAAATAAAATTCAGGGCGTCTCCCACTTGAATTACACAAAACAGTATCGACCCGCTTCATATCAATATGCTCTTTGTAGTCTGCTGAAAAATATTTTATTGCACTTGTTTTGCTCTGTGTTTAAACGGAGAAAGCACAATTTTGTGTCGAGGCGATTCTCTGAGGAGTGGCGATTGAGTCTACACGGTTCTCATGTGGCAGTTAAGTTCACAGCGCCGCTGAGCAGAGCTTCATTGTTCACTGCTACTAGTAGGTGAAGGGCCCTGTTCAGAGACATGGCAGAAAGCGCTCCAGCTCCCGCTGCCTCACAGGCTAAAGCTCCCAAGAAAAAAGCGGCATCCAAGCCCAAGAAAACAGGCCCAAATGTCCGCGATCTCATCGTCAAGACTGTGACCGCGTCCAAGGAGAGAAACGGCGTGTCTCTCTCAGCCCTGAAGAAGGCTCTCTCCGCCGGCGGATATGATGTGGAGAAGAACAACTCCCGCGTCAAAACCGCCGTCAAGGCCTTGGTGACCAACGGCACTCTGGCTCAGACTAAAGGCACAGGCGCCTCCGGTTCATTCAAGCTCAACAAGAAGCAAGCTGAACCCAAGAAGGCTGCTAAGAAAACCGCCGCAAAAGCAAAGAAGCCCGCTGCAAAGAAACCCGCTGCTAAGAAATCTCCCAAGAAGGTGAAGAAACCGGCGGCCACATCTGTGAAGAAGGCGACAAAGAGCCCCAAGAAAGCCAAGAAGCCAGCGGCTGCCAAGGCGACCAAGAGCCCAAAGAAGGCTAAGAAACCAGCAGCTGCCAAGAAAGCAGCCAAGAGCCCCAAGAAAATGAAGTCAGTCAAGCCCAAAACTGCCAAACCTAAGGCGGCGAAGCCTAAAAAGGCAGCTCCCAAGAAGTAATTGGCTATTTCTGCTCGAGTCTTTAAAAACCAAACGGCTCTTTTAAGAGCCCCTTACATATCAATAAAGAGCATTATCTGAACAATCAGTGCATTTCAGTATTGCAGACTGGTATATCCATACTTTACATTCTTGAAACGGCAACTATGCGAATCACCAGAACAATGAACAGGACAGGAAACGTAAATAGTTTAGATTGGAAGCATCCCTAATCAGAATAATCTCGATTATTTAAACTTTATTTTTATGAATTTATTCATAATTTAAACTCTAATATACAGCACTGGTTGTCACACTGATCCAGAACAAGTCAACTCAAATATCTTTTCCACATGAAGCCTTCACAAAGCCCTTTAGGTTTTCCATACAACTACAGCTCTGCTTATTTTCAAACTATACACGAAGAAATATTGTCGAGGGTTGAACATTACCTTTTACCTGATTAACATAACTACATGATAATAAATGTAGGGTATATGCCAAGTTTCGCCATTACTTTGCATGCAAGCAACGTCTAACTAACTTTTATTTTGTTTTGTTTTTGAGCGGGAAAACTACCCGGCTGTGACTCGTCTGTTGAAAAAAAAATCCGCACAGCCATTGGTCAGAATGCACACGTCACACGGTAATGTACATGTAGCAGCCAATCAAATGCTTCTACTGACACTCTCCAATGCAGCTGGAGAGGTTAAAAGGCGGTCTCTATTACAGCGCACGTTATTCTTTAACTTTAGACAGCGAGCTTACAGTTTATCTACAATGGCAAGAACCAAACAAACCGCCCGTAAATCTACCGGAGGAAAGGCTCCCAGGAAGCAACTCGCTACTAAAGCTGCCCGTAAAAGCGCACCGGCCACCGGCGGTGTTAAGAAGCCTCACCGCTACAGGCCCGGTACCGTGGCTCTGAGAGAAATTCGCCGTTATCAGAAGTCGACTGAACTGCTGATCCGCAAACTGCCCTTCCAGCGTCTGGTGAGAGAAATCGCTCAAGATTTCAAGACTGATCTGCGTTTCCAGAGCTCCGCCGTCATGGCCCTGCAGGAGGCCAGCGAGGCTTATCTGGTCGGTCTGTTTGAGGACACAAACCTCTGCGCCATCCACGCCAAGAGGGTCACCATCATGCCCAAAGACATCCAGCTGGCCCGCCGCATCCGCGGAGAGCGCGCTTAATTACTGCTGCATTAAACACAAAGGCTCTTTTAAGAGCCACTTAAATGTCAGTGAAAGAAATTTCCACTAAAATAGTTTGCTAATTTTTGCTCGAGCTGAAATAGTTATAGTAGTGTGAAGTGTTGCTTGATTCATGCCTCCTGATTAGTGACGGACTGTAAAACAGGAAAATATGCTAAATTAGAAAGTTATTAAAGTTGTTTGCTGCAATTTACGAAGGAGTTAAGTTATCCTTTGTATTACAAGTTGATTTTGTATGGGGGCACATTTAAAACACGACGTTTAGAAAAGCCGTCCACACTGGTTTCAACTAGGTCCGGTAGCCAAGTACATTTCGTCTTGTCTATCGATCGGGGAGAGTGGTACATGACTCGGGGGAGCCAAACACGCTTTCTCTGTAACAGAGTTTGGAGATGTTTATTAATGCTTCAGTCATATAATGCGTGATGTATAACGGCTTAGGTTAAAATAATGCAGTCTTATATTAAAGCGAAATATTAATGTTTAGGACAGTTCTAGTGATTCTAAACGACATTAAAAATCCTTGATTTTAAGCTATTGTGGTGTTTAAGAAATGTCTCCAACATGTTATTTTCTTTTTTTTTTTTATAATTCCCAAGCTGTTTCAACTTTTCAGTCATTGGTTCATACACTGTATAAAACTTTCAACGCTATAAACTAAGTTAATTGTGAACGTGCTGCATGCATTAAACTAATCACAACAGGCCTGCTCATCCAACCAATCGCCGCAGACGCAAAAGGGGTGTTTGGAATTGTGTTTTGTTCGGCGACTCGCTTGGGACTCGGGAATGATTCAACAAATGAGGTAAAACAATTATCAATATCTCGGTTTCCATTACGTATTGTTAATGCGCATTTATGAATGGTAGGTATGAATGACGTATATACCAAATTTAGGATGAAACCTCTTAATTTGCAAAAAGGTTTTTACACTTATTTAAGGTAGTTTTAGACTCGTGTGAAAGAGTTAATACAAGTATTTAGAGGTGGAAACGCATTTGCCTAATAAACCCATGTGGCTAACCAGCTGTCATCATAAGCCTCATCTGTAGAGTCATTAGATGTTTAGAACTTCATAAATATGCGTTTGACATATATAAAAGGTTAATAAAACATCACAGTGCTATATGTTTTTGCAATCTGGTGTGATATATCTTATAGACTAATAAACCAGTAAGCTGTTTGCCTGGCAGATTCCTTTGACTTAAAGATGCAAAAATCAAGTTCACCCCCCCCCTTCTCTGCGTGCCAACATCATGTTTGATGCATGATGCAGGGGCGATTTTAGGATTTTCATTTTAGGGGGGCTCAGCTCCTTATGAGGTAAAAAAAAAAAAAAATATATATATATCCTAATATTACATTTGTAAGTAGTAGTTTATTAGTAATACTTTTTAAAATGTTTGTTTAATATGGGTTGTATACTAGTATTCCACTGTATTGCATAGCCATTTGAGTTCTGAACAAGCCAAATAGGCCCAATCCCTCTGTTTAATGTATTAAATAAATAAACTGCCACTTTTCTAATTAAATAGAAATTAAATTAGATTTTTAAACTTACAGGCTAATAATTGATCTTAAAGACAATATTAATAAGAAGTATTTTTAAATACTAGACAACACTTGATGTTTCTACCTCTATCAGTGACTGTCAGTGACATTGGGATACAGGTGATACAAGGTTATCTACATCAAAGAACTGCAAGCTGATATTATAACAATTTATCAATAAGCCCACCTCGTTCTTTCGCTGTCCACAGCTGTGGTTTGCTGATCAAATGAAACAGAAAAGATGGGAAGGAGCCGGATTCTTCCCCCCTAAAATAGGCCTAGCAATGCTCATGCACAGCAGTGTATTAAAGTTTGGCTTAGGGTTAGGTTTTGTACCTCTAAATATACTCAAGGGCATTTTTATTCAGCGTTGTTCTCTCAGGTGTGTGGTTTGATAGTATAGGCGTACCTTGTAGTGGAAGTCGCATCATTTTGTCGGTTGTGTCTAAAAGTAGCCCAAGCTTTCAGATGCCAGGAGTGGCACAGCATGAACATTCATGTTTACTGCAGTACACATCATTTATATTTCCACATGTCCTCCTGTCTTCTTCCAACTCAGCACTAGTCATGTTCGTCTGACTACAGAAATGCTTGTACTCTAAAATGTCTGATTAGTTCAAGAGATCTGAATAATACGTTGAGCTGATGATTGTGGTTTGACTTTCTGCATCTTTCATAAACCCCAAACTATAACCAATAACAAAGGTTTACATGAACTATTTTATAGACTTCCCTTATTATCCATCCATCTCACTCTGTTGAGGAAGGCCTGAATGAAGCAGCACTTCTCACTTCTGAAATGAATCATGTTTTTCCACAACCCTCATTTTAAAGAAGTAAAAGTTTAATCTACTTATTGAAATTAAAGCTGCAGATATTTTAATCGTGTCACAAATGAACACAGGTTGTTTTTCCATTTTCAGTATTTGGTGCTCTTGTGGCATTTTATTGACTTCTTTTTTGACTGTGATCAACAGCCTGCATAAATACTGCAGTGCAGAAGCAGTTGACAGTGCATGTGGTGTAACTTGTAACAATTGAACATGCTGTATGCATATCATCAAGTAAAACCAAATGTAGAATTCAACCTTATTTAATGGCTGTACCAATCTCAGTTTCCTGCTGACTCTTCGGCTTACACTGCAGATCATGATGGTTGATTCTTTCTTTTTTTTTTTGACTCTATCGGAATTTTATTTATTTATTTAGTTTGATGACCAACTTACCCGTATCCCATTGTCTGCATTTACACAGCAACGACAAAGGTGCAATGAACAAGAATAAAAGAGCGGGCGCTGACTAATAGCTGATAATAAAAGAGCGCTCTTTTCTCCATTCCTATATTTAATCTATTCGCAGGGTTTAAATATTTCTTTATTCTTTTTGACAAGTTGTTTTACTATAGTTTATGGCAGAAAAGTTCTCATTACGCCATCTTCTTTTAATCTAGGCCTTTTTAAACCAGTCGGCTTTTCAATGTGACGTCCATGGCATGACTTTTGCTGGATAGAGGTAAAGTTTTATATTCGGATATTCAGACATTCTCCTTAATATAATTTCATAAAAGTATTATTTGCAAATTCTAAATCGCGAAATCATATTAGCAGCCAATGATTATCAAAGTACAACATTGTTCACAGTCAATTAGATAGTGTTAAAGAGCCCCTATTATGGGTTTTTGAAAATGACCTTCATGTAGTGTGTAACACAGCTCTTAGTGAAGTGAAATATCCAGCTAAAGCTTAAATCTGAAAGTGTGCAGTGTTTAAAACTATTGATTCATCTATAAAACAGTCGACTCATAGTGGTTTAAATGAATCGTCTTCATAATGAATCTTCAGCTGTTTCAGCGTGACGTCTTCGCAAAACATAATGGTTGCGCGCGCAGACCTGGCAAAATTCAAACCTGCGGCCCCGCCCACTAACACAGCAGCGAGACGCTCATGAAGATGCTGTGTTTACCTGGATATTATTGGAAGTGTGAGGGAAAGGAGTCGTTCAGAAATCTGCACACTTAGTTTCTGCCTCCATCTTGTAATGGACAGACGACACCAGGGGTGCAGGCAAAATAAGGACAAATTATTAGGTACACCGGCTGGCTGCTGAATGCTGAAAAAGGCTTGCGAATGAAGAGCGGGAGCCCGCAGAGATAGCTTGTCAGAGGACAGAGGATGCTACAACCTCCCGGCTGGGGATGTGATCGTTTAGAAAAGCAGAGTACAGGTAAGCCCTTAGAACATATAGCAGTTCACGGATGTGGTGCCACAGCAATGATTGCAAATAGAAATGATCTACATGTTTTGTTACTAGTAACCGCATGTACTGCATCAGGTTAACTTTTTATATTCTCATATCGCGTCTAATGCAACGTTGTAAACGCGACGCGTGCTGCTTTGTTTACAGATTTAAATGCTTTCGTGAGCTCGTTCCGCTGTCGTTTGTCGTTGCTATGGCCACCGTTAGCTGATCCTGCACACGTGCAGCGGTCAAGGTTCAGAACAGTTCAGCTTTTGCTGCTGTGTGGATTAAAACTGAATGTGTGTCATACTTAACATAAGCAATAAGCTTGTGTTTAACTGCACTGCTTTCGGGGGTGAGGTGTCTGAATAACACTGTTGAGAACCAGGTACTGTTTACTGTGGTGTTAATAAGTTTACTTTGAAGCGTGTTTTGGGCCTCCGCTGCAATCAGATCCTATACTAATGTTGGCGACCCGGGGGCTTGATAAACCATGCTGGGCATTTTACTATCTCGTGCTGAACGCTGTCGACCAATCGCAACAGGCTGTCATCGGTCCAATCAGCGCAGATTAGCTTCGCGCTAAGCAGGGGTTTGGAAACAAATGAATCGCTGAACGATTCATATGGGAGTCACTGGGATAATTAGGTAAAAATAAATGCATATTATAAGACCATGAACATGTTTTTTGACCTTGCATACATATCAGCCTGTTGTTGGAGACCCATAAAACCGAAATATGACCCTTTTCAATGTGTAATAGGGGCTCTTTAATGTTGTTTTGAAGTCATACTTGCGTGCTAATTTCGATTCAATATTCAAAGTAACATAGTAACAATATATAGACTTCTAAATGAACGAATGTGTGATTATAAAACCAACTTTACCTCTATTTTTGCAGGTGATGTATGCAACAGTTTTATATTAGTTTCTACATTAGTATCTAAACATGCTTAGATACTTGTGCTACATGACAATTTAAAAGCATTTTTCTCATATCGGATAAATGTCCACTTATGAACATGGCCTTAATCTGATTTGAATATATCGGAATCCATGTGATTATTTTTTTTCCTGCTTATACATACATGGTCCATATCCGATCTGTGCCACATGGGAGAAAAAATCTGAATTGAGTCACTATGATGATGCAGTGTAAATGCAGCCTTTTTGTATGACTGACATGATTGCGTGTGTATAGTTGTCACATATAATGTATTATTGCTTGATATTTCAGCCTGCCATTATCAATGTAAACAGTATTCAAACAAATGTCTACATTCAATTCAATTCATCTTTATTTGTATAGCGCTTATACAATGTAGATTGTGTCAAAGCAGCTTCACATGGAAGTTTATAGTGAATTAAACACTGAAAACTGAACTGACACTGTTTTAAGTTCAGTTCAGTTTAGCTCAGTTCAGTGTGGTTTAATAATCACTACTGAGAGTCCAAACACTGAAAAGCAATTCCATTGATGCGCAGCTCTACAGATCCCGAACCATGCAAGCCAGCGGCGACAGCGGCGAGGAAAAAACTTCACCAATTGGCGAAAGTGAAGAATTTAAAAAACCTCCAGAGAAACCAGGCTCAGTTGGGCACGACCATTTCTCCTATGGCCAAATGTCTTGTGCAGAGCTGCAGTCTAGGCACAGTAGCTGGACCTCAGCGAAGACACGTCTGTCCTTGCAGGATTTAGGCCCAATAAGTAATAATTCTGTTTCGTCTGAGTTTAAGAGAAGAAAGTTGTTGGTCATCCAGTCTTTAACATCTTTAATACACTCAGTTAGCTTAGACAGTTTAAACATCTCATCCGGTTTAGTTGAAATGTATAATTGAGTATCATCTGCATAGCAGTGAAAACTGATCCCGTGTTTTCTAATAATGTCCCCCAGGGGAAGCATGTATATTGTAAACAGCAAAGGGCCTAAAACTGATCCTTGAGTGACCCCGTACTTTACCGGCCTTACTTGTGAAAGTTGTCCATTAATATTCACAAACTGGTAACGATCAGCTAAGTATGACCTAAACCATCACTTTCATCAGAAAGTAGGTCAAAATTAAAATCTTCATGTACTCATGAAAATCTTGATCTAATTCAAAGAAATATTCAAAGCAAACAAGATTTAGTTAATCAGTGTTATGCTCCTTTGCTGCGCAATCGTACTACAACCACAGAAATTGTCAGAAAAGTGGACGCTTGCACCACCTTAACTGCAGAAATTTGTGATTTAGTAAGTAGCCGGATTGAAACTAGTGATGAGATTCGAAATGAAGTGGTTGTTAAAGAGAAAACAAGACAAATATTAAACAGGGAGGAGTATGCCTCTGTCTTTGGTTGTACAAATACTGAAACTGTAATTTCAGAATCATGTCCAAGCCTAGAAGGTCAGTCAAAGAGTTCCTCCAAAACTTCCAGTAGACAAGCTGATGCAGAGGCTGAGCTTGCAGCCAAGGTAGAACAAGCTAATGCAATGAAATAAATTTATGATCAGCAAGCGAAACTACCGAAAATTCAAAATGACTGGAAGCTAAACGAAGCAAAAATGTTAGCTGAAATGAAACAAATGGAAGCAGAAATGAGTGAAAGACATGAGAAGGAGAGAATCAGGCTGCAGATGCTAAAGGCTGATAAGGAAGTCAAGGTAGCTGCAGTTCGTGTAAGGGCATACAATGGATTTGAAGATTGTGATGAAGAAAAGGGCAGTGTTACTACACCCAGCCTTATAGAAGCTGACAGCAAGTTCCAAATAAATCCTGAGGCACAGTCTTTTCGTTCACATCAGGCATTTCAGGAGGTGCAGAATACTCAAGAGACTGCAAACTTAACTCAAGCATTAAAAAACTCCCTGAGCATAAGTCGATTACCTACACCAGAACCAACAACTTTTACTGGTGATCCACTAAAATTCATTGACTGGAAAATTTCCTTTACTGCACTTATTAATCGCAAGTCAATTTCTTCGCGTGAGAAAATGTTCTATTTAAAGGCCTATCTTGCTGGAGAAGCCCGCAGGGCTGTTGAGGGTTTCTTTTATAGAAACTCTGAAGATGCATATCAAGGCGCCTGGAAGGTTCTTGAGGAGAGATATGGTAACTCGTTCATTGTTCAGAGAGCTTTTAGAGACAGACTCATGAAGTGGCCTAAGATTGGAGCTAACGATCCTCTGGCATTGAGAGAATTTACAGACTTTCTACAAGGATGTGTGGAAGCTTTTCCTCATGTAAAGGGGTTGGACATTTTAAACGACTGTGAGGAAAATTGCTAATTACTTAAAAAGTTACCTGAGTGGATTGTACGCAAATGGAACAAAATTGTGGTAGACGAGTTAGATTAGTCTGGTGACTACCCAAGCTTTAAACGATTTGTAAAGGTTTTGAAAAGGGAATCAAAGATAGCATGCAACCCTGTTACCTCTTCACTACTGATGAGTTTGAAGGCCTCAGATGAGAGATTTCCCAAAAGAACCAAGGCCTTGAACACGATAGCTCAGGTTAAGAGTTCAGCACCAAAGAAGTCAGTCAAAGTCACCATGCTCCGTTTGCAAAAATGAAGCGCACAATATAGCTAAATGCCCTGTCTTTGCAGAAAAATCCACAGATAGCAAAACCTCTTTCATTCGTGAGAACCACCTCTGTTTTGGATGTTTAAGAAAGGGACATCTCACCAAAGATTGTAAAAGGAAACATATCTGTGGCACATGTGGTCTGCGCCATCCAACTTGCCTACATGTAGACCGGGTGCAGGTTTGTTCACCGAGTTTCAGTGAAGGAAATGTTGTTTCCGTCGGCTAAAGAGATCTTGAAGTTATTAGAGTGAGATTTTAATGAGTGTGTTCAGACGATAAACATGTATCCCAAGAAGATGTCCATTTCATACAACTTCTCAGTGAAAACAGAAACAGATACAAGCAGAATGATGATGGACATTATCAGATGCCTCTCCCCTTCAAGAGTAATGATCCGCCTTTACTACCTAATAACAAGAAACTTGCCCTTGCACGATTACAACATCTAAAAAGGAAGCTGAAAATTAACCCACAGTATTATGAGAGTTACAAAGTTTTCATGGAAGAAATGTTTAAGCTAAAACATGCAGAACCAGCTCCTACAGTACCTGATGGAGAAACTGTTTGGTACATACCACACCATGGCGTTATCATGCTCAAAAGCCAGGCAAATTGAGAGTGGTGTTCGACTGCTCTGCAAAAATCCATGGTGTTTCTCTTAATGATACTCTTCTCACTGGCCCAGACATAATTAATTCCTTGGTGGTAGTTTTGTGCAGATTCAGGAAGGAGACGGTTGCAGTAACGTGATATAGAAAAAATGTTCCACCAGTTTGTCTTTCCTCCTGAAGAAAGAAACTTTTTAAGATTCGTATGGTGGGATAATGAAGATATGGAGAGAGAGCCCCAGGAGTACAGGATGGCCGTACATCTATTTGGCGCAGCGCCATCTCCCAATTGCGCTAATTTTGGCTTTAAGTTTCTGGCAGAACAATACAAGTCTGAACCCGTCCGCCTCTTCATTCATCAAGAAAAACTTCTATGTTGATGATGGGTTGATTTCTGTTCCATCAATACAAGAAGCTAAAGAACTAATAGTTGAGGCCCAAGTCCTGTGCAAGTGAGGGGGTCTACACCTTCATAAATTCAATTCAAATGAAAAGGAAGTTCTAAACTCTGTGGATTCTCAGAATGGGCACATACCAAAGAAGCACTCAATCTCAATCCTTACGCAACAGGACACGTTCTGGGCATCCAGTGGTCTATGAATGATGATACATTTGGCTTTGATGTCAAGTTGAAAGAGCAGCCATCAACACGCAGGGGCATTCTTTCAGTTGTCGCCTCTTTGTATGACCCTCCTTGGGTTTGTATCACCTTTTGTCCTGAAAGGAAAACTTATCCTGCAAGAATTGTGTCGCAGAAACATCAAATGTGATGACTTTCTTCCCAGTGACCTACTTCCACGGTGGGAGGAATGGAAAGATAGTGTTGAAGATCTGAAGTATTTCAGCATTTTAAGATGTTATCATCCACCATCCTTTGCGACTATTGTTAGGACAGAACTGCATAATTTTTCAGATGCAAGCAATCTCGGATATGGTGCATGTTCTTACCTTAGGCTTAAAAATGATAAAAATGAAGTCCACTGCAGTCTTGTAATGTCCAAAGCCAGAGTAGCACCAACAAAAATCAAAAGCATTCCAAGACTGGAACTGTCTGCAGCTGTAGTCTCTGCCAAGATGAGTGCCATGCTAAATACTGAATTGGAAACTGAAATCAATCAGCAGTTCTTTTGGACCGATTCTCAAGTTGTGTTGGCATACGTCAATAATGAAGTAAGGTGATTTCATGAGTTTATTGCGAATCATGTTCAGGCAATCAGAGACATCACAGATGTAGGTCAATGGCATTATTTTAAAACATCTGAAAATCCAGCAGATCATTGCTCGAGAGGCCTTGACATAACAGACACATGCATGTCATCTTGGATATCAGGACCCAAATTTCTTTGGGAACAAGAAGTGTGCCCACCACCTAAACCGTGCAATACTTTGCTTGTAGGTGATCTTGAGGTCAGAGCTATTCATGCCCTTGTAACCAAAAGCTGTGATAGTTCAGACTTTCTCAACCAATTCAATCGATTTTCTTCATGGAGAACACTTATTAAGGTGATTGCTAGGATTAGAAGACTGACTACAAGTCAGAAAGTACCTAATGACATTGTTACAGTGGAAGAACAGGTAAAGGCGTCTGAGGTCCTAAACAAGCTCATCCAACAGAAAGCATTCTCTTATGAGGTAAAGATGATTCATGGAGACAAAATTCTTCTGAAGTCAAGCATGCTCTTTCCCCTTAACCCAATTTTAAGAAGAGGTCTTCTCTGTGTTGGAGGAAGGTTAAAAGAGTCATCCCTAAGGGAAGAGTTAAAGCATCCAGTTATCATATCACATAACTTATTGTGACCCACTATCACACGAAGGTTTGTCATCAAGGGAGGTATCAAACTCTCATGGAGCTTCGAGCAAATGAATTTTGGATAATCAGTGGCAGTAAATTGGTTGCTAAATTAATTCACTAATGTGTTCAGTGCAAAAAGCTTCGACAACCAATAGAAGAACAACAAATAGCTGAGCTTCCTAGAGAGCGTATTGAAGTCTCTGCCTCCTTTTCTTACTCTGGCATGGACTGCTTTGGCCCGTTCATTATAAAAAGGGTCGAAAGGCATACAAGAGGTATGGACTTATCTTTACTTGCCTCTGCTCTCGAGCTGTTCATATTGAAATGCTGGAAGATCTGTCCACAGACACATTTATCAATGCTCTGAGATGTTTCATCAGCCTTCGAGGTGCTGTGCGTCAGTTACGCTGTGACCATGGCACAAATTTTGTGGGAGCCAAGAATGAGCTTAGAGAGGCTCTAAATGAATGTGATGTAAAGGCATTGGAATTATTTCTCAATGAGGCCCAATGTGAATTTGTCTTTAATGCCCCCTCAGCAAGTCATGCTGGTGGAGTCTGGGAGCGACAAATAAGGACTGTTCGCAATGTGCTAAATGCCACCCTGGCTCAGTGTCCAGTCAGACTCAATGATTCATCCCTGAGAACATTGTTTTACGAGGCAATGGCAATTATAAATAGTCGTCCGTTGACAGTCAATAGTTTGAATGATCCCTCATCTCTGGAACCACTAACGCCAAATCATTTAATTCTAATGAAGTCAAAGATTGCTCTTCCACCTCCTGGGAACTTTCAGAAGGAGGACATGTATGCCGCAAAAAGATGGCATCAAGTTCAATATTTGATAGAGCAGTTCTGGTGTCGTTGGAGAAAAGAGTACCTTTTAAACAGTTCTACACGACAGAAATGGCATGTACCTCACCGTAATCTCAAAGTCAATGACATAGTTATCATCAAAGAGGAAATGATGCCCAGAAACCAGTGGCAGTTAGGTAGAGTTGTCGAAGTCATTCAGGGCAATGATGGCTTGGTTAGACGAGTTAAAGTTCAAATAGGAGATCGAAGACTAAACAAAAGGCAAGAACTGCGCTCAAACCCTACAATCCGTGAAAGACCAGTACAAAAATGAGTGGTCCTGCTTGAGAGCGAATGAGTTGTATACAAAGTGAACTTCTTGTATCAGACCATTCTTATACATAATCTAAAGAGTTAGTGCAGTGCACATTATGTTAATAGGTGGTCATCCAAGTTGAAAATCATGTACTGTATGATATGTTTGTTTTGAGGGTTGTTTGTAATAACATGATTTGGTGAGAGTGTAACGACCATCCACATTCCTATCCTTAAGTCACCTCTAGAGGGCAACAGCCTATAAGTTGCCAAGTAATTTTGGACTCGGCAGCTTTCCATACAGATCTTCATCAGTGTTTACCGGTGTGTAACATGTTGTTGGGTTCCCTCGTGCGCTAAACACACAGCTATGAACAGACTCCTGTTTGATGAATGATAACAGTTTTTCCCTTTATTATGGAAAAGCGGAACAAGGTATGGTTGTTTGGTGTTTATTAGTGTATTGGTACTTTGTTGTTTATTGAATTATGTTTTGTGTTTGTATTGTGAATGTGTGTGTATATTATGCTTTATGATCTTGTAAATGTTTACACTTTGTTTTTTTGTTTTTCTTCTCGGTTTTAGTTTTACAGTGAAATTTGCAACACGGTTTCAACAAGTGAAGCATTGCAGTGTTTCACCGTGTATCAAAGTATGAATGACTTCTGGTCAAATAAATCACCGTGCAAGCATCAGTGAAAACTCTTTGCCTCCTTTAATGCCATTGGGGCTGCTACATGTCATAATCTGCCAAACTTCCTGTCTGCTTTTGATTTTGTTCTTTTTTAACTCCTCCTAGATCGTTGGTCCAATCTTTACCAGATTCAACTCGGATCATCTTCAGACCATGTAGACCAAAAGTTATGGAAGTAATGTCGATAAACAAATCTGTTGTCATTTAGCATATACACAAACTTGATGTAATGCTGCCAGATGACATTACAGGCTGAATCACTGCAATAGTTTGAAGTATTGAAACCAAACTTAATGTGTGTGATTTAGACCTGACACCTTCTGGGTAAAATTGACAAGCAATAAAATTCAATTAATAGAAATCATCCAAAATGTATCAAGCGACTTTTAAATAGTTGTGTCTATTGTCATGAGACAAAGAGAATCCTTGTATCATATAGAAAACATTTATATAATTTATTCCCTAGTTGACACAACTTCCTGTCCACCACCTTGAATTACATTGAAAATCTGTTGTTTCGCTACTCTCCATAGATCATTAGACCAATTTCCACCAAATTTGGCTCAGAACAAGCTGCCAAAAAGTTATAGCATTTTCCAGTTGCTCTGTAGCTTGTTGCCATGCTTGTTGATGATGTGGTCGCTGAACTGCTTGGCCCCGATAATTGCTGCTTGCAGCTATATTTATTTTTTATTATTATTATTATCAAATTTATGTTTTATCGACTATGTATAACCAATAAAGAAGCCCTCAAGATTTTAATTTGAAACCAGTGTCTTTCTCTTAAAAAAAAAATAGAAAATATTTGGAGCCGAATGAGATTGGAGAGACAAGAGATATAAATAAAAAGATCAGCACTAGGGGGATTTATTATTATATATATATATATATATATATAGGCTGTAATGACAAATGTATAAAAAAGATATATATATATTACACACACACAGTTGAGGTCAGAATTATTAGACCCCCTGTTTATTTTTCCTCCAATTTCTTCGACACATTTCTAAACATAATAGTTTTAATAACTCATTTCCAATAACTGATTTATTTAATCTTTGACATGATGACAGTAAATATTATTTGACTAGATATTTTTCAAGACACTTCTATACAGCTTAAAGTGACATTTAAAGGCTTAACTAGGTTAATTAGGTTAACTAGGCAGGTTAGGGTAATTGGGCAAGTTATTGTATAATGATGGTTTGTTCTGTAGACTATCGAAAATAAATATAGCTTAAGGGGGCTAATAATAGTGACCTTAAAATGGCTTTTAAAAAAAATTAAAACTGCTTTTATTCTAGCTGAAATAAAACAAATAAGACTTTCTCCAGAAGAAAAAATATTATCAGACATACCATGAAACTTTCCATGCTCTGTTAAACGTCATTTGGAAAATATTTAAAAAAGGAAAAAAAAATTCAAAGGGGGGCTAATAATTCTTCAACTGTATATACATTTTTTTTATATAACTCTTGTTTGAAAACTTGTGGTATTTGTGTATTTTCTCTTCCTCAGTGCTCCTTACCAGAACATTCTTCTACCTTGGCTTTGAGCTTGTAAAACCAGATCATCTTATTGCATCAATAGCAGGAGATTTGCGTCTTATGGTCTACACAATACAACAAACTCACTCATCTGAGGAATAACTGCAGAACCTTCACCATGCACATCATTTTAAAACTTGTTGCTATGTGGACTAAATACAAAACCAGCAAACTGTGGTGCGAGGGGCATCCAGGGTACAACAACTGTAACTGAAAAAGTAATGTTGACCTGACAAAAGAGAAATGTTAACCTAACTGATAATACAAAATATACGTTAATTTGTTCATTTAAAGAAATACAACCTTTAAATTAAATGTAAATTATGTGTTCAAAATATCATTTGTTCAGGGTAAAACATCAATATATGTGTGCCGTTGTTGTATGTTAAAATGTCTCACAATAATTTCGATAACATGTCCGTGATATACGCACTGAACAGCTATTCTTGTGTGCTCTGTGGTATGAATTTTACCTAACATTTATTTGTGACAATAAACATGTAATCTGAATTAAAGCAATACTGCATGCTGTACTGTAAACTTTTGTTGCACTTTATCAATTACAGACCTTAGTCTTTCAGTAAAACTACAAATAAAATGATGTTCTATAATTGCACATACATTCATTGAATATGAATATGATGATTGATTAAAACAGATTGTCTTTTAGATCCCACAGACCCAGACACAATCATCACATTGTAAAGGACCATCATTCTAAAATGTTAAAGTTTTTTCACTCTTTAAAAAAAGGTTGTTTATAAGTTGTTTATCATGAATAAACCATTACTATTTCTACAATGCAGCTCTGTCTTTTCCATTTTACAAGAGGAGAACTGGTCCCTTTCTTGCCACAGCCATCTCTGACTAATTGTTTGGGGTTGCTGGAACTGCTCCTTAGTGGACTGCCCTTCAAAAAAGTGACATTTGTATTAACCAGAACTGAATCAGTTTTAATCTAACTAGATCTCTACCAGCATTCTACCACTATGCTGCTACCCGAATGATATGCTGTATATACCCTGCAAACTGAAATGTTATAACTTTATCCTTCTCCTTTTCATCCATCTAAAATAGCTGTGACACAAACTTGTGCAAACCCTACAGAAATAAAGACAACGTCCATGGAACTTTTCATCCCACAGTTCAGACCCACAGATCCTACAGTGGAAACGAGTTCTTGAGAATATGAAAATGTCCCTAACAAAATTAGTTCTTTGAAAATATGTCACTACAATGTTATATTTGGGGCGTCACTGTGGCGCAGTGGGTAGCACAATCACCTCACAGCAGGAAGGTCTCTGATTTGAGCCTCGGCTGGGTCAGTTGGCGTGTCTGTGTGAGGTTTGCATGTTCTCCCCGTGTTGCCATGGGTTT
>CAIGQZ010032222.1:9839299-9852102 GCA_903798205.1 Danio tinwini | reverse complement strand
ACCACCGTCACACTCAACACTGGTGTACCACAGGGCTGTGTGCTGAGCCCTTTCCTCTACTCCCTCTTCACCATCGACTGTAGGCCTGTGAACAGATCCAACGCCATCATCAAATTTGCAGATGACACCACAGTGATTGGTCTAATCAGCAACAATGATGAGACTGCCTACAGGGAGGAGATACAGCATCTGGCCACGTGGTGCACCAACAATAATCTGCTCCTTAACACCGACAAGACCAAGGAGCTCATTGTGGACTTCAGGAAGGGACGAACAGGCTCACATGATCCCATCTACATCAATGAGATGGCCGTCGAGCCTGTATCATCCTTCAAGTTCCTGGGGACCCACATCTCCAAGGACCTTTCCTGGACCACCAACACCTCCAGCCTGGTCAAGAAGGCTCACCAGCGCCTATTTTTCTTAAGGCAACTTAAGAAGAACCAGCTGTCATCAGCCGTCTTGGTGAACTTCTACCGCTGCACAATAGAAAGCAATTCCATGTGAAGCTGCTTTGACACAATCTACATTGCATAAGCGCTATACAAATAAAGATGAATTGAATTCAATTGAATGAAGCAGTTTCTCTTTATGAGCAAGTTGCAAATGCTTTTGTTCATCCATGCAAATGGTTATGTGCAATTCTCTGATGTTTACTACATTATCAATTGCTGATGTCATGTTGATCAAAATGTATTATTTTGGTCTTGAATAGTCTCACCCCCCACAAAATTTAATAATTTGTTCATAGCATTTACATGCAAGTTGTCATAATGCATTTTTCTATACCTTTCTATTAGACTTTTTTCCTAAATCTGACTACAACTGGTACATTTCTCCAAACTGAATGTTGATTTTTTCTAATGAAGGTCTAAAAGTTGGTGCTGTCTTTTCCTTTCTATATCACAATGACATGATCCAGCAACTAATTACAATACAAACAGCTAAAAAAATTGCCATAGTTTACACCAGAGCAGCTGTTATTGACAACATGAGTACTAAGTAATGTCACAAGGACATGTCATTCTGACGCCACTGACATGTTCATCGACACAGAAATTTAGTTTTGAGAGATGAACTAAGGATTTTGAGCAGGAGACTGACTTTTGCAGGTAATCCATGGTGTTTTGCTATTTATGTGTTGTTTTGAGAAATGCACTTAGGCCTAGTGTTTTGCAAATTTCAATTCTGATCTGAGAAATGTGCTAAAGTGACTGAAAAAAACTGTAATACATTTATTATATGTGAAAAGCAACACACACAGCCGCAACTACAACCTACAAAACATGCTTGTGCATGATCTTTTTACACATGATAAATTTCGGATCTTTTGCATTTTGTTTTTTGAATTATACAGTTACTTTTGTTGTTGTAAAATATTTGTTAAAAATTATTAATTGAAGACAACAGTAGAGGCCAATATGTAATATATAGTCAATAAAAAAATCAAAAACTGAAAACCAGCAAAAATTCTGTATTAGGAAATATGAACTTATCAGAAATAAAGAAAATAAATCACAATACATACATTTTGTTATAAAGTATTTGATTGTTTTAGTACTAAATGTACAAATATGTACAACAAAATTTACAAAAAAAGCCCTATTTTGAGCGATATTAGATTGAAAGACCAGAGAAACCCGTGCAGTATAATCGAAAGTGGACAGAAGGCTTATAAGCATTTAAACAGCATGTTTTTGAACTGGAATGTGTCTCTCTTGTTTACCTGTGATCTGATCGAGCAAAAGGTGTCTTATTACTCTGTAAACAGAGCAGCATCAGTCATGTTAAATTCGCCGACTCCCTCTGTCATATCTCCGTAGCCATCCTAGCCTTTCTCATAGTAATCCTCATGAACCATCCCATGTACAGTGCAAGATAGCCTTGAAATAGCCGTGCGCTGCAGCACGCATGCGCGCAAGGAAAAATAGACTGCATCAAAAAGGTGCTCATATTATTGCGCAATGACAAGAAATAATATAGATCGCGTCACCAAACCCATGAAAATGAAAGTAACGACCGTTGTTTAAAAAATTTAAGAAGTAGAAACTACAGATATTTGTGTAAAAATGTAAGAAGTAAAAAATAAGTAGTGAAGTAAAGTACTGCTACCAGAAAAAACTACTTAAGTACAGTAACAAAGTATTTGTACTTCATTACTTCCCATCTCTGGCTAGGCTGAGTGAGAAGACAATTAGTGGCACAAACTTAAAATAATCTAATTTTGACAAAGTGAAAAATGAGTCAAAACTCACAAAAGGCATATAAACACCTTCAGTTGAGATATGGTTATTTGCAGAGGGTTGAGTTGATGAAAATGCATCATTTCTGTTCTTCTGTTTTAGGTCTGATGTCCTTTACTCATTCTCAACGAAATCAAGATTTCAGAAATGCAGGTACTGTGCAGTGCCATGTTTTATAGCTACAACATGGATCAGATCAGAATCCTCATGCTCTTCGCTGGGGTTTATGTCCATAGTTTGCTTTCTGTATTTATTTTATTTTTTTGGCCCCAGTTTTAGTTTTTTTTTGGGGTATATTTTATTTCTGCAATAAGTAAACAAACATACCATCATGTAGTTATAAAATATCTAAAATATCTCAGTTACAGATTCCTTTTAAAAGATCAAAGACATACATTCAAACATTTCAAATAATTACCAATAGAAAACTGTCCATATTACAAGCTGTAAATCTTATAAAACCTTTCTGATACTGATGAACTTTGCAGATTCGGACTGTGGCAATGGAGTCCTTTAAAGACTGAAATGTCTGTTGTTTTATTGGCTAATTGTATTGCATTTTAATGGACTTCAAAAATGGGAAATTGTATACTTTGGAATTTTATAAAACATGGATGCATCATTGACAAACAGGGTCTTATTCATTACTAAAATAATATTCTATCTACTTAAAAGATATGAATGACTGGCCCCTTTACTGTGGACACACTGTTTATGAAAGGTGTAGCGAGAAGCCAAATGGCATACATTTGCAATAATATACTTGTGAGAGTTCTCCGCATGGTTGGTGCCGTCTCCAGAGTTTTCCTGAACGGCCTGTGCCATCTGCAGAAGTTCCTAAATAACCAGTGTTGTCTCCAGAGTTCCCCAAATGACCAGTGCCGTCTCCAAAGTACCCTGAACGGCCAGTGCAGTCTCCAGAGTACCCCGAATGGCTAGTGCCATCTGCAGAGTACCCCAAATGGCCAGTGCCATCTCCAGAGCTCCCAGAACAGCCAGTGCCATCTCCAGAGCACCCTGAATGGCCAGTGCCATTTCTGGAGTTCCCCTCACGGCCAGAGCCGTCTTCATATTTTGCCCTTAACTGCAGGAGCCATCTTCTGAATTCCCCTCACGACGAAGCCATCTACTGAGTTCCCCTCATGGCCGGAGCTGTCTTCTGAGCTCCCCAAATGGCCAGAGTCGTCTCCAGAGTTTTCACCGAATGGCCGGAGCCGTCTCCAGGGTTCCCCTGAATGACAGGAGCCGTCTCCAGAGTTTCCCCAATGGCCGGATCCTTCTTCTTAGTTCCCCTTACAGCCAAAGCCAACTCCAGTGTTTTCCCGAATGGCCGGAGCAGTCTTCAGAGTTTTCCTGAACGGCAAGAGCAGTCTCCAAAGTTTCTTCAGAGTTTCCCCGAACAGCCAGAGCCGTCTCCAGAGTTTACCAAACAGCTAGTGCTGTCTCCGGAGTTCCCCGAATGGCCAGAGTCATCTCTAGAGTTTCACCAAATGGCCAGAGCATCTCCACAGTTTCCCAGAACGGCCGGAGCTGTCTCCAGATTTTCCCCGAACGGCCAGAGCTGTCTCCAAAATTTCTCATTAGTTTCCTCATAGGAGCAGTCTACTGAGTTCCCCTCATGGCCGGAGCCTTATTCTGAGTTCCCCTGAACGGCAGGAGTCGTCTCCAGAGTTTCCACCTAACAGCCGGAGCCATCTCCAGAGTTTCCCTGAATGACAGGAGTCATCTTCTGAGTTCCCCTCCCGGCCGAAGCTGTCTTCTGAGTTCCCCTCACTGGAGACGTCTTTGTGTGTTGTGGAGATTGTGGTTTAAATCTTTGACTTTAATATTTATTTTCTCTCACTGTTACTGTGGCTATTTATGATCGTCATCAGAACAGAAAAGGACACATTTTAATACAGACAAACTTTGATAATAAAGAAAATGACATTATTTTCAGATGATGCTGTTAAATGAGTTGAAGTCTTCAGGCAGTCTGTTGAAGCACATTCAGATTCAGCTGCTCCTGATATGAAGATAAACATCTGTAATTCTATTCAGTTCACCTTTATTTGTATAGCGCTTATACAATGTAGATTGTGTCAAAGTGAAGTGTAAGTGAAGGGGGGCAGTGTGGGGTTCAGTGGCACAATTGTTAAGTAAAGAGCTGGGGTGGGGGGAGTGGTGGTGGATGATAAGTAGGGGGTGGGGCATGTAAGGGGCAGGCCATTTTTATCAACAAATGCATTAATATTAACAAAAACATTAACAAGATTTATTGCAATGAATGAGCTTGTTCTCACTTGTTGTTTCTGTTTCTTCTCAGATTTACCCACACCTACAGTGATGGTGACACCAGACAGTGCTGTATTCAAAGGAGAGGCAGTCAATCTGAAATGTGAGATCGAGTCTGATCACAGTGACTGGACATATGAGTGGTATACTGACAGCAGAAACAGTGTGTTACAGTCGTCTGATGGTCATTACACTGTAAACACAATCACTATCAGTGGAGCTGATAGGTCTGATGAGGGTCAGTACTGGTGTAGAGGACTCAAAGCTGGAAGATCAGTCTCAACACCATCAAGCTCTGCTGCTTCTCTCTCAGTAAAGGGTGAGCTGAATGTCAATTTTCTTCTAAACCTACTCAACATTAACAATGAGATTTTGTTCAAAATGAAGTTTTACCTCACTTAGCCAACTGAACACCATAAAGCAGATTTGTTTTAGTTTACATTTTTATTAGTCCCTTTAGGACAATTAGTTTAGACTGATGTAGTACTAGGGATGGCTGACGTGAAACTGACGTTTCGACACAGTGTCGAGATCCCGAAGCGCAAGTCTTTCAAAACACTGCACCGAAGCATGATCCGAAACACCCAGGTCACGTGACTAAAGTGTTTTGAAACACCTGGTCACGTGGCTAAAGCGATTCAAAGCATCGATCAATTCAGAAGCGTTTCGAGACTTGACGAATCTGCATTTGACTGACAGGCTCAGAAATTATTTCTGTCTCAAATAGCCAAGTGGACCGTGCATGTGCATGTTGTTACTGTGCTTTAAATGACTTTTGGGTTTGTTGTACAAATACTCCGAAATCTCGATTTTATTTTAATCATGTTACTGTTTTATGGTGTAGTCTAGATAGGATACAGCTACGGATACGTCATCAATTTAGCATCATTTTTGTAACACTGTAAAACAATAGTTAATATTTTTACAGTACTGTGATAGTTGGGTTTAGGATTTGGATAGACATTAATAAAATATACAGTAAATGGGAAATTTAATAAATAATATAAATAGTTCTTGTTAACTTCTGGCCACAACCATGTCTGATCTAGCAACAACCCTTTTTTATGACCAAACCAAGACATATTTATTCACAAAGTGTTTATTCACATGTCAGACTAATGTTGAAACTAAACGATTCAAGAACAGAGCCATTCAAACTTATATTAAAGCATTTCAAAATTTTGGCCGGATTGATGCTGCGCCGACGTCTTGTGACTGTCACATGTGGCATCAAAGTACCGCGACAGCGCTCCGAGATCAGATTTATTTATTTATTATACAGACTACTGTATTCAGCTACATAAACGATTTAAATGATATATTTTAGTAAATAATCTAAATATTAACTCAAATAACTCTTACAGACTTGTAATAAAATAATTATCATTATTGATCCTGACGATTTCTTAGCAAATTAAGTTATATAAAAATATGTAATATAAAAATATATGATTCTAAAATATTTTATTTCCTGTCAAGCTATTTATGCAGAAATGTACATTGATGTACCTGCTCTTTCTGGGAAATGTCTACTTAAAGTGTAGCTCATTTATTTTGGTCATTTTGTTCAATCTTTTTGGATTAAAGTGTTTTTTTTTAAATGCTTTCATTATCCAAAATAATCCTATTCGTGGATATTTATTTCCTTTTTATGTGCCCTCTGGTTCCCCCCTTATTTCTCATGCGTTTGTTATGTAGGCTACTTAAATTTAATTTATAATTCCCTTATTGTTTAAATATGAACTATAGTTTGTAGAGACTGTATTTTGTTTTATTTGTACTGTAAATCTTTTGTTGTTATTTCAATAAATAAATGATCACGCCATGTGATCGGTCATCATGACTGCAGCAACTTTGAGCTCCCGAAGTGTCCGCCTTGACGGCTCTGTTTTCAACTCCGCCCCCGCCTGTGCTCGGCTAATCTCTTTGATCACCGGTTGCAGCTGTGCTTCGTGTCGAACGCACCTATTCACTTTAAATGGGTCACGTCAGGCGTTGCCAAACTGCATTGTGGATCCATCGGCGCTGCTTCAGTAGCGTTGCTCGCTGCAAAAGAATTGGGAATTGCTCAACTTTTCAAGCGGCGACGGAAGCGTCAGCCAATAAGATCGCTGTATGCAACGCCTGACGTCACCCATTCAAAGTGAATGGGAAGCGTTGAAGCTGACGCCCCGTGTGAATGGGGCGTCAATGGGGCGTAATGCCCGATTCACACGGGGCTTCTGCGTCAACGCTTGACAGAGGGTGTGTCTGAAGTTGGGGCTGACGCGATCTTCATAGCAGCATCAGCCAACGAATCTAGTCAGCAATTGGCTACTGTCTGAGCTGGTGTATTTGCATACAGCGATCTGATTGGCTGACGATTCCGTCAGCGAGTAACGCCACTGAAGCTTTGTATAGCTTTTTTTTCGTTGATGAATTAAAAAAATAAGTCATAAAGAGCATTACAAAAAAAACATTACATTAAAGGGCAAGCAAAAACAAAACACACCTTTAAAAACCTATCTAATATAACTTTTTATGTTACAAATAAATCATTAGGATGTGCTGTATTTTATTTCTCTCTCAGTTTAAAGTCCTGTCTGTTGTCATTTTCACTTTTTTTGTATGTTTGTGTGAATTTTCTATTGTCATTTTTATGCAACGTTATTCCATGAAAGTCAATCAAATACATACATATATGCATACATACAAAAGTAATTAGACTGTTTGGCCATTATGCCTCATCTTTGTGTGGTTTCATATGAGAAGTGAAAAGGGTGAAGTAAACAAAAGACACAAGTCAAAAGTTATGTTTAATAGACCAAGAACATTTTCACAGTATTTTCTACAGCCTAATATTTTTTTTTTCATTCTGGACAAAGTCTTAGGCTTTTTATTTTAGTCTGGCTGGAGTAAAAGCTGTTTATAGGCCTAATAAGAATGCCAATATAATTAGCCCCTTTATAATTTCTTTATGTCTGCAGAACAAACCACTGTTGTCCAGTGGCTTTCCTCATGTTTCTTTAAAATAATTAATCTATAGTTAACTCTTTAAATAGCACTTTAGGCTGAATATTAGTATCTTGCAAAAAACCTAGTAAAATATTATGTAAAATATATAATATAATACTGTCATCATGGCAAAGACTAGACAAACTAATTAGTAGAAATTAGTTTATAAAACTGTTGAAAACTTTTTTTAACTTCACAAGAGGGCTAATAATTTTGTCTTCAGTTGTATTTCCCTTTATACCTTCTGATGCCCTTTATAGAACGTCTGAAATTACTATGGACCCCTTGTTCAATAAAATGCCTAATTCTAGGGACATTCGTAGCTAAACAAACAAACAAACAAACAAACAAACAAACAAACAAACAAACAAACATTTGTCATGATGACTTGTCACTCAAAAGCATCTTGCAATAGCTACTTAATTTATAATGTAGCCAAATAAGATGTCTTGAAAGCTTTCTTGCTGTATAAGCAGTTTATTTTGACATTCTTTTAACATTTACCACTGTTGAATATGCAGATTTATATTTTAAACATTGTACACCTTAAGTAATGAGTAGTGAGAATCATCTTTTTTGTAAAAACAGTGTTATTTCAATTGCATCCATTCAAATACTACAGTAGTTTATAGGAATATTATAGTGTTTTTGAACCATATTATAACAAATAGCCTATTTAAATTCTGTAGTTGCTCTGGTATCACAACAATTATAAACATAACCCAATACTGAAAAAACATGTTCAAAAACACTTTATTATTGACTTTAAATCACCATAGTATTTTTTCATGAGGTCATTCGTCCGCGATAAACGAGAACGCGATCTCCGCCGCTGGTGACGTCTCGGCGTCAAAACAGCGAGATTCTGGAAGTGTCCGACTTCTGATGTATTTTTGACCCCTTCTCTTACTGCAGCCGCCTGCTTTCGTCTACACGCCCCGTGACGCCGCCGACGCCCCGTGTGAATGGGGCGTAAAGGAAGATCAATGTCCCTTATTCTTTTTCAACTGCTATCTTATTAGCTTACTAGCAAACGAGCTCATTACGGTGTCAAAACAAGACAATTACAGAGCAAATACTTTTGATTTTTGGTCACAGTTAACATGCTGTGATGATGCTGAGCTGTGGCGATAAATCATCATAAATGATCACACAGGTTACTTAAAAAGTTGACCGCTGCATTTTATAACTGAATGTCTAAACATTAATATTAAATGATAAGCAGTGTGATAATATATACACAAAGAAGGCTAAAAGGTGCCAGTACCAGTACAGCACATTCCTGAGTAAAGCTGAATTTAGCTGGTATTTGTCTGAGAACTTTTGGGAGTCAGGTTCTCTTCAAAAACAGCAGATCAGAAAACTATTGACAACACACAAGAAAATTAGAAAGAACATTATGAGATATGAAATAACATTATTTTTGTTCAAATAAAGCTTTTGTCTTCCTTTTCAGCATTACCCAAACCTACAGTGACTGGTACACCTGACAGTCCCGTATTTACTGGAGAGACAGTCAATCTGAAGTGTCTGATTGAGTCTGATCACAGTGACTGGACATATGAGTGGTATAAATGGAACCAGATGAACAGTTACAACGTGTTACAGTTGTCTGATCGTCACACAGTAAACAGAGACACTCTAGCTATCACTGGAGCTACACAGTCTGATGATGGTTGGTACACATGTAAAGGACACATAAGAACAGTCTTAACACATTTAGGCTCTGGAGTTTTTCTCTCAGTGAATGGTGAGTACTTCAGTAAATACTGTAATATAATGTGCTCAAAAAGAATCTACTGTAATATGTTATGTGTAATATGACATTAAAGTGCAACGTGAACAAATTAAATAAATGGCTTTATTGTGTTTTAGTTTTTAAGAAGATTTGAGTCTATTATAACAACAACAAAATAAAAACAGTATGTTTATAACCAGTTTTATATAATAAGTGTAACAGGAAATGCATGAAAAGAAACAGAAATGAGAGTGCCAGTCATACCTGCCAACACTCCTGTTTTTCCCGGGAGTCTCCCATATTTCAGACCCACCTCCTGGTTTGTCATTTCTCCCGAAAAACTCCTGGAATTTCAACCCCTTCCCCCCGTCCTCAGGTGATTGGTACAATCTGTAACACCCCATTCACACGGGGCTTCAGTGTCAACGCTTGACAAAGGGCGTGTCTGAAGTTGGGGCTGACGCGATCATCATAGCAACGTCGGCCAATGAAATTAGTTAGCAATCGGCTACTGTCTGAGCTGGTGTATTTGCATATAGCGATCTGATTGGCTGGCGCTTCCGTCGGCACTTGAAAAGTTGAGAAAGTCCCAACTTCTACAGCGATCAACGCCACTATAGCGAAGCCGATGGATCCACAATACAGTTCGGCAACCCCTGTTGTCACCCATTCAAAGTGAATGGCAAGCGTTGAAGCTGACGCCCCTGCCCTGTAAATGGGGCGTAACACTCCCGGATCGCCGACAGACCAGGCACCCCTTCCGGTCGCTTTGGTCTCCCCCCCTCTCTCCCGGATTTTCAGGAGACAAATGTTGGCAGGTATAGTGCCAGTGTTAATGGTCAAGTGTTGTTGAAAAAGATGCATCTTCAGCTGTGTATAATGAAAATGCCCTAATACTCAGTAGCTATTTATTTCTATGTCTGAGAGAAAAATCTCCTTCTGGAAACCAGTGGGCAAGTGCTATGTTTAAGAGCAATAATGATCGTCAACAGTTTATACAATCTAAGATTTATACCAACAACATCCCATTAACAACCCCTGCTTAACAGATATTATGAAGAGTCTGTTGTTTTACAGGTGAGTGATAGTAGTGATGGTGAAGTCAGAGAGAATGAAGTGACTTACAGATGCTGCTGTTAAATGAGTTGCCGAAGTCTTCAGTCTGTTGAAGCTCATTCAGCTTTAGCTGCTCCTCATATCAGCTTGTATTTGGTGGTCTTCAGTTCTCGTTCTTCATTCTGCTCTCTGTTTTTTTTTTTTGTCATTCTTCTCAGATGTTCCCACACCTACAGTGACTGTGACACCAGACAGTGCTGTATTCACTGGAGAGAAAGTCAATCTGAAGTGTGTGATAACACCTGAATATTGGAACTGGAGGTATGTGTGGTATAAAGGCAGCACAAAAAAATGTCTTACAGTTGTCTTATCATCACACTGTGGACAGAGACACTGTTACTATTAGTGAAGCTGCTGCATCTGCTCAAGGTCATTACTGGTGTAAAGGACTCATAGATGGAAGATCAGTCTAAACACAATTAAGCTCTGCTGTTTCTCTCTCATTGAAGGGTGAGTTGAATATCATTGTCCTTCTTAACTCTTTTACACCATTATCAAACATTAGGACACTGGAGTCAAGACATGACTACTTCAAGAAATTTTTCAGATGTTCAAGAACTACTACAGGCCTCGGACTTGTCTCTTTGTGCCAGTAAAGAGGTGGCAAGAGCCATAGGCTACTCTTTAAAAGTGATGGTGGTCATGGAGAAACATTTGTGGCTAAATCAGTCTGATATCATGAAGAGGACAAACGCCACTTCTTTGATGCCCAAATTTCACTCGCTGGCCTCTTTCTTATAATTTGAGGGGCAAAAAAGAGATCGACAAAGGCGTTCTTCTGGGACTGCTGGATGGGACCATTCCCAGCCACAAGCCAATTCATCTGCTAAGCACAGAGCTGAGAGAAAGAGAGTGTTGCATCCCTTTAACCCATGAAAAGGAAATGGGGTCATGGAAAGCAGCACTCTTAGGAGACCAAGTCTGTTTCATACGGTGATCCAAGGACCATCATTGTGAAACGTGGCTGGTCTAAGATGTCCTTGCAGTTATAGGACTTCTGCATGCAGCCCTCATTGAGGAGCATTGGCCATCATAGTGCATGATGGCTTCTTCTCAATGTCTGCAGGGGTCCCTCCGCTGACCCTGCCACCGACTGTGGTTCAGATGCCTGGCGTTGTCCACCAACGTTCATCCCCAAGGGTGGTGGTTCTCGTGGGCTTGCCCCTCTGCTTGACTAAAAGCAGTTAACTCAGCAGCCTACTGTCGTATGTCTACTTCAGGGACCATTGTTAGCTACTCATGGGAACACAGAGGCTTGTCTCAAATGACTAGTACCCCTGTAGACATTTCTGGCAGTGTGGGCACATCTACCAAATGTCTCGCAGTGGGTCCTGCTCACTATAGAGAGGGGCTGCAGAATTCAATTTGGGTCTCATTTCTCTTGCTTAAACAGGGTATTTCATACCCTAGTGAAACTAGAGCAGGCTCTGGTAATGGCACAGGAGGTAGACTCCCTTCTGAGTAAGGGAGTCATAGAGCAGGTCCTTCCTCCAGACATTAAGTCAGGATTCTACAACCTCTATTTCATTGTTCCAAAGAAGGACAGAGGGCTGAGGCCCATACTTGGTTTAAGACAATTAAATCAATCAATAAAGACGTTGAAGTTCAGGATATTGACTATCAGCTGATTTTGTCACAAATTCAGTTAGAGCTGGGGTCACCAATCTCGGTCCTGGAGGGCCAGTGTCCTTGCAGGGTTTAGCTCCAACTTGCCTCAACACCTGCCTGGATGTTTCAAGTATACCTAGTAAGACCTTGATTAGCTTGTTCAGGTGTGTTTGTTTAGTGTTGGAGCTAAAATCTGCAAGACAACAGCCCTCCAGGAACAAGTTTGGTAACCCCTGAGTTAGAGGACTGGTTTGTCATGATTGATCTAAAAGATATGTATTTTCATGTATCCATCCTTCAGAGTAACAGGAAAGTTCCTGAGATTTGCCTTTGGGGGTAAGACGTATCAGTACAAGGTTGTTCCGTTCATCCTGGCACTCTCACCCCAAACCTTTATGAAGTTCGTCAAAGCGGCATTGGTTGGGTTACAGGGCATTCATATTCTCAATTACTTTGACAACTGGCTCATCCTAGCCCAGTCGCAAGAGTTTGTGGTTCAGCATTGAAATGTTGTTCTCGCTCATATAGAAAAATTGGGGCTGTGGTTATACCACATAAAAAAAAGTGTGCTTGTTCCAGCGTGAATGACCACTTTTTTAGGTGTATTATGGGACTCCATGACTATGCACGCATATCCGCCCCCTCCACAAATCAAAGGGATTTGGTTAGCTGCAAAGGGCATTAAGCTTGGCCATTGTAAAACAGTTTCTGGGTCTTCTTGCAGCAACCTCAAACGAAATATCATTAGTCCAACTGTAGGGCTGGACAATAATTCAATACCAATATATATCGAGATAGATTTTTTTTCAATAACACTGATATATATATAT
>CAIGQZ010032222.1:9802421-9829317 GCA_903798205.1 Danio tinwini | reverse complement strand
TGTGTGTGTGTGTGTGTGTGTGTGTGTGTGTGTGTGTGTGTGTGTGTATGTATAAATAATGAAAAGTAACTACACTCATATTTAAATAAAAAAATATTTTTTTTGCCTGTTCAAACTTACTAAAACAAGCTGGAACACATTTCTTGAAATTTCATTGGGACAACTTATTTTATGTTCAGTCTACACAGATTTGTTAAAAGAGTTAGGTTAATTTAATTTGTGTTGGGACAACATAAATCAATTGTGTGGAACCCTGCATTTTTTACAGTGTAGTAACTGTAACGTCTGGGTTCACTAAAGAAAGGCACGAGATCGCAGGATTATCAAAACACATATATTTATTATCAATACACTTACATGGATAAACACAGGAAGAACATGGGGTGAAAACAAACATCCACTTAAAATACCGGACAAGGAATGAATGAAACTAATGGGTATAAATACACAGGAAAATGATGACAATAATTAGACACAGGGGATGAACTCAGGTGATGAACATAATGACATGATGGGAAACAGAACGAAGGAGCGCATGGAGAAGGTCACATGGCAAAAACAAACACACATGGAGGACTGGGTGTGACAGTAACTATTTACTTGAGTATTTGTTTTTATCAGATACTGTTTTACTCTTACTCAAGTAACTTTTAAGATTGTTACTTTTACTTGAGTATAAATGTTGGATACTCTACCCACCTCTGTTAATATCTGCTATTAAGGTGTGACCTATAGAAAAAAAAAAGAAAAACTGTTTATAGCGCACCTCTCTACTTATTTGAATTGAGAGAAAAAATACAGACCTGGAAGCTGTAATGCTAGATATTAGACTTAACGTTTTAGTTCATCCAAAATTGAAAATGATGTCATTAATTACACATCCTCATGTGTTTACAAACCTATGAGTTCATTCATCTTTGTAAAAAAAAAAGAATTTAGATTAAGTCTGAGTGCTCCTCATCCTCTGTTGACAGCAAGGTTCCCAACTCAGAGTCCAAAAAATATCCTCAAACAGACCATGTGTCTGAAATATTATCTTCTCAGTTAGTTGGTTTGACTCCACCTACAGGAACCTGTATAAAATAATCAATCACAGACACTCATCTTCACCTTAAGTATCAAATGCAATGTACATCACTTCAGTTTTTAGGGTAATGTTACATTAGGATGGATGATCAGTGGATCTTAAAGAGTTTTTTTACAATTAAATCACACAATATAAAGATAATATTCTTATAGTGTTGTGAAACATTAAGAAAGATATAATTATTATCACTTTGTGTTTTGTCTTCTCAGCTTTACCCAAACCTACAGTGACTGTGACACCAGACAGTCCTGTATTCACTGGAGAGACAGTCAATCTGACATGTGTGATAACACCTTATTACAGTGTCTGGAGATATCTGTGGTATAAAGACAGCACAGGTAGTGTATTACAGTTGTCTCATCATCACACTATTAATGGAGACACTCTCACTATCAGAGGAGCTGCTGAGTCTGATCAGGATCAGTACCGGTGTTGGGGACACATTAATGGAAGATCAGTCTCAACACAATCAAGCCCTGCTGTTTCTCTCATTGTAAAAGGTTAGGACTTCAGCATACACTGTCTTATAATCTGCTCAAATAAGTCAAATATAAAAATACAATTGAAGGAACACTCCACCTTTTTTTGAAAAAGTAGCTCATTCTCATGTGCTGTGTATTATCACTGTGCCTGGTGCAGCCTTGATGCAACAGCAGAGTTTCTTGACTGTTACGCCAGAATGAGAGTATAGTTCCTAACAATATTGGCCTGTATAAAAGTAATTTTAATTACACTGTTAAATGATGTAAACTTTCTAAATGTTTACGGTGATGCTGCTGTTACACGGATTATATCAGATATACAGTTAAAGACAAAATTATTAGCCCCCTATAAAATATTTCATTATTTTTCAAATAACTCCCAAGTGCTGTTTAAAGAATTAAATATTTTTTTCAACACATCATTTTTTACCATAACAGTTTATTCCGGAAGCTTGGAGTGTTTGCAAACAGAAACACAATTATAATCCAAAAAAAAAAAAGCCTGGAGGTCAAAATTATCAGCCCTCTGATGTTAATAGTCAATAGTGTAACCCTTTTGCTTGATAACAGCCAATAGTCGTTTATTGTAGCTCTCAACAAGTTTCAAGTATGTCTCCTGATGAGTGTTAGCCCATTCTTCTTTAGCAAATCTCTCAAGCTCTTCCAGATTTGTTGGTCTTCTGGCATGAACTCTAGGCTTTAGTGTCCCCAACAGATTTTCTATTGGATTCAAGTCTGGGCTTTGTGCAGGCCAGTCAAAGACTTTTACATTGTTCTGTTGGAGGTAGTTCTGAGGTATGCTTTGGCTCGTTCTCATGCTGGAATACAAAACGTTGACCCACGCCAAGTTTTGTTGCAGACTGTTTGAGGTTATTTTTTTAAATCTTCTGCTAGTCTTCCTTTTTCATGTTATCTTCGACCCTGATGAGATTCCCAGTTCCAAACGCACTGAAACATCCCCACAGCATTATACTCCCACCGCCATGTTTCACTGTGGGAACTTTGTTCTTTGGGTTAAATGCCTCTCCCTTCTTCCTTTAAACATAGGCAACATCTCTATGGCCAAAGAGCTCTAGTTTAGTCTCATCTGACCAAAAGATACGTTTCCAGTATTCATTATTTTTCTCTAGGTGTAAACTTCAGTCTAGTTTGGAGGTGTCTCTTCTTTAAAAGTGGAGTCTTTCTTGGTCGACAACCTTTCAGTCCACTCCTGTGCAGGGCTCTAGTGACCGTCTTTGCTGAGACATTAATCCCAGACCTGGCTAAGTCATTCACTAGTGTCTTGGCAGTTGTTCTTGGGTCTTTAGAAACCTCTCTCACTAGTTTTCTTTCCAAAGTTTTGGAAATCTTTCGCTTTCCACCTTTGCCAGTCATGTTCTTCACTGTGTGGATCTCATTAAACTTCTTGATAATACTTATCACGGCACTTCTTGACACTTAAAAACGCTTTGATAAACGTGTATATCCTTCTCCTTCTTTTTGAGCCTTAACAATTCTTTTTCTCAAGTCTAAACTAATTTCTTAGTCTTTGTCATGATGACAGAATGCATTATTGTACTATTTGTTTTTCAAGACACCAGTATTAAGCTTCAAGTGCAATTTAAAGGCTTAATTAGATTAATTACTTGAACTAGACAAGTTAGGGTAATTAGGCAAGTCATTGGACAACAGTAGTTTTTTTCTGTAGCCAATCAAACAAATAATTACTTAAGGGGGCAAATAATATTGACCTTAGCAGTTAGCATATATATATATATATTAATTCAGCCAACCTAAAAGAAAAAACCTTTTTCCAGAAGAAAAATACAAAAGGAAATGCTGTGAAAACTATTTTCTTGCTCGGTTCAACAGCACTTGTGAAATATTTGAAAAAGAATAAAAATTTCATAGGAGGGCTAATCATTTTGACTTCAACTTAGATGAACTTCAGATCTTACAATATTCAGATCTGTTTAATGGTAATTTAAAATCTACATTTGTGGCTCAACACTTGTATTTAACTTTTCTGGTTCAGACACATCTGTTATTATCAGAAAACTAAAGCGATTCACTTTCTATATTCTGAAGATTTGTTTTTACATTCTTTATACTTTGTCTAATTTGATAGAACATTTCATTTAACAAAACAATTACTTTTTTGGCTGTTTGCCGAATTTTTTGAACTATGGAGTGATAACAGATTTCCAAATTCCTGTTAAATGTTTGACTGATGTCAGAAAGCTAAACAAGAATTGTTTATGTTGAAATAAATGTCTCAATTGCATATTTAAACATACAATTTCAGAAAACTCATAATACAAAAGAAAGTTTGCAAATGTTGATCAAATTTTCTTTAGCTGATTCACCTGCAATGTCTTGCTTTCAATGATTTCAAATGTCTTTATGGATTGGGATTTTGCCATAATGTTTTTGTCATCGATGAAGTGACTGTGCTATTCTCTTAAAATTGGGATAAAACTTAGCTGTAGTTATAGTTGTATGGTTTATATCTCTGTACAGTATTTGTGTGCACTGTAGTAAACTGTAAACTTTAGTTATTTTTTTTTCTAAATGTAGTTCTGGATGATTTGTTGCAGACTTTTTGTGTCAAAGTCTCTGATTTTAAAGTATGTACTCGATGTTTCTTTGATATTTTATTATTTCAATAACTTAACAGCTTAGTTGCATGTTAATGGTTCTCTGATATTGGTAAATAGCCACAATAAAATCAGCTTAATAAATTACATATATATTTTTTACTAAACATTTATTTTTTAAATTGTAACTCTTTGCTTAGTTTAATTTTATATTAAATAATTTGTTATTAGTTATTGATATTAGCTATCAGCTTAGACCTCTGCATTTTTTTGATGAACCCCTTCATAAAACAGTTCCCTTTCAGGTCAGCATTTTGGGTTATCGCCCATAATAGATAAACAAATCACATATCACATAGATGACCAATCACTCTGAAGAGTAAAGCTGCGGTCAAACTGGACTTTTCTCCCCATAGACTTCCACTCATACGCACGCGAATGTGTCAGACCGGTAACGCAGGGTCATGCGTCAAGTTTCGTATTTCGCTGCGGTGCAAAGTTCAAGCTTGGTGAATTCTGACCATAGACTGTAAAAGATATGAACGTTGTATCCGTGACGTCACACATAGGTTTATGAAGGACCCAAAAGAAGCTACCGGTAGGCATGGCCAACCGTCGCCATTTTGTTACCGTGTCATCGCACCAACCGAGGCATACCATACAAGGGCAAAGAGGCAGAGCGTGAGCGGAGATACAGACGCATGAGAAACACTTAATACTTCACTACCTGCGACTTGTTTGTGTTCTGACCACATGTGCTTGGTTGTATACTATATCAATAAAGTGTTTAGACTTTTAAAAACACTGTTTCATAAGCAACGTCATAAGCACAATGCTTAGTGGCTCAATGTATTACACATTGAGACACTATAAGCATGGTTCTTATGACGTTTTTCCACAGGAGGAAAGTGCAAATTACTTCCAAACACTTCAGATATAGTCTGTGTTAGTAAATGTAGGGCTATTGATAAAATCCAGGCAGAACACTGTATGACAACGCTTCAGACGACTGTTCTAGAGCCTACAGCTAATCAATCTGTCAGATTCTGGAGTGCAATACAGGTCTAAAGAACATTATAAATGATAAATGATCTTAAATAAAACAAATACATTTATAGAGATGGTATAAGTATATCATTTCACTCACCTGGAAAACGGAGGCCATGTGAATGGTTTGTGAGCACAATTAAGTGCACACAGCATATCATCTGATAATTGCAAGAAATAATTCCAAAAGGCATTTGATTGTGTAAAGCCACATACAACAACACAAAAATACGATGAATACACTGAGATTAGCAGCTAATCAGCTGAGGTGACGTGACGGTGACCAGCGAGAGCTAGCTGTCACTCAAATGACCACGCCCTTAATTATGCAAAAATAATAAAATCTAATATAAAGGAAATGGATGAATTAAAAAAAAAATCACCCCCTCACAGTTGTCATGAAGGGTAATATTAGCTATATGAAACAAAATCGTTCTTTGTACCAGGCTGTAAACACCTTTTTTTCTGCTGTAAAGTTGAAAAACATTTTAACAGTGGGCTCAATAGAAATTTGCTCTATTATGGAGCCAGGACTAGCGGAATTTCGATGAATTGCAGTTTTAGTTCTTCTCGAGGGAGAGCGGGAGGTTGCCGCTTGATTCTGACCTGCGAAATCGCATCACTTGATTGCGTGAGACCAACCCAAGATCAAAACATGACCTCTCTGAACAGAAATTTAAAACATGGAGCAATCGCTAGCTTTTTTTAATGTCTAATCATCTTGTTTAATCCCGCCCCTTTTCGCAGCAAGCTCAAACGCTAGTGTGACCGCAGCTTAAGAAAACGGGCCAATAAATGCCAATGAATTGGCAGAAAAGCTCCTTCACAGGTGAAACCATTCATTAATCAGGAGGATATATAAGCAGCACCTGGAGAAGCCTCTGTCACATTTCATTTCAGAATCAAACGCACTGGCAACATCGGATTTGGTGGCAGTTGAGCTGGGTTTACTTCTGTCCCCTGGCATTTCACTGGGTGTATATAAGAGCAGTTTAAATGAGGCAGTTTGCTTAAGAGAGCATCTGTTTCAAGATGTCATACTGACCATGCGTTTCTGAATGCAGTGGTTACCTGGCACCAGATGATGGGCATGCGCTTCCTTGCTTCGGCAGTTGGACTGGAGTTGTCACAGCCTCCTGCTCCAGCTGCCGGACCGACTAGAGGGGTGTGGACAATATGGCTACAGTAGTGTATATCAACCAAATAGGTGGTATACCAGCACATGTCCCAGTTTGTCTATCTTTTGAGCAGCTCTTTCTCTGTTACGGTGGTTGGCAAAAGGAAAGGGCCATATCTAAACAGAGGTTGGCTCACTGGTTAGTGGATGCCATCACCCTCACATACTCTTGCCAAGGTGAACCATGTCCCCTTGGAGTGAGAGCATTCAATTATAAGCGTTGCCTCCTCTTGACCGTTAGCATGTGGTGCCTCTCTTAAAGACATCTGTAGAGCTGTGGGCTGGACAACACCTCACAAGATTCGCTTACAAGACACCTCATAAAAGTCACAAGATTGCTGGGCAGTACCAGTCAATGACAGAATGAACCACCAACTCATCCAGAACATGTTTTAAGCAGCGGATGCCCTTCCAGTTGCAACCCAACACTGGGAAACCCCCATACATGCTCCTTCACACACATACACTATGGCTAATTTAGCTTACCCAATTCACTCTATACCACATGTCTTTGGACTTGTGGGAGAAAGTTGGTTGAGAGTTTGAACTCCAGCAACAACTGGCCTGCTGATCATAAGTTCATGAACCTGTCAGGTTTATAAACCTCTAAATTCTCACATAAATATGAAGGCGAAAGACTATTAGCTGCAATAAAAAGAAACAACAGTAGTTTCAAATCAATTCTGAATTTAACAGGGACCCAGTGAAGAGAGTAAAGGACAAGTGTGATGTGCTCAGGTTTACATTGATAAGGAAAAGGCCAGGCTTGGTATTGAATATGCTTGCTGGGCCATTCCTCTTCAACCAGAGATGTGTGCGGTTATTTGACACTGCTAGTAAGCTTCCTATCTGGTGAACCCTAGGGAGTTCCACTGAGGCCCCCAACATCCAACTCAGCAGAGAAGCCGGATGTTTGGCCCATTGCTTTGTCTGGTATGCCCACTTGGTCAACCCGAATTTTGGGGATTGGTGCCAGCTATGCATATCCCCTGTTAGGCTGGACTCATGTCTTCCACACCAGGTAACTATTTTACTCTTATGTGTGCTCCCCCTAGGCTAGGGCTAGCCCATATTGCATTTTGACACAAGGCTTCCCTACTTAAATTGTGGCCTCTGCAGCACCCTACTACTATGGGTCTGGATGCGTTCCCAAAATACTGTCATTTGCCCCTCAATAATTCTAGTATTCCCAGACTTTGCTGATATAAGGGCCAGGGGATGTTAGAAGGTTGCGCCTTTGGTGACGTTGTGCACTCAAGCTATTTGTCTGGCAAGCTCCTTACCAAACGCATAACCGATTTGGCTTCTGAGGCACTTTCCATACATTATTTTCCATGATGTTGTTTCAACATGATGCCAGAGTTCCAGACCTGAAAGGGTACATTTCGGTTACTGTCATAACCCTCATCCCCTGAGAGAGAGAATGTATACATTATGTTCTAGTGCCACAGTTGCTGAATCACCAGTCAAAAAAAGCGAAGAGGCTCCTCCAGGTGCTGCTTATATACTCTCCTGTTTAATGAATGGTTTCACCTGTGAAGGAGCTTCTCTGCCAATTCATAGGCATTCATTGGCCCGTTTTCTTACATTTCAGAGTGATTGGCCATCTGGCGATAACTAGGGCCAGATGGAATCTGTAGACGTTTTTTGCAATTTCTGCTGAGAATTTTTGTAAAAATCTGCGTATTTCTGCAAAATTATTTTGGGAGTCTCATAACTAAAATCTTAATATGTGAAATATGTGTAATTTAAAACCTGAATAAATTTAGATTTACACACATTTACTCAAGTAAATAAACAGAATTAATGATGGGCTAAAAATCTGCAGGATTCTGCGGAAAATCTGCGCGCACAGATTCCGTGTGGGCCTAGCGATAACCCATAATGCTGTTTTAACATAATGTCTCCATTCCCTTCTTTAGGGAATGAGGGTTATGACAGTAATGGCACTTCTCGTAAAGAGTAAGGGTGTAACCCCAGAGTCCTGGCCAAATTCCCTCCATCGGCCCTTACCCATCATGGCCTCCCAGTCATCCCCATCCACTGAATTGGCTCTATCACCAATAGCTGATGTGTGGTGAGCGCACTTGCGTCGTTGTCCTGTGGCTGCTTTTGCATCATCCAAGTGGATGCTGCATGCTGGTGGTGGTGATGTGGAGTGACCACCACCCCCACCCACCCTCATGATTGTGAAGCACTTACATTACATTACATAAGAGAGATGATATTGTGTAGTTATTAGTATTTTTCATAATTGTTAGGAGAGCTGAATAAAGTGAAATGTCTAAATGTTAATACGTTATAATAAACATAATTCAGTATGCAATATTAACCTTATTCTTCAAAGCTGAAGTGTGCTTGTTTTTGCGATTGTTTTAGAACCTCCGATTCAGTTGCCGATGGGAGAAATGACTAGGAATAATAAATGACAGAAAACAGTCAAACTACTTGCTCTACAAATAAGCGTTTGCATGACTATACCAGTGTTGCCAGATTGGAAACGTCAAAGTATCGTACCAGAACCTCAAAATTATCGTATTTGGAGGAAAATTATAGTACACGAGTCAAACGGAGAGTATACAGATATTATCTAGACAAATAGCGTTTTGACACAACGTGCAAATGACCACAATAGGTAAAAAAAATATAATAAAATAGGCGTATCTTTGTGGGAAGGTTCAAAGTCCACCTCAGAGTCGCTGTCATTGGATACCTGCATGTTACCAGATGTTGAGGGATTCATTTTGCTGTACAAATTGGGCCGCTACATAGTGCTGGTTTGCTCAAAAGCAGTGCACCCTCCCAAATTTTTAACACACTCTGAGGTGTGCACGAGCTTATTCACAGTATCTGTAATAAGCTGATTTTGTGACTGTGTTTTAATGAGATTAACTTTTGAAAAAACACGTTCACGTTCATTTAAATGGGGAAAAACGAGAACATGAAGGGCAAACTCCAGTCCTTTTCACTTTCCTTTTCAGCACAATTTTTTTTTACTTTATTGCCTAAACAATCGACCTTAACCTAAAAACTACTGACCTAAGCATGGACGCGCGCAGCAGGAATGTTAACTCGTGAAAGAGAGCCATTCTCCATATTGATTGGCTGAGAAAATGTGATGTGAGATGGCCTAGAAAACGTGCCATACTCCATGTTCTCCTCACAGACAGTAGACAAAAAATAAAGCTAGATCAGTAAGTTAAGAAGCCCTAAGATAACAATGAAATTCTGTTTAAATGCCATAAAACTCAGAAATTATAGTACATTATAGGATTTTTTCATCATTGATCGTACAGAGGTCAAAATTATCATACAAATACGATAATTATCGTACGTCTGGAAACGCTGGACTATATAGAAAAGCAGAATAATATAATAAGAAAATATTAGTTTGTAACATCAAGCAGCATAACGAGTTGTTTTTAACGTCTAAAAATGAATGTAAGTGAATGAGACCAAAGAGCCAAAAAGATTCAAATGGCTGCGCCCGCTCATACGCGAAAAATAAGGTGAATACTATAGATATAAATGCCTGCATAATTAAGATCAATTCTACAATGTAGAAATTCAGAAGTAGCTTTCTCAAAAACACTGAGATGAGCACAAATGACCGCACAAAACTTGAACAAACAAATGTTTTGAAATAATATATAACTAATATAAAATAAAAATCTAAATTGAGTCTCTGTATGCTTTTTCTATTCTTCTCAGGTTTACCCAGATCTTCCGTGACTGTGGCACCAGACAGTGCTGTATTCACTGGAGAGACAGTCAATCTGACATGTGTGATTGAGTCTGATCACAGTAACTGGACATATGAGTGGTATAAAGACAGAAACAGTGTAAAGTTACAGTCTGATGGTCATTACACTGTAAACAGAGACACTCTCACTATCAGAGGAGCTGCTGAGTCTGATCAGGGTCGATACTGGTGTGAAGGACTCATAGATGAAAGATCAGTCTCAACACAACCAACATCTGTTTCCCTCACTGTAAAGGGTGAGTTGAGTATTGTTTTCTTTCTGATTGTTTAATTTGTTACTGGGCAGTAGTTAGGACTCACCTCACAGCAAGAAGGTCACTGCTTCGAGTCCCGGCTGGGTCAGTTGGCATTTCTGTGTGGAGCATGTTCTCCCTGTGTTGGTGTGGGTTTCCTCCGGGTGCTCCGGTTTCCCCACAGTCCAAACACATGCGCTAGAGGTGCATTGGATGAACTAAATTGGCCGTGGTGTATGAGTGCGTGTGTGAATGCAAGAGTGTATGGGTGTTTCCCACACTGATGCGGGGACCTCTGATAAATAAGGGAATAAGCTGAAGAAAAATGAATGAATGAATGAATGAAAAATTTGTTACTTTATTTTGCTTACGGTCAATTCACAGAAGACACTGTACTTTACATTTTTAAATGCACTTCTAAAAGTACTTATCATATGAGTACACACATATAAACAATTGGGAAAAATTATGTTTGTAATAACTTGTACTTCATGAATTTTATATATATGTGTGTGTGTGTGTGTGTGTGTGTGTGTGTGGGTGTGTGTGTGTGTGTGTGTGTGTGTGTGTGTGTGTGTGTGGCCTGAAGGCAGAAGATAATAGCACCTGTGCATAAACAAGTGTGATTATAGCTTTTAGAAAACACTTCGACAGCACAAGTGTAAATGAAAAGAAAAAAACACAGAGTGTATAAAGCCTGGTTTATACTTCTGCGTCAAGTAATCGGCGTGACCCACGGCTCAAGCCTTGCGCATAGCCGTGCATTTATACTTTTGCGCGCCATTTCTGTTGCTCTGCAATAACAATTCTGAAACACTAGCTGGCAGTAGGTGTTTATGTTCCTCTGTGTCGAGTTTCTTCTCTGGTGTTTTGTTTTTTTCTGAACACTTCCTTAATGTACAAGTGGCTCAAACTTGCTCATTTTGAGGCTGAAATCAGCGGATGTGCAACAACTTTAATCATAAGGTAAACACAAAACAACAGTCTCCATCCAGAGCTCCTTCACGGGACTCCACACTTGTAAACACTCGCTGCATCACACTCGCGCGGCTATCACTTCCGCCCACACTCGTCAGCGCTACCAAGCCGACCAATTACAGAGCTTGCGCTACGCGTACACATTACATTTTTTAAAAGGTGTGAATCAATGTTGCTGATGGCCACGGCGAGGGCTATGCGTCCATGCAAAGGCTGCGCCATAGCATATACATGCGCTTGACGCAGAAGTATAAATCAGCCTTAAAACATTTATTCAAAAGTTACACACTTAGCTGATGATCATTAAAGTGTAATTGGCATGCTGTCCCGGGAGAGAGCCCTGAGCTCATAATATCCTCGAGCCTGGGGCTCCCTCCTGTTAGAAGGGTGAGACGGTCTCGAGAACTCCCCTGCTTGTCACCATGTGAGAAGTGTAAACTAAGGTTGTCTTAGGTGATAATTTAGTTTAGTTGATTGGCTATGGTGTATGGTTTGGACGGTGGGAGGAAACCAGAAAACCCAGGGGAAACCCACTGGGAGACATGCAAACTCTGCACAGTAACTCCAACCGGCTTGATAGTTTGAACCGGCGGCGTTCTTGCTGTAAGGCAACTGTCGTGTCGCCCTATAGAAAAAAGGGTGGAAGTAGGGGGTTTCAAGACAAAGATAACTAAAGTGAAAAGCTCTGGTTATTTATAATGTGTCCGCAGCCATCTAATCCACTTGTTAAGTGTGACGTCACGCGAAGGAGCTTCCGGGTCCAAGCGCTCTATAAACTGAATGAGGAGACTCATCAAATGCTAATAATAAACGTTTACAAAGCGATGTAATACTTTCAAAAATCACGATCGCAATATATATGTCCATGCCTAATATCTGATGGCCAGAAAGTGATAATTTTTTTTATAAATTGTTAAAATTTTGGTATTTGTGATGCAGCAAGCCCAGTGATTGTTGTGTACACTATGACTTTATAAAAAATTCACTTTAATGTGTGACATGAATAAAAAGTTATCATAAATATTTCGTTTCACTATATGTCAGTGTATGTGAATTCATGGAGGTATATGTGACAAATAAAGGCTTGATTGATTGATGCAGTCAATTCAAATGAGTGGCGGCTTGGACCCGGAATCTGTATTACATACGTCACCAACACGTCACCACTTAACAAGCGGATAGGACAGATTACGGAGCTAATGAGGTGCCAGCCGTGTTGATCATAAGCACGTGATCCTCTCGAATATTGTTTCTAAATAAACCGCACTTCATTCATTTATTCATTTTCTTTTCGGCTTAGTCCTTTTATTAATCTGGTGTCGTCACAGCTTATCCAGCAAATAGTTTGACGCAGCAGATGCCCTTCCAGTCGCAACCCATTACTGGGAAACACCCATACACTCTCGCATGCACACTCATACACTATAGACAATGTTTAGCTTACCCAATTCACCTATAGCGCATGTCTTTGGACTTGTGGGGGAAACCGGAGCACCCAGAGGAAAACCCACACGAACACAGGGAGAACATGCAAACTCCACACAAAAATGCCAACTGACCCAGCCGAGGCTCAAACCAGCGACATTCATGCTGTGAGGCGAGAGCGGTACCCACTGTGCCACCATGCTGCCCTGTATAACATTATGTGAAAAAAAAGTTAATTCCCCAACAAGTTGTTCAAAGCTGAAATAAATCTGCTTCCTAATTAAACAACAAAATTTTACTTTAGTGTAACTTTAATTTTAATATAACTTTTACCTTATGTACAAAATGTGTAATACATACAGTATTGTAATGTTTAGTGATGACCATGCAGAGGAGAGGACAATGTACACTGATGCTTTTATTCAGGATTTTAATGTCACATGGAGTACAACAAAATCCATAAATCCACAGATATAGATCTGGATTTCTACATTGCATTTGGAAATTTACCAACATTATACAGCAATATACAGAGCTACACTGTGGCACTATTGTATTAGAATTGTGCAAGAGATAGAAGGAGATCAACAGAGAGAATGTCATGCAATTTCTGTATTCATTCTTCAAGCACTCCTCTTCAGATCGGTCTCATCTTAATAAAGCATTAGTTCATCCTTTCAACATTTAAAAGGATTTCCCATGATGCTGCTTAATGTCAAATCAGTTTGCTCTGGAGCAATTAAAAGATGGCTGACACCAAATATTGCCATTATACATACCCAAAATAGATAATATTTCCTGTTTAACCACTACAGAGGCACATCTTAACCACTGATAGATTACATTACAACAGTGTCCATGGTAAGGCTGCTCTCTGCGGCTACACAAGCAATAAACACCCGCTATAATACTGGAACTCCTCACATCTCTGTAATAGTTGAAACACATTTAGAACATCAAACAGGCACTATATTATTGACAAAATGCTAATTTAAGTGCTAAATAACACTATTATCATCTAAAGTAATTGGTCCTCCACCATGACACTTATTGTGAAAAAGGTTGCAGGCAGAGCAAGTCACATACAGGGATATTTCTCTAACAGATGAACTTTGACTTTTGAGAATCTGAATTTGTTTTTGATTTCCTGCAGATTTAAAGACAAAGCCTGAACTCAGATCAGATCTTGCAGGAGCTGCACTGACTGGAAACACAGTGACTCTGACCTGTAACACTGATCTGTCCACCGGATGGGACTTTTACTGGTACAAAAACACACTCGACTCTGAGATAAAGATGACAAGAACAAACTCCTACAGTATGAAGATTGATTCAGTGTCTGATGGAGGCCAGTACTGGTGTAGAGCTGGAAGAGGAGAACCAGTCTATTACACACAATACAGTGATGAACTGACACTCAGTGTTACAGGTGAGAGAGAACACAGTGTGAGATTCAGAATATTTATTTATATATCTAACTGAATCAAAACTAAACGCAGTAAATTGTGTTTGTGCAGTGAGTCCTAAAGCTGTGGTGATGATCCGGCCTGATGATTATGTGTTCAGAGGAGAAACAGTCACTCTCAGATGTGATATAAAGTGGGGAGGAAACACTGAGTGGAAATACAGATGGGAGGTAGAGCAAACAGGCCAATATAACAAATATTATAACCAACATAAAAACACTGTGAGCCAAAGCTCAGCACAAGAGTTGAAGATCAGCCGTGTTGAGGTCTTTCATCGTGGTAATTACAGCTGTACAGGACAGATGGACACTCAAAGCTCTCAGCACAGTGATGCTGTTGCTCTGACTGTGTCTTCAGGTGAGTTTGTGTGTGTGTTCAGTATTATCAGAGTCTGTTTCTGCTCCTCTATGGCTCTGTAACTCCTCATGTTTGGTTCAGATAAAGCTCAGGCAGCAGTGCGAGTGTCTCCACAGTCGTGGCTCACTGAAGGACACTCGGTGACTCTGATCTGTGAGGTTCCAGGCTCCTCTACAGGCTGGATGTTCAGCTGGTTCAGAGATGCTGATCATCTGTCAGACAGCAGCAGAGGAGCTGGAGGCTCTTACACTCTCAGTCCTGCTGCTCTACAGCACACAGGAGTTTATACGTGCAGAGCAGAGAGAGGAGAACCAGCCTATTCCTCACAGAACAGCATCGCACAGCCACTGTGGGTCACTGGTGAGTCTGCGTGTGTCAGTCTCTGTTTGTACTCATCTGTATTTGTATTTTTTTTTAGTTTATAGAATAGTAATCTGGCAAATCCTTCTTAAGCTCCTGCTAACCTCAAAAACCTACTCTTGATTGTTTACACAGAAGAAAAACCAGTTTGTCAAATGAATTAGACCTGGAGTCAGAGATTCAATCAATCAAAGAAAGTTGACTAAGCATTTTTTATAGTTTCACCCCCCCACCCCCTGTCTCAACAGGGTGTTTTCACACCTCTAGTTTGGAAAAAGTCAGGAAAGTGGGCATGTCCAGCCCTGGGAGTGTGGGAGTGTCGGGGGAGGGAAAGACGGAAAGGAGTTGCAAAGAAGGGAGTTTCAATTTGGGCACGCGCTGGCAAAATAAACACACAGACACAGGGAAGAAAGACAGTGACTGTGTTTACATGGACGTCAGTAATCAAATTATTTGCCAAATTATTAATTTGTTGACTTTATTTGCAGTTTGGCACTTTCACTTTTTATTCAGGAACATTTCCTGCATGTCCCCCATGAGAGGAACTGCTTGAGAGTGGAGTTTTAATGGAGTGTTTGATACCGCACGGCGGAAAAAAAATCCTCTGCATTTCTCGGTAACTTAGATGCACTTGGTAGGTAGCGTCAGAAAGCCGTGTGTGTATAGACTATCCTGTTACAAAATGTGGCGAAAATTCTACACAACAGTAATAGTTTGATTGTAGTGTTTACATGTTTACATTCAGAGATCAGCATTTACAGCAGATCTGTCAGTCTATAATATTGTGCTATAATATTGTAGTGATATTAACATACTGTAAACTTAGTAACTAAATCATTTTGACTATGGTATATCTTTAAAAACTGAAAGATAAGATGCGAAAAGCTCTTGGGTAAAAATGTTCTTTACAAACGCATTTCTGTCGCGTGTACTGTAATCCACACGTGAGTCCAGCTGAGCTCTCATAGCGGGGAAATGAAAACAAAACCTTCGTTGCAGCACAATAATAAACACTACATTAATAAATGCAACACTGACGACCCATGTCTCCAAATTCTTGTTCTTTCACTTGTTTTGGCAACACAACGTGGCGTCTCTCTGGCCCCGTTTACACTAGTACATTTTAGTTTTAAAACGGTGTTTTAGAATGAAAACGATCCACGTCCACACTAGCGTTTTACCCAGCGTTTCTGAACAGCTCTCTGTCTACACTAAAACGGTGAAGACGCACATCACGTGACCACACACACACTCTCTGGCATGCACTGCAGTGTGCTTTGAGCACACACCCACACGTGTGCACGTCGGACTGTTTATCACGGATCTATCGCTGGATCTAATCTCACTACATTTGTTAAACGTGATATTTAATTCATCTTGTTGTCTATATCTAACTACATATTCCCGACTTTGGTCTTTTGAATCTATTACTTGTTCTTAGGTAACGTGCTTTGGCAGAGCGCAAAGATAAGTTAGGTTAATATCCTAATTAATGTAACCACGGACACCGATTCTGCACATCTGACTGATTGTTTGCCTTTATTTTCTCTATTGTATAAACTTATTGTACATTATACTTTTATGATGGCCATTATTGATCATTAAAATGGATATTCAATGAAAGAGAGGGTATGTTTCGTATTTTCAATGAAAAATACAGCTTCAAAAATTTGTTTCAAACCGGAAGAACGTATTTGCCTAAAATAACAACCAATTTTCACTTTTTAGTGTAATATATGTGTCCTACTGGTGTTTATAGCAGCGTGGGACACATATATGACTGTCAACAGCTCAAAACATGTGTTTTGGTGTTTCATGACCCGTTAACACTTACATAGAGTTCAGAGTCGTTCTGCTCACAATCTCAAATCAACAATAATTATATCCCAACATAATTAGCCCCCATTTGTTATGTGCCGGCTCAAGCATGCAACAAATGAAGAGAACCAAACCAAAATAGAATGAAAATGCAAAAATATATTTAATTAGGGGTTACAAAAATAATAAACTAAAAATATAATTAAAGGGTACCAATGTACCATCCTGGTTATGTCCGTAACCCATGTTCCTCGAACAGGAAACGGAGACATGGTAAACAGACTATGGGAGTTTGATAGACGACCTATTACTCTGAAGAGTAAGAAAATGGGCCAGTGAAATGCCAATTGAATTGGCGGAGCTCAGCTCCAAAGCTGATCCTGATGAGCCATTATCAGTGCTATATGAGTCAGCTGTTGAAGTCAGCTCACCAGGATTTGCCTGCTGAAGGGCCGATCACTCAGCTAACAGCTGGAGACTCAGGTGCTGTGACAGTAGAGACACATGTCTCTGTTCCCTATTCCGGGAACGTGGGTTACGGACGTAACCTGGACATTCCCCTTCATAAGGAACTGCGACGTGTGTCTGGTAAACTGTATGGAAAACGCCACAACAGCTAAGCCTGTCACGCTCCTGATGTGCAGTTTGCTAAGCGTAGCGTGAGCGCACTGACATCACCAAAAGCGCAACCTTTCAACGTCCCCTAGGCCCAGAAAATACCATTACATGGGAATAATTAAGAATTTATATCAGGGGTCGTAATGTGCTTTTACCTAGCTAATATAGACTAGGGATTTTTAGACAGTACAATGGGAAAGTGTGCCAGTCCCCAAAGATGGAGGACGCTGCGGAGACCGCCTGCTACCCAAGAGGGGGGACTTAATGGTAATAGAGCATATGGACTAGCCCTAATGAGGGAATGCTACATATGATAAGCTGGTTAGCATGTAGGGAAGACACAGGTCCGCCTGAAAAGGGGGAACACAGCGTGGTAATAATGCATATGGCATCGTCAATCAGACTGTACATAGCTGGCACCGAACCTCAGTATGCAGGTAGACCAGAAGGGCAGACAACACACTGAGCCATGCACTCGACTCCGAAAAAATAAGCAGTGGGTAGCAAAAAGAAGTCAAATGCAAACAATCCCTGAAAGTAGTCTCTCTAACAAATCTTTGCAGCTCTTAAATAATCAAATCAAATCAGCCGCACATGCTCATACTGATCACCTATTAAGAAAAAGAACGCAAAACCCAGGAAACAGAACAAACTAATCACAAACAAACTAAACACCTCCCCCTTAAAACAGCAAGATATCAAAACGATCTCTATCCTTAACTTTCCTTATGAATCCCAAATAAATTTAAACCAAAACAAATAATAATAATAAAAAAAAACTTCTCTTCATTTTAACACATGGAAATCCACAAGTAAATCTCTCAGGTGTTTTTAATCAAGGTTCCTAAATTTACTTGAGGATGAGTCCCCATTTGTTATGCTTTCACTACAGTTTCACTAACATTATAATCTATCTGGTTAAAATTTAGATAAACTTAGAAAATTTCCACGTGTGCATACAATTCAGAACAAAATCCCTAATGATCATAAGCTAAGACATAACAGAAGGACACTTCTGTGGTCTGGATGACCAGAGGTAAAATTCAGCTTGTCTTCAGAATGGTACAATAAACATCTTTCTACTAGCAGCTACAGCAACTCATACATAGACATACAAAGTATCTTCATTGAAAATTATTTTTATTACACAAATTATACATTTAACACACAATAAAATCAAGTGATACCTGTTCCCAAAGTCCAGTTCTACATGACACTTGAATGGGCTTGAAGATCATGAGGAAACAAATAGCTTGGCATACGGAAAACTAATGACACACATATTATTCTAGTTTTACTGTAAAGCGGGATAAGACTAACTGTACGTTCACACCGAAGGCGGTGAGAGAGTCAACGGTCGCTCTGGCCACCCTGGCGACAACGCTGTCTGTCTTCAGCTCTGGTGGCGAGAGCGTCAAAATTGGCTACATTGATCTCATATTTAAAGGGGCCGTTGCAACATATCATATCAGGTACATTCCCGCATAAAGCATGCTTTCCATCGTGAAAATGTTGCACACTTTTTATCAAATTCATTTAACAATGGAAGATCAAGCTGAATGTGGTGTGGTTTTGCTCCACTACATTTTCCAACGTGTCCATATGTCTTAAATATTCTGAAGCAGCAATATTGTTTGTATTGTTGCATGAGATATAAATTTATATAACATTAATGCACATCAGTAAATCCCCAGTAACTTTTTAATGTATGTTCCTGTAAGAAAACATTGCAAATAATTGGAAATCCGGCGACTGCAATAATCAATGGCTAGACATTGAATTTTGGTCACCTGACATCACAACCTTAATCTAACCTAATATTAATGTCCTATGACGTTAAATGTCTGCTGGGCAATAAATAGATGCACTACAGAATGTTACGTTTACACACATGCACAAATTAAATGTAAATGCATCAGCTTTTTACAATGCAATACTCACTACTCACTGCTCTTGAGTACTTTTAAAAGGGTTACTTTTTACTCATACTTTAAGTAATAATCACAGCAGATACGTTTACTCTACTTGCACTATATTTTTCGGCAAGTAATAGTTCTTTTGCTTAAGTATGATATTTCAGTACTCTGTCCGCCACTGCATGTATCTGAAACTTACAGCAAAACATACTATGTATATCAGATTTGCAAAAATGTAGAGGCGCCCTCTTGTGGATTTTTCACTTGAAACGTGCAACAATACATAGCTGGACACATTAAACGTTTTGCAAAAATTTAAGTCTGAGGCATGTATTTCCAATGAGCCTGGGCTGCTTGTGGTATACAGTTTTATTTAACAGTGCTCATATTTGCATTTGTAATACATTTGTTATCAAAGATATTTTATCATGTTGATTTGTCTTATTTTCTGCGAAATCATAACCATCGGTATCTTATTGAAGAGAAACTCTACATCTGAGTACATTCATATTAAAACTTTTGCATATGCATTTATTACACAAACACATGCATGTTGTCAATAATTAATGAGATTGTCTTCTCAGGTGGTTCTGCTTCAGTGCGTCTGGTGCTCAGGCCCAGCAGAAGTCAACACTTCTCCTCTGACTCTCTCTCTCTGAGCTGTGACTCTGCTGGATGGACAGTGAGAAGATTCACACACACAAACACAGAAGATTGTTCAGCACAAACAGGATCTCCATGTGGACTCCAGTCTCTCAGCACATCTGACACTGGAGTTTACTGGTGTGAGTCTGAATCTGGAGAGAAACGCCATCCTCTGAACATCACTGTACATGGTGAGTCCTGTTTCTAAGATCACAGCATCTACACACGTTCACATCTCAATTACACACACATTTTCCATCTGTACATCTGATCACAGACCGACTACATCTGAAAAATCTCAATAAACATAAATGCATAAGTAGCCCAGTGGGGCACAAGAAGGGTGTACAGATTTAAAACTGATGATATGAGTTATTTTGTGATATATTGAGACTAAGCAGATGTGTGTTGTGTTGTGTAGCTGGTGCTGTGATTCTGGAGAGTCCTGCTGATCCTGTGATTGAGGGAGAAACTCTGACTCTACACTGTTTACATCGATCTACAATCTCCTCCATCCTCACAGCTGATTTCTATAAAGACGGATCACTGATCCAGAATCAGACGACAGGAGAGATGAACATCACTACTGTCTTAAAGTCTGATGAGGGTTTCTACTACTGTAAAACAGAGAGAGGAGAGTCGCCGCATAGCTGGATCTCAGTCAGAGGTATAATGAGAGATTATTTACCTCTGTAATATTATCATACAACATGTGGTTTATGAAAAGGTCTGTCATCTTCTCTCTTCAGCTTTACCTTCATCTCCTCTTCTGATCATTCGTCTTGTGGGATTGAGTGTTTTCTTACTGGTCCTCATTTTACTGGTTCTGCTGTTGAGACACAAGAAGAAAAGAGGTGTGATGGAGATTCAGAACATGCTCGACATTATTATTAAAACAAGCATTTAATGCTTACAATTCCAGTCAGATTATATGCAAGAGTAATTGCTCTTAAATACCTTAAACATGACATTTGTTTCTACTGTAGATCCACACTGTAGAGTTCAACACACTTTGGGATCAAACCGATCTGGAGAATCTCAGATGGAAAACTCAACTCTACAGTCTGGTCAGCTCCATTAACACATTTAACAAAACCTATTTAAAACATTTGAACCTTATATTTTTTGTTCAAGGTTCCTTAGATTTTTATCCTTACCCTTCAAATGTTTGTTTGCTGTCCTGCAGGTTCTGACCATATTTATGCCAATGTGAGCACTGCAAATAACAGAGATGAAGGTGGAGTCTGTAACTTATATAAATGCTTAATGTTTCATTAGGAAATAATCAAATATAATTTATTAACATTGTCTTGTTTTAGAGCCTGTGGCAAATGTGACACATTCAGAGAAAAAGATGTCCATGGATGAAGGTGAAAAAACTTACATACAAAAAAAAAAAACATCTTGAGTCAACAGTAAATCATAAACCAGTGCCAGTCTACATTTATGATTTATAAAAGAGTACATTATTATGATTATTTTTTGCAGGTGAAACCATGCCAGGGCAAAGTAACGTGATGTACTCAGAAGTTAGAACTAAACAAAAGAAACTCAAAAAAAAAGGTAAAATAATTTTTTCCCCCCCTTATATATAAATTTCAGCAGGTTATGAACTGTCTGCGGGCTTTTCTGTTCTGTGTTAGATATTAATACTGCAGGACCCATTGATCCCAGATAGCATACGAATGTGGGCCACTTTAGGCAGTCATGTGGCAATGGTGGTATTCCTTTGGCCCAGACAAAATGAATGTGAGCCTGAAGTGGCCCATCTGTACTATGGCAAAGGGGAGTCAAAGATTGAAAATCATATTTGGGCCATTTAAGGCAAAGATTTGGCACTTATGGCAAAATGTAATCTGAATGTGACACTAATGTGGCCCATGTGGAAAATGATACATTTGGCCCAAATGATGGAGGACAATTGTGGGCCACAGTTGGCAAAAATGTGGCATAGTCATTTAAGGGTAATCTGAGTCTAAACCTAAAGTGGTTCACATGTGTTGGTGCAAATGTGGCCCAGTTATCTTAAGACATATGTGTGCCACGTTTGGCAAATATTTGGCACAGTAAGCTCTGGCTATTGGGGCTGTGAGCCTAATGTGGCCCAGAGAAAATATGGCAAATGTGACCCACTTATTTTAAAACATATGTCGGCCACTTTTGGCAAATATTCAGCACAGTAAACTCTGACTAATGCAACAGTGAACCTATAGTGGCCCAGAGAAGATATGGAAAATGTGGCCTAGTTATCTTAAAACATATGATGGCCACTTTTGGCGAATATTCCGCACAGTAAACTCTGACTAATGTGGCTGTGAGCCTAAAGAGGCCCAGAAAAGATATGGCAAATGTGGCCCAGTTATCTTAAAACAGATGTGGACCACATAGACTAAAGTCACCATCATAGAGAAAAGTGTTTGCTTTAGTTGGGCTCATAGCCCTGAACCTCTTAATATAAATTTTCCTTTGGGCTGCTGTGGCTTTTAAAAACTTTACAGCAAACAAGCTGAGTAAACAAAATAAAAATAAAATTAAGGCACAACCTGTGATGAAATAATATAATTCACTGATGTTAATCAATGTTTCATCCATTATTAGACGTAATATAATAACATGCTTGCACATGCCACAGAATTATGAAGGTTTATAAGCTAAAAAATTCTATGGTTCAACTTCTGCTCACAGAGACATCAATATTCAGCGTATGAACCGCAACATTGGTGACAACAAAATGAACAAAACTCACAAACATCACAAACAGGATACTAAAAGTGACAAAATCAACAACATCAACATAAACAGTAGAATCAACAGCAAATAATGAAAACTGTAGCATCAATATGCTGTAGAATGTATTCATACTGCAATGCATGCTTGGGTTTTTGTACTTTGCCACACCCAGCAAGTGTAAGGTGTAGGCCAGATCTGGGCCAGAATAAAAGCAAATTGTGGCCCAGAATAGGGTCAGTTCTGGTTTATTCGGTTGAATTCTGCCTGATATGTGGTATTGCTATGGCTTAATTGTGGCCCAGATCTGGCAAACAGGAGCGGACCGCTCAAGTGCCATCATTCCATGCGGTATGTGGGCCGGATGTAAGTGTCTGGTGTGGGCCGGATTTGAGCCACATAAATTTTGCTTGCTGGGATTTGGCCTATGCAGAAATCAATGTAAAGGACAAAAAGAAAACCAAGAGTAAAGGTAAAATAAACTGCATATATATATATATATATATATATATATATATATATATATAAGAACATTTGTTTCTTTAGAGTTGTGTATTTTTACAAATTAACTCTTCAAGCATAGCACAACAATCGCCACACTCACAAATGACTGCTTTTATTTAAAATAATGAGCCTGAGCGTTTGTAAATTTACTTCAGACATGATTAAACAAGCGTACGCACATCTGAGAGTCAGATAAACAAGCTGGTGTTTTTCCATTTCAGGTGCTGGACTCGCTGATGTTCTGATTGAAATGAAGTCTAAGGAAAAACGTGGCGGTAAATAAAAATGTTCTGGAATGTTGTTACAGATCGTGTGAAAATGAACTATAGAAAAGAATAGTACATATCATTATGAAGCCTCGTGCACACTGGGATGTTTATCGCTTATGCTCCATCTCCAGCGTTTTTCAAGACTTTTTTTTAACATTCATATCCAAGCAGTTTTTTTCTTTGGATGAGCCGAGTGAATGTGCAAAATCATTCCCTGACGTTATGCTGCTTAAGTAAAACATGGTACACAAGGTGGCACTGCACTACTTTACATTTTTGACATTCTCTTGCTGCACAAAAAAAGTCATCCTCATGCTATTTTCTTGTGTATTAATCATGTAACAATTTCCTCTTCTGTTTAACGTCCTCTACTATGGCTGCGTGTCCACCGAAGTGTTTTTGTCCACATTCAAACTCACATTAGCACCCTTTGTTTGGTCTCGAGGCATTAAAGGTCCCATTAAATTAAAGTAAAGTTTCTTAGATGTCGGTATCGTTAGTTTTTAGCATATCTATAAGCTAGGGCAGGGGTTTTCAAACTGTGGGGCACCTATTAAAAGAAATTGAGGCGTGCACGTGAGTAAATTATGATCACGAATTTTATGCGTTCACTAGAGTGAATCGGATTAACGGTAGTTCCACAGCTAGCTATCAGGCACCTGTAGAGTTTTATGCATTTCAGTAAAATATATGCAAATAAAATGTAGCGGGTGCTTTTTAAAATGAATGACGGTGAATGAAAATCAATCTGGTGAGCCGTCTGACAAAAAAGTGCCCTTCTGAATCAAATCAGCAGGATGCCCTTCTGCATCTTTCACTTACTGCACCTTTACAGGGACATCAGTAATAGTTATTTGCCTTAATAAGACAATTATATAATTAGGGTGTTACGTGAAGTGCTTTTTGAATGTTGCGTCACCAGGCTATCCACGTTTCCTGCAGAGTTTCATGTAATTTCAGGTGTTTCATCTTAAATTTTTTGACTTTAACTGCAGTTCGGCACTTTCACTCATAAATATTTCATTCATGCCCCCTTGACAAACTAGGGTATTAGATGTGAATATTCAGTAAGGAATGGTGGAAGATGTTGTAATGGGATTTGATTATCATTTAAGCCATTATTTAATGAATAAAATTATTTTATTCATCAGTGTTTCCTTATCAGTGTTGCCAGATGTAGCTGACTGATTCCAGCCCAAAAGCTATCCAAAACTCGCCGAAATGCAAATTTAAAACCGCTCAATCTGGCAACACTGCTTGTGATGTGAGTGTGTGTGTGGTCCTTTACTGACAACCTTGTGTATGCATCTTCACAAAATGCAGCGAAAAGTCTTACATGACTAATAGTTGGTAATAGTTTGATTGTGGTGTTTACTTCAATAATGCCACTAATATCTGCATACTCCACGTCTTAATTCCATTTCTGTTTAGTTCAGTTATGACTTTAATCGGATTAAGGTCATCAAAAATCGCTATCTACATGGTAGACTCTTAATCAGAGTATTGTCTTAATCGTATTAATCGCGTGAGTGAAATAGGACCTGGGGGGCGTGTGTCCTAAAAGTTTGAAAACCCCTGAGCTAGTGCACACCAAAACAGTGACACATTTTATGTTTAGAAGATATAAAACTGATGTAAACATGTAAAGTTTGTAGTCTGTCACTTCCATGATCAATGGTTTCCTTATAGTCACCTCATATTTCAGTTTCTCATCAAATTTTGACCAATCAAATGCTCTCTAGGGTCTGACATGCCCTGCCCCCTTCATGATGCTTCTTATTTGATGCGCTTGAGCTCAACCACTTTCACTGGTAGCGCGGTGACAAAACAAAGCAAAGCTATTGGCTGTTTTTTTTTAAGGGGAAGAGCTACTATTTGTCCCTCCCTCGCTTCATGTTTTAGTTAAGATTACATGAAACATTGAATACAAAATGCGTATTTGAAAGCACTTCACAGGACTTTTAAATGCAAGTGAAACGCAAGCCAAACCATCCTAGTGCACACGGCTCTTAAAACTACATAATTAAATTCAAATTACTTATAAAACAGCCTTAGTGAAGGTCACAAATGATCTGCTTCTTGCTGCAGACACTGGCTGCCTATCAAATATGATACTTCTTGGTCTTAGCGCAGCCTTTGACACGGTGGATCACTCCATATTACTTTCACGAATGAAAACAGTGTTTGGTATCACAGACACCGCTCTTAAGTGGTTTGAGTCATTCCTCTGTAACCGCTCTCAGTTTGTCTACATAGGAGGGCTTAAATCTAACCCCGGTCCAGTCAAATTCGGTGTACCCCAAGGATCGATTTTAAGCCCCCTGCTTTTTTCCATGTACATTTCACCTCTTGGTCAACTCCTGGGATCCTAAAGGAATTAGGAGGTTTGCTAAAGGTGCAGCTGTCGTGCAGTGAGGGGTTTGCGTCTTTAATAATCTACGACAGTTTGCGTTCATTGAACAGTAAGAATGATTAATAAATCCATATGAAACAGTCCCTTAAAAGTTACATCTCGCTTTCAGTTTCGGCCTCTGGTGCATTTTGCACTCACACACAAGCGTACCGGGCCTGAGCCCAAGTGAACCGTGCTCAGGCCCACCTCTTCCAACCAGGCCAGGGCCGGACAAGTGAACCGTGCTTAAGCCCGATTCAGAGCACTCACTCTTCTCAAACGATCTGGGAAACAGGCCAGGGCACGGTTTGGATAGTATAGTGTGAGTACGCCCTTACTCTGGTTCCCCAGGCCTCTGTGAAGGTTGGGGAAATTTGAAATTAAACCAAAAGAAACTATTACAATGGGCTTAAAACTGGAAATGAACATTTGGGAATTATAACCAGCAGAACCTGGGAAGTAAAAAAAATTAAATAAAAAACTTAGAGACTGTGTCAAACAGAGAGAGATGCTATACAGTTCATTTTATATCTGTCTTGAAGCACGTTTCAAATCACTCCAATGAAATACAACATCTGTCATAGACTTAAGCTGTGGGGACCATAGTATACTATATGTATATTGTCTGTGGTCTGTTGAATTATTTAAATTTTTTTTAATAATTCAACAGTAACATCACCTTGAGTGTGCATCATTTACTAGTAATTCTACCATTTGTTGTCTGTTATTGCATACTCATTGTAATTACAGATGTAAGGTTTTATATTGATTCATTGTCTCTCTGTTGTTCAGAGATGGGCAGTGAGTCTGGAGACACATTATATTCTGAACTGAAGCACGACACAGATGGAGGTGAGAGAAACTAATTTTCATCTTTATTAAAGTCAAACTTTTAGTATAAAAGGGATAGTTCACCAAAAAAAAAAATTTACTCAATATTTCTTTACACTCAAGTGGCTCTGAACACTTGACAACAAAAAATGAGATATTTTGAAGAATGAAATCTAGAATCTATCTATCTATCTATCTATCTATCTATCTATCTATCTATCTATC
>CAIGQZ010032222.1:9789271-9802411 GCA_903798205.1 Danio tinwini | reverse complement strand
CTATCTATCTATCTATCTATCTATCTATCTATCTATCTATCTATCTAAATCTAATCTAAACACTTCACTTCCAAATAAAGTTATGAAAAATCTAAATCTAATCACTATAGTTAGGCATTTTCAAATCATGTCATTAAGTTTGACAATCCACTTTCGGGCCTTGTTTAGAAATGTAACACACATTCAGGGCCCTTCATGAGTCTTTCTATCATTAAATATCTGTTTTTCTCTTTTGATTGATTTCTCAGTGACTTTGCTGCATTTCTCACAACGCTATTTACATTTGCACAACAGTTCATGCATTTCTCAAAACAATTAGTACAAACTGCAAAACCTAGCTAATAACCTGCAAAAGCGTGTCACTTGCTCAAAATGGAGAGCTCATTCCTCAAAAGCAAGTATTCATGTCAATGAAAGTGTCAGCGTCATCAAGATGAAAAGTCCTGACACCATTGTTTATGAACAAGATAGTCAAATGGCTTTGTCATGTTTTCATTATGACACTTTACTCTGTACTTCTTTTCCAATGAAAAAAAAGTCAGATTTTGGTGACACGTCCTGAAAATGCTCAAGACAGCACTATATACTATTTGCACAGCCATTTGAAAACTACAGTAAAGTTAGACATCACTGCATTTAGTGAGGTATCTGAGTACAAGACACTGAATATGAATGTTTCACATTTTTACTGCAGATGCTCTTTACAATTCTAATTTATTCACAGCATTGTGCAAAAGAATAAATACACCCTTATTTACAACAAACATAAACTCCCTTTGGGTAGAGCTTAACTTTACTGTAGTTTTCAAATGGTTGTGCAAATAGTATATAATGCTGTCTTGAGCATTTTCAGGAAGTGGTAACAAAATCTGTACATTTTTTCCAATGGAAAAAAAGTCAGAGTAAAGTGTCATAATGAAAACATGACAAAGCCATTTGATTATCTTGTTCATAAACAATGGTGGCAGGACTTTTCATTTTGATGACACTTTCATTGACATGAATGCTTGCTTTTGAGGAATGAGCTCTCCATTTTGAGCAATTGACACACTTTTGCAGGTTATCCACTAGGTTTTGCAGTTTGTACTAATTGTTTTGAGAAATTCATTAACTGTTGTGCAAATGTAAACAGTGTTGTGAGAAATGCACCAAAGCCACTGAGAAAAACTGCAATAAGCTAATCAGAATTCATAATTTTGTTAAAGTTATACAAAATGAACCTTAATCTAAGTCAGTTTGATTATGTGAAGTTTATTTATAAACTAATTTCGAGAGGATCACGTGATTATGATTGAACACGGCTGGTCATGCATTAACCATGTATGACCAACCAATCAGACGATTTCTAACCCACTATAAAGAGCCAGGGTTTCTTACTACAGTCATCTTCGTTTGAAGAATACCCCCTTCCATCCCTACTCCTCCTCTTTTCCTTTCATAGGGCAAGAACGTCACCGGTTCAAGTCCTTTAACAGACTGGCTGTCGTTTCTGTGTGAAGTTAGCATGTTCTTCCCGTGCTTGCGTGGGTTTCCCCCGGGTTCTCCGGTTTCCTCCCACGTTCCAAAAACATGCACTACAAGTTAATTGAACAATCTAAATTTAGCACTAGTCAAACTTTTATCCATCAGCATATCTCTCCGTAGCAACTATTTTATGTCCTCAACTCTTACAAAAGGGGGGAGTTCTCGTGATCTACCTCAGCTCAAAGCTCCCCTCTCGCGCTGCAAACGGGAGGGAGCCCAGGGCTCAAGGACCTTTTGGGCTCAAGGCTCTCTCCCGGGACAGCATGCCAAACTTGCTTATAATCAATCATCAGCTAAGTGTGAACTCTTAAATGTAAGTTGAGAGAATTAGAAAATTTAATTTGATTCAACTTCATTTTTTAGCAGTGTAATAACTAAAGAGATACGATTTTGATAATTAGGTTATATAGTCATTCCTCGTCCCCTGGTGGTGGTAAATATGTAAAACCCATTTTTACATTTTTTTTTTATTTTATTTTATTGTTAACGTTTGCTCTCTGCAGGTGCTGATGCTGGCGGTGATGCAATATATGCTCAAGTTCTGAAGAAGAAGAAGAAGAAGCAGAAGAAAACACGTAAGATTAGTAGTAACATTATTTTACTTCAGAACATGACAGTAACTCACAAAATCATTTTACATTATCGATCTGTTTAATGTGCAGTTATTTCTGGCGATCAGTGGTTAATCGTGATCTTAAAACTATATATCATCATGTTGTGTGTTATTGGCCTTAACTGCATTAAAGGTGCTGTATGTAAGTTTTTGACACTTCTAAAGCATAAAAATAGCTTAATATGTGTGCAGAAGGAACATCCTAAGTGAACATACTTGTTTAACTGAAAAACAATGCTGAAGTCAGATATTCTGCTTTGAAAATGTGTTTTTCGTGCCGGAACGCTGTCTTGAATTTAACCTGCATAATGCCAGTTTAGCCAATTATAATTCAGCACTTCGGGTTGCCTTCTTGGGAAACAGCGTATTTTATTCATTCATTCAGAAAGGCTCTGAAAGCATGCGTCCGTGACTGAAAATGTGACCTCCGGTGGACAGTACGAAACATCGAAATGAGACAGATTCAGTTCCACATGAGGTTATAGACCAATTACCATGTTTGTAAACATTAAGGATGCGCACGCAGGGAGGTGGCAGAAAAAAAACGGGAGCGCTAGCATTTACAGTGAGGGAATGACATCCGATGCGGTACAGTTTGTTGTTGTCTTAGAAATAAGCTATATTGATTACATATTATATATATATTTTTTACATAATGCTTTCAGCGTATTATAGCAGCATGTCATCCAGTGATAAGAAAAATTAACGTTTAAGTAAGCGGCGTTCGTCTAACAGGTCCAGTTGCGATAGCACCATCCCAATGGATGTTAAATAACACGAAATGACCAAGCATCCAGCCCGAAATATAAAATCTCATTGAAGCTCCAAGGGATTTTACGAGAGAAGTTAAAGGCCTACAAGTGTTTGGATGCCAACAATTGTGTTCTGTGTGATTATGTGCAATAAATAAGCGGGTAAAGTTGGTTTTATATTCGCACATTCTGACTTTCTCCTTAATAATATAATTTCATAAAAGTATTATTTGGAAACTCTAAATAGAGAAATCATATTAGCAGCCAATGACCATCAAAGTACAACATTGTTCACAGTCAAATAATCAGTGTTCATGTTGTCTTCAAGTCACACTTGCAGGTTATTTCAGAGCGAATACTCAAAAGTGCCGTGGTAAACAATATAGGGAGTGTGTCACAAGTTGTCACTGAATGAATGTGTGAATATAAAACCAACTTTAATAACTTACACTTTCACGTTTCATTCTCAGCACTCAGTGTCCACAGTTTAATTAACCATATGTAACTGTTTTGCCGAAATCATTGCTGCAATCAAAAACGAGTGATGTATATGATTCAGCATAGCGTGAACTTACCTGATATAACATGAGAACTGCAGAGTCGAGCATTTATAATTAGGTTGTCACTTTTTTCAGCCCTTTTAGCCAAAGACGTCTGCAGTCAGCATGAAAGCAGTGGTGTACGGTAAAAGTTAAGTTTTCTATTTTTGGACTTCGAATTTGGCATCCTACCGCAAAACACGACATGTTCGCTGTTGCAGCCGGTCATTTTTTGCAACCGGGGACCCGTGTGACGTCATGTGTGACGTAGGTTGGTAATTGGTCTATTAATTAGCAAATTATATAAATAATACAAACCTAAACATTAGGTGAGCAGGTACATTGTAACCGCGTGTCCTAACAGCACGCTTCATGACGAGATATGCAGGAAATGAGCAATTGGCTGTTTGCACCAGACGAAACACGACAGAAATGTAAATACAGCCTTTCAGAAGCACAGAATATGCACTCACTCACGAAACGGTAAGGTTTATAATCTATTTAATACATGTTAACCCTCTTAAACATCATTAAATATAGATGCTGAATCACTCATATTTGTTTAGTTCTAAAGTTCAATTTCGGTTTATTGTATTCTCAAGATCTGAGGTGAACTATCCGCTGCTGCTTTCAGCATATGGCAATAAATGTCCTGTAAAATGGCATTCAAACTCACATTGTTAGCATTTAGCACTGAATAAAGCACATGAGGTTTACCTGAGGTGATCACTGGTAACTGTTGTTCAGCTGTGAGAAATAGAAGCTGTTTCTAATATATCAATTTGAGGTGTTGGTTAGAACCAAAACTCCTTTTAATATGGAGAATATTCCCTCTATTGCGTGTTGTTGCTTTTATGAAGATCACAGTTTAAATCACTCGCTCCTCTACTCAATCTGGCAACCCGCGTTTGCATTTGTTTTGATCCAGGAGTGCAATACCTAGTTCAACCACTGGGTGTCAAACATACATACTGCACCTTTAATCTTCATGATCTTTTTAAAGGTCTGTGACTGCAGTGAAGAAAACAGAAGCCAGAAGAGATGAACACCAGCGCTCGCTTTGCTTCAGAAATTACTCCGATTGAACTGCTTATGCACATGAATCAGACAGATAAACTGTATTTTATATAAGCATTTATAACCTGTTTGTACTTAGAAGCTGTTGTAAATTATGTTTCCACTGACCATTTATGTTTAAAGGCAGATTTAATAAAAAAAGCTTTATTATATTAGTGCTGCACAAATTATGGAAATGGAAATCTGTTTTATACATGTACAATCAATGAGATTTTTTACAGTAAATGTTAATCACATATATAATGCTTTTTACATTCCTTTTAGAAATTGCTTGAGTTACAGTGAGATTTATGATTGAAAAATAAAAACAAACATGTCTATATTTTGAACAACTGTTTCTACCTCTGTTAAGCGGGTTATTTTAACCAATACATGCTGGCAGTAAAACAGTTCAGCTAGTTTAACAATTTTCATTATTTTACACCCTTTAAAATGTGAAAAGTGTTAATTAATTCAATTCAATATAATTCAGTTTATGTTTATTTCTATAGCACTTTTACAATGTAGATTGTGTCAAAGCAGCTTCACACAGTTGTAGTAAATTGAAACGGTGTCATTCCAGTTTTCAGAGTTGAGGTTTAGTTTAGTTCAGTGCAGTATAAATTTCCCTGCTGAAAGTCCAAACACTAAAGAGCAAATCCATCGATCCACAAGTCCCAAACCAAGCAAGCCAGTGACGAGATTCTAATAAAAAGGTAAAAAAAAAAACCTACATAACTTATAAAAAAGTCCAGATTTGTTGCGTAATGTATTTTCGACATATCCTATTATCTTTCGGAGCTAGAAGTTTTGGTTTTAAAGTATTTTGTTTCCAAAATCAAGCAGATTTTTATTTTATTTATTTATTTTTTATTGCATAACCATCAGGAACAAACATACAACACAATATAAATTATGAAACATAAAAAAACTAAAATAACAATGGTAAAAAAATGGTAGAAAAATTCATTAATTACACAAAGCATAGTGTACAGCATTTCTACATCCAATGATTTTAAGAATTGACAGGGGAATTTAAAAAAAGTGTCATAATAATTGATGCATATCTCAGATATTTTGCTTTTCAACAATTTCACAGTAGAAATAGTCAAACTTTACAAAAAACTGTTAATGTGGGAGATTATTTAGCAAATTTCTGTGTATGTAAAACTGCCAGTAAAATAAAGAGATTCACAATATATATTTAAGACATTTGCTGGATTTGTTTTCATCATAAAACAATAATATATTTTAATGTAAAATAATAACACATTTTTGTCTTTTTAAAAAACATATTTGGATTCTTCCAGAATTTGTTTACAACGTTGCATTCAAAAAATAAATGGCAAAGGCTCTCCTTATCCACATTGCAGAAACCACAGATACCCTTTAGTTTAATGTACTTTGATAAAAACGATTTTACTGGGCAAGTGGGTGTGACGTAGTGACATGGAACCGCCCATGGTTGTGGTTTCAACTAGGTCCTTTAATCAAGTATAGACCCCTTTCAGTTACTTATGAATGACGTGTTTTCACTGTTTATCTTCACGACAAAATGTCTGGCAGAGGAAAGGGCGGTAAAGGTCTTGGGAAAGGAGGCGCTAAGCGGCACCGAAAGGTCCTCCGCGATAATATCCAGGGAATCACCAAACCCGCTATTCGTCGTCTTGCTCGGCGTGGTGGTGTGAAGCGAATTTCTGGCCTGATTTACGAGGAGACGCGCGGTGTGTTGAAGGTGTTTCTGGAGAATGTGATTCGTGATGCTGTGACCTACACTGAGCACGCCAAAAGAAAGACCGTTACCGCTATGGATGTTGTGTATGCGCTGAAGCGACAGGGACGTACACTGTACGGGTTCGGCGGTTAACCGACTTCTGATTCAAACAATCATAACGGCTCTTTTCAGAGCCACACACACACGTTCACTTTTAAGAAGAAGTTTCCAAATGTTAAATTATATTATGATATGCATGATAAATATGCATTCTAACGATACTATGAGGGTTAATGTAGCCTTTAAATTTTCAATGCAGTTACAAATATGAACGCTATATTTAACTTCAGCAATGATAAATAAGCGCCATGTGTTTAAGCAAATGCTTTCTGCAAATTATATATATATATATATAATAAAATATACACAATAAAATACAATATATATACAAAATATATATAAAAATACAAAAGTCTAAAAAAATTATATATATATATATATATATATATATATATATATATATATATATATACAATTAAAAAAACGCAGGCGCGATAGGGTGGCAACAATCGATAGGCGGGATTAACTTTGAAGCCTTTTATTGGCTGTCCTTTGTGTAAGGAATTGTTAAATTTGTCCAATGAACTCACTCTATGGGTGGGGTCATAAAGACACCCAATCATAATCCTCCGTTAATCCACTCTCAAATTAGAATAGGGCAGGGGATAAAAGCCCGTGTTTTGTGATTATCTGTCATTCAATTTAAAGTTAAACGAAACTCTCGAACATGCCGGAACCAGCGAAGTCCGCACCCAAAAAGGGCTCCAAGAAGGCGGTGACTAAAACTGCCGGTAAAGGCGGAAAAAAGCGTAAAAGGACCAGGAAGGAGAGCTACGCTATCTACGTGTACAAAGTGCTGAAGCAGGTTCATCCTGACACCGGAATCTCCTCTAAAGCGATGGGAATCATGAACTCGTTCGTCAACGACATCTTCGAGCGCATCGCCGGTGAGGCGTCTCGTCTCGCTCACTACAACAAGCGCTCCACCATCACATCGAGAGAGATCCAGACCGCCGTGCGTCTGCTGCTGCCCGGGGAGCTGGCCAAACACGCCGTGTCTGAGGGCACAAAGGCCGTTACCAAGTACACCAGCTCCAAGTAAAGCCCTCAAACAAACTACTACCCAAAGGCTCTTCTAAGAGCCACACACAAACTCGTTTAAGGAGCATTAACATTTTTTTAAATCTGTTTCGCTTCATGTAACACAAGGTCAGTCAAGCAGGGTTTCCGCGGGGTCCTAAAGACTAAAATAAAAGTCAAAATTGTAGGCCTTTAAAGAGTCTTTAATTCGCTGTTCTGGGTCTTAAATATTTTTGCACGGGTCTTATTTTTCCGATGTTCCTCTAATGCTCATTTAAATTATTTTATTTGTCCAAATGTAATTTGCAGTTTTACAACTACAAATGAGACCAAATTGCAATAGCCAATAACATTTATTGTGTAACAGAAAGATGGTACATATCATTTACAATAATCATTAGATTATTTACAGTGGTATCAATAAAGAAAAAAATATAAAACATAGGAAAAAAACAAAACAACAAATCAAACAATTAAAGAGATATCAATAGGTTGTGATCTGAGGATAAATGTAATGAAGAAATTGAGAGTGAAGAGGGCAAAATAATATGATAATGGCAATTTAGAGATTTAATAGATTATACATATTAAAAATTGTGCAAATTGAATATGTTTTAGGTGCTTTCTTGTTAAGTGAATCTGAAATTGTAAATAAGTAATTTTTATCTCTTAAATGCTATAAATACTGGCTTGCAATTTGAAGATTTACATTTATGAATGTAGAATCTGCATAAAAATCGAACATGGTTTATTATATAGCAGATGTTTAAGTTTGTATATATATATATATATATAATTACTTTTAGAGTAATAGAAAAGTTCTGTGAAGTAATATTTGAGATAAATAAATTTACATCTTGCCAAAACTGGAACACATGGTTGCAAAACCAAAAATAGGTGAGGAAGAGTTTCAGTGTTATTCTGACAAAAGAAGCATTTTGTATCAAAGTCTGATCCAAATCTTTTTTTTAAAGAAGTTTTTGACAGGGTAAATGTGATGTAATAATTTTAAAGGTATTTAATTTACCTTATTAGTAAGGAACATTTTTTGCTATTATTTATTATTTACTGTCATCATGGCAAAGAGAAAATAAATCAGTTATTAGAGATGAGTTATTAAAACTATTATGTTTAGAAATGTGTTAAACATCTTTCAGTCAAACAGAAATTGGGGGAAAAAATAAACAGGGGAGGTAATAATTCTGACTTCAACTGTCAGGTCAATGGACTCAAAAGAGTATTTATAAAAATGTTCTTCGCGTTGTGAAAAAAAAAGATCTTTGAAGCTTTTACTATGTTCTTTAGTAGTGGTGTAACAGATCACAAATCTCATGGTTCAGATCACATTACGTTTTTTTTGTGTGTTTTTCGGATCAGCAAAAAAGAGGACAAATAATTTGCTCTCCATTTTTTATTTTTGTAAAAACAGCTGCATACTGTAAGGAACATGGTTTTAACAAACATTACTCAGAACTTAGCACTGTTGAATTGGCTGTGAAATGTTGTACTTTGAGAGTCTTTGGCTGCTAATAGGATTTTCCCTTTTAGAAATTGCAAATAATACTTTTCTGAAATTATTTAGAATCAGAATGTGCAAATATAAAACCAACGTAACCTCAATTAATGATGGGGTCTTTCTGTGATCATTGCATATTTAGGATTAATCTACAAGCAAAACATGTTTGGTTTTTCTTGGGTCGTTTATTTTTAGGAATGAAGAGAAAACACTTTCATCAAGGCCCATTTAGTAACGTTTTATTTAATACCATAAAATAGCTTTGGGTGACACTGTGGCTCAGTGGTTAGCACTGTTGCCTCACAGCAAGAAGGTCATTGAGTCGAGTCCCAGCTGGGATTTGGCATTTCTGTGTGGAGTTTACATGTTATCCCTGTGTTCGCATGGGTTTTCCTCTGGGTGCTCCAGTTTCCCCCAGAAGTCCAAACACATGCGCTATAGGGGAATTGGGTAATCTTAATTGGCCGTAGTGTATGTCTGTGAATGAGTGTGTATGGATGTTTCCCAGCACTGGGTTGCAGCTAGAAGGGTATTCGCTGTGTAAAAAAAAAACATGCTGGATAAGTTGGCAGTTCATTCTGCTGTGGCGACCCCTAATTAATAAATTCATTCAAATATATTAATCCGGGGTCGCCACAGCAGAATGAACCGCCAACTTATCCAGCACGTGTTTTACGCAGCGGATGCCCTTCCAGTTCCAACCCATCTCTGGGAAACATCCATACACACTCATTCACTATGGACAATTTAGTTTAGCCAATTCAACTGTACCGCATGTCTTTGGACTGTGGGGGAAACCAGAGCACCCGGAGGAAACCCACACGAACGCAGCGAGAACATGCAAACTCCACACAAAAACGCCAACTGACCCAGCCGAGGTTCAAACCAGCGTCCTTCTTGCTGTGAGGCGACAGCACTAGCTAAAGCGCCACTGCGTTGCCAACAAAAAAAAGTTCTTTATAATTAAATGTTTCTTTAGTTTATGAAATTTAGAACATGTTCAATAGAAAATGTTTTTCACACTGGGGGAAAAATGGCTCTTTGTTGAAGCTTTTACTATGTTCTTTAGTAGTGGTGTAACAGATCAAAATCTTATGGTGCAGATCATACCTGCCAACACTCCCGTTTTTCCCGGGAGTCTCCCGTATTTCAGACCCATCTCCTGAAATTTCACACTCCTCAGCATTTTGGTACAGTCCGGCTGAAACCTGGTGCTTGTGAGCGTGCTCTTCCGGTCGCGCGCAAACGCCCCACCTCCCCAAACCTCTCACCCTTCCCCGCCCTTCAGTTCGCGCACCCCCCCCCCCCCCCCCCCCCCCCCCCATTTTATTACATAAATAGTTGCATATTGTAAGAAACGTGGTTTTAACAAACATATCTCAGAACCTGTAAGGATGAATTGGGGAAAAGTTGGTTTTATATTCACACATTTGTTCGTTTTTTAGCAGTGACTATTATGTTGGGTTTGAAATATCAGGAATGACTTCAAAACAACACCAGCACCATTAACTGACTGTCAAATGTACTTTGCTTTGAGAGTCTGCCTGCTAATATGATTTCCCTATTTAGATATAGGAAAGAGGCGACGCAGTGGCACAGTAGGTAGTGCTGTCGCCTCACAGCAAGAAGGTCGCTGGTTCGAGCCTCGGCTGGGTCAGTTGGCGTTTCTGTGTGGAGTTTGCATGTTCTCTCTGCGTTCGCCTGGGTTTGCTCTGGTATCCCCAACAGTCCGAAGACATGCAGTACAGGTGAATTAGGTAGGCTAAATTGTCCCTAGTGTTTGAGTGTGAATGAGTGTGTTTGGATGTTTCCCAGAGATGGGTTGCGGCTGGAAGGGCATCCGCTGCGTAAAACAAATGCTGGCAGTTCATTGACCCCAGAATAATAAAGGGAGTACGCCGAAAAGAAAATGAATGAAATAGCAAAGAATACTTTAATATATTAATATAAAATATATTACTTAGGAGAAAGTCAGAATGTGTGAATATAAAACCAACTTAACCTCAATTAATGATGGCGTCTTTCTGTGATCGTTGCAATTGAGGATTAATTTACAAGCAAAAAATGTTTGGTTCTTCTTGAGTCCTTTATTTTTAGGAATGAAGAGGCATCCACTGTGTAAAACATATGCTGGATAAGTTGGCAGTTCATTCTGCTGTGGTGACCTCTGCTAAATAAAGGGACTAAACCAAAGGTGAATAAATGGAAAATAACAATGTTTACAATAATTATATCAAGACACTTTTAAACTGTTACTTTATTAGGTTTAACAGGTTCTGTTCAGCTCTGCGTCTATATAAACCTTTCAGTAAAAGCTCTGTCTGTCAGTTTCACTTCCTCTGATGGACCATTCATCACTGCACTGCGATGTCCTGCAGGGCTCCAAGTAACTGAAGTTGATGTGGAAACAGACGTGTGTTTATAACCTCTGAAAAAATGCACACACGTTTAATGTGTGTGTGTGTGTGTGTGTGTGTGTGTGTCTGTCTGTCTGTCTGTCTGTCTGTCTGTCTGTCTGTCTGTCTGTCTGTCTGTCTGTCCTACTCTAGGAGGTGTGTTTGTGTGTTTGCTTATCAGATGTCCACAAATGGAGAGTCATGTAAGGAAGTGTGTGTTTTTTTTTGTTTTTGTTTGCTTGTCTGTATCTGCAGTGTCGGAGGCTTCAGTCGGTCAGCTAAACTTCAGGACATGAAAGTCTTTCTGAGCTCCTGCTGCTCCATTTCTGGAGCTTTTCTGCTTTTCCTCCTTCATGGTGAGTGTGAAAACTGTTGTATAACAATATTTTAATTAGAAGGTTGTTAGAAACATTGACTGCATTGCTGTAAAACTGTTCTTGGTTTCTTATATGTATGACACAGTATCTTAAAGTAAATTATTTTAAATGTATTTCATGGCAAGGTGGTTTAAAATTATATTAAAATGAAAATATTGATATATATATATATATATATATATATATATATATATATATATATATATTTGACTGAAGTACAGTTGGTTTAATATTCACACTGTTGTAGCTTTTCCTTTTAGCTGTCATAAAACAAACTCACTGTCGCTACACAAAGAACAGCTTTATTCTCTCCACACGAGAATACACACATACAGGCAAAAGTTACATCTGCCTCAACACACACACACACATGAGCCGTACCATTACCTAAAACTGTATGGGGGTTAACCTGGGCTGAACCATTCCTTGCTTATACTACACACACATTCTAACTTTCTCCTTGATATAATTTCAGAAAAGTCTTTGCAATTTCTAAGTAGCAAAATCATATTAGCAGGCAATGACTTATATTCAAAACGTGGTAAACAACATAGAGATCGTGTCACAAGTTGTCACTGTTCAAAAATGAATGAATGTGCAAATATAAAACCAACTTTACATCAATAACTGTCTACTTTTTTGTGGTGTTTATGTATGTTTACTCGCATATAACATGTAGATGTAGCTTAAATATTCAGTGATAAACACTTTATATCTCTACACTCAGCAGTCTGTGGGTGTTAGCGGTGGCGTAAACACTTCCTTATAGATTAGCAGTTTATGAAAGTGTGATGAGCTGTGAATAACAAAGTTAATCAGGAATCATTGAGCAAATATACACTATAAACAGCACTACAGACTGCGTCAGAGACGTTCAGAGTTTGGTGTTACCAGAAAATAAACATATCTCGACAGAAAAATTTCCTCCTCCTTAAAGGGGCAACATTTTATGTATTTGTTTGTTTGTTTGTTTGTTTGTTTATTTATTTATTTATTTATTTATTTATTTATTTATTTATTTACTTACTTACCTACTTACTTACTTACTTACTTACTTACTTACTTACTTACTTACTTACTTGTTTGTTTGTTTGCTTATTTATTTATTTATTTATTTATTTTTATTAGTGGAAACACCATAAACTGTATAACAATATAAAAGTTTTTTTGAGGTTTTTTTTTTATTAATAATATACATATAAATAGATTTATTTACGTATTTTATTTTAGGCAACGCTTTATTTTTCAACAATTTACACCATTCACTACTGGCTTGTCACATGTCTTGTATTAAAACAATAAAGGTTTATTAGCACTTATAAAGCAGGATCTTATTTTACTACCCAATCCCTAAACCCAACTGACCAACTAATTAATAGTTTATTGAGCCAAAGGTCTTAGTTGAAGGTTTGTAATAATGTTAATTTATACTAAAATAAAGTGTGATCATGATTTCTTATCGTTTCAAGCTACTAAAATGTCCACAGTAAGTATTGACAGAGCAGATATAAAA
>CAIGQZ010032222.1:9763591-9778895 GCA_903798205.1 Danio tinwini | reverse complement strand
ATTATTATTATTATTATTATTATTATTATTATTATTATTATTATTATGATTATTATTATTATTATTATTATTATTATTATTATTATTATTATTATTATTGTTAATGGTAATAGTAATAAAAGCAATAATGAAAAAGTAATTTTATTTAAAAATATTTACAATAAATAGTAAATAAATACTTAAAAAATTAAGTATTTAACTTTTTTTTTTGATGAACGTAATCATTTTCTTTAAAAAAAAAAAAAAAAAAAAAAAAAACATGAAAAACGACCCCAAACCTTTGACTGGTAGTGTATATACCTCATACCAATTATTCTGCTTATACCATGGCTCCCACAGTCACTGTTCAGATGTTGTATTTCAGACATTTGTCAGGTTTTTGTCCTCAAACTGCTCCTGTGTGTAGCACTAGTTTCTCACACATCTCATCCATAGACTTCTGTTGTGTTTTGATGTAATTTTTGACTGTTGTGTGTAGTCGTCCATTTATACTTCTGCCTTCTGTTTGTGTTGCTCTGCAATAACACTTTAGAAATGCTAGCAGTGACAGTGGGGTTTTATGATTCTCTGTGTCGAGTTTCTTTGTGGATGTTTTTAATGCTGCCTTACAGTACAAGTAGCTCAAACTTGCTCATTCAGAGACAGAACATTCACTCCAACAGGACTGCTGCTCTCTCGCATCTCTCAGGCCTGCACACACTCATCAACGCTATCAAGCCGACCAATCACAGAGCTTGCACTATGCAACATTGTGACGTGTAGTTACATTTTTTAAGAGGTGCACATCTGGATCTGCGTCAGCCACAGCGAAGGGTATGCGATAGGCGTGGGAATCACAGGTTAACTCACGATACGATATTATCACAAAATTTTGTCTCTGACATTGATATATCACAATAATCATGATATCAGTGATTATGCGATACAGTGGTCCGTTCCTATAACGCAGTTCACCTTTCGCGGTCTCGCAGTTTTGCAGAATTCTTTTGTGTGCAATTTGACATGCTAACATGTTAATTACAGTGCATTGTGTTCTGTATCCTGATTGGCTGTACACCATTGTCAATCATTCTCCTCTATGTCTCGTACAGTACAGAATGCATTCAGCTTGCCAAACTAACATAAATCTTTGATTTCTAGCAGTGGGAGTTCCAACAAGAATGCAAAAAGGATTGTAACTGTCCGCAGCAAGACCATCCTAAAGGAGGTGACACACCGGATTCGCCGAGCTACGAAACGCCATGCAAACAGGTTTCAGGGTACGCACACCGTCGCTGCAAGTGGACGGCTGTCTGCGGTGCCCAGCTATGACTCAGGACACTGTTCATATGTCTGCCGCGCCACAGAGCACCATCTGAATAATTTCATTTTAAATATCATGCAAATGTGTGTGTCCGGTGTGTTACTTCCAATTGTCATGTGCACGGAGCATCCGGTGTGCGACCCCCATAAGGATAGAGTCTGCTTTCGCTTTGTGGATCAGTGATGGCAGGAAAAAGAACATTATGCTTGATGCCAATATTATTCACACAAAAGCTAAAATGCATGTTTGCGCCTGACAACAGGTTTTGATCTTTGGTTTCATTCTATTATATTGGACCTATTTTTCTACAAAAGTTTGAACTTTGAGAGTGTTTAAACAAGAGAGAAAAGTGTGAAAATGTGAATGCCTGTCTGAGAAAAGTGTATAAGTGTACAGTGTAAAACATATGCTGAATAAGTTGCCGATTCATTCTGCTGTGGCGACCCCTGATTAATGAAGGGACTAAGCCAAAGGAGAATGAATGAATGAATGAATGAATGTTGAAAAAAGTCTTTAAAAACAGTGCAGATGGGCACGAGCGATACTTCATTTTCGCATGATCTGTATCAACATTCCACAACATCTCTTTATTTACCTCCATGTTTCTCCTTAGACTTCATTTCAATGAGAACATCAGAAATTCCAGCACCTAAAATGAAACAAAAACACCAGCTTGTTTATCTGACTCTCAGATGTTTGCTTGATTGATCATCTCTTCACGCTCAGACTCATTATTTTAAGTAAAAGCAGTCAGTTGTGAGTGCAGAGGCTGTTGTGATACACGTGAAGTATGGAGTCAACCTAGGACCATATACACTTGCAAAATTAAAGACAGTTTTGCAAACAAAAAGCGTTCCACACAATTAATTTATGTTGTCCCAGCACAAACTGATTAAGCTAACTTAACATTTTTAACAAATTTATGTGGATTGAACATAAAAAAAATATGTTGTCCCAATGAAATCTCAAGAATTGTGTTGTTTCAGCTTATTTTAAATAAAGTAGTTTGAATGAGCAAAAAAGAAATAAAAATTTGAGTATAGTATTGAGCAAAAAAAAAAAAAAAATGCAAATTTCCAAAAAATCGCAAAGCGAAAATACATGTTTGATCTTTAAATAAAAAATAATTTTGCTAACAAAAAGGATAAATAAAGAAGGATAAATTAAGTTTAGAGAAATAAAAATGAAATTTATTTTAATAAATATTTTTTGCACTGCTTTGATTTATTTTTTTTGCAGTTTTTTTGTTTGTTTGCAAATTTCTTTTTTTTCTTTTTTTTAACTTAATTTTCTCTTTGCAGTTCTTTTTTTTGTTAGTAAAATTAATTTTTATTTCTCAAAAATGATTTTTTTTCTATTATGATTTTTGGAAATTTGCATTCATTTATTTGTTTTTTACTCAATACTATATTTTTTGTTTGCAAAACTTTCTTTTATTTTGCAAGTATACAGTTGAAGTCAGAATTATTAGCCCCCCTTAGAATTTGTTTTTCTTTTTTAAATATTTCCCAAATGATGTTTAACAGAGCAAGGACATTTTCACAGTATGTCTGATAATATTTTTTCTTCTTATTTGTTTTATTTCGGCTAGAATAAAGCTAGTTTTGAATTTTTTTAAATCCATTTTAAGGTCAATATTATTAGCCTCTTTAAGCTATATATTTTTTGATAGTCTACAGAACAAACCATCATTAAACAATAACTTTCCTAATTACCCTAACCTGAAGAGTTAACCTAATTAACCTAGTTAAGCCTTTAAATGTCACTTTAAGCTGTATAGAAGTGTCTTGAAAATATCTAGTCAAATATTATTTACTGTCATCATGACAAAGATAAAATAAATCAGTTATTAGAAATTAGTTATTAAAACTATTATGATTAGAAATGTGTTGAAGAAATCTTCTCTCTTCGTTAAACAGAAATTGGAGAAAAAAATAAACAGGGGAGCTAATAATTCAGGGGGGGCTAATAATTCAACTGTATATGGCCCTAGACTGACTCCATATTGAAGAGTTCTTTGTAAAAACTCTGTATTTATTAGTATTATTTTTTTCATTGAACAATAAAAACAGAGTTATATTACTTTTCCTGATAATATTAAACCATTAAATCAGTTAAATGTGATAAATCAGTCCCACTGCTGTGTTAAGACACAGTTTATAGCGTTTACCTTTGCCTGTGGTTTTCTTTTTGTCCTTTTTACTGATCACTGCATAGGTCATATCACTGGGTCCTGGTGTATTAATATCTGACACAGAACAGAAAAGCATGCAGACAGTTCATAATGTGCTGAAATGAATATACTTCATAAGTAATAAGGCGGTTCATTCCGATGTGGCGACCACAGATTAATAAAGGGTTAATAAAGCCGAAAAGAAAATGAATAAATGAATGAATAAGAAAAAAAGAAAATTCACCTTTTCTTTTAGGTTTCTTTGCTTTAGTTCCAACTTCTGAGTACATTGCATTACTTTGCTCTGGCATGGTTTTATCTGCAAAAATAATCATAAAAATTACTCTTTTTATAAAATATAAATATAGACTGGTACTGGTGAATTCCATGTTTTTTTTTTTGTTTCGTTTGTTTTTTTCACCTTCATTCATGGGTATCTTTTTCTTAAGTGTGACATCTGAATACGTCACATCTGCCACAGGCTCTAAAACAAACAAGTCAAGGTAATTTGAATTCATGATATATGATTATTTCTAAATGATAAGCATTCATAAAAGTTTCAAACTCCACCTTCATCTCTGTTATTCGCTGTGCTCACATCGTCATAAATGTTGTCAGAACCTGCAGGACAGCAAACAAACATTTATAAGGTAAAATATGAAAATATAAGGAATCTTGAACAAAAAATATAATAGATTATATATATATATATATATATATAGATTCAAATGTTTTAAATAGGTTTTGTTAAATGTGTTAATGGAGCTGACCAGACTGTATAGTTGAGTTTTCTGTCTGAGATTCTCCAGATCGGTTTGATACCAAAGTGTGTTGAGCTGTACAGTGTGGATCTACAGTAGAAACAAATGTCATGTTTAAGGTATTTAAGAGCAATTACTCTAGCATATAATCTGACTGGAATTTCATGCATTAAATGCTTGTTTTATTAATAATGTCGAGCATGTTCTGAACTCCTTCACACCTTTTTTCTTCTTGTGTCTCAGCAGCAGAATCAGTAAAATGAGGAGCAGAAAGAAAACACTCAATCCCACAAAAATACCAATGACAAGCAGAGATGAAGATGAAGCTGAAGAGAGAAGATGACAGACCTGTTCATAAACCACATGCTGTATGATAATATAACAGAGGTAAATAATCTCTCATTATACCTCTGACTGAGATCCAGCTGTGCGGCGACTCTCCTCTCTCTGTTTTACAGTAGTAGAAACCCTCATCAGACTTTGAGACAGTAGGGATGCTCATCTCTCCTATTGTCTGATTCTGGATCAGTGATCCGTTTTTATAGAAATCAGCTGTGAGGATGGAGGAGATTGTAGATCGATGTAAACAGTGTAGAGTCAGAGTTTCTCCCTCAATCACAGGATCAGCAGGACTCTCCAGAATCACAGCACCATCTACACAACACAACAGGTGTTTAGTCTGATATATCTCAAAATAATATCAGCAGCTTTATAAACGTACGTTTGCCCCACTGGACTACATATTCATTAATCACCAATTTGCAAAACATAAAGTAGGTATAAATTGATGTCAATTGTAGTAAATTTTTAGAGAAATATTAAGTCTGTGATCAAATGTACAGAAGGAAAAAATGTGTTTAACTGAGATAAGATTGTGTGTAATGTGTGTGTAATTCTTCAGGTGAGAATGCGTGTAGATGCTGTGATCTTAGAAACAGGACTCACCATGTACAGTGATGTTCAGAGGATGGCATTTCTCTCCAGATTCAGACTCACACCAGTAAACTCCAGTGTCAGATGTGCTGAGAGTCTGGATTCCACATGGAGATCCTGTTTGTGCTGAACAATCTTCAGTGTTTGTGTGTGTGTATCTTCTCACTGTCCATCCAGCAGAGTCACAGCTCAGAGAGAGAGAGTCAGAGGAGAAGTGTTGACTTCTGCTGGGCCTGAGCACCAGACGCACTGAAGCAGAACCACCTGAAGAAGAAGAATACGTTACTTAAAATTGAAAACTTGCATGCGATTGTGTAATAAAGTCATCAGCAAATGCGATGAAGTGCAATTAGGTTTAATCACATCACCTACAATCCCTGCCGATGCCAGTACTTGAACCTGTGACCTTCTGATCACAAGTCCAACTCTCCAATCATTTGGCTTATGCTGCCTTTCTATGACTTTGTATGCAATCTAAAGCATATTGTGAAGCAAGCATCACTCGAAAGTTTCTCGTATTGTTGCAGGTAAAAAAAAACAAAGCTCAGTGAAGCTGAACAAGTCACAGACCATATTACCCTTAAAAGATTGATTGGTGCCTACATGTCTGAGCTTTGATTTAATTTTCAAAGCAATCCACAGACACCCAGCAAAAGATGATCCACAGGACGACTTGCCAGTCACGATCACAAATGCTCGCAAATTAACTCTAGATCTGAAACAATAAAAAGAGGCTCTACACTTACAGACCCCCAAACAGGTTTTTGAGATTGCTCAGAATGCCCTTTTGGATCACATCTGCGACCCGCGTCTGCGAGGGGAATACACATTCCTCAGGCAGACAAAGAAGTGCTTAAAAAGCTTCCAAAGTTTAAATGGACATTCAGTTAAACTGTGTTTATTTAAAGGGCCATGAAACCCCCTGTCTCAGCAGGCTGTTTTCACACCTCTAGTTTGAAAAAAAAGTCAGGGAAGGTGGGCGTGTCCAGCTCCGTTTAGGTGGGAGTGTCGGAGGAGGGAAAGAGGGAAGGATTTGCAAATATGGGATTTTCCGTATGGGCATGCGCGAGGCAAAACAAACACAGACGCAGGGGAGAAAGACAGTGACTGTGTTTACATGGACATCAGTAAACAAATTACATGCCAAATTATTAATTTGCCGACTTTAACTGCAGTTTGGCACTTTCACTTTTTATTCAGGAACATTTCCTGCATGTTGCCTGTGACAAACAACATATTGTATGCGAGGAACTGCTAATCCAATGTTTGTTACCGCACTGCGAATGGGAGAAAACAAATCCTCCTCATCTCTCGGTAACTTAGATGCCTCGGTAGGTAGCGTCAGAAAGCTGTGTGTGTATAGACTATCCTATCACAAAATGCGGTGAAAATCCTGCACGGCGGGAATATTTTGATCATGTTTACATTCTGAGAGCAGCATTTACAGCAGATCTTTCAGTCTATAATATTGTGCTATAATATTGCAGTGATATTAACATACTGTAAACTTAGTAACTAAATAATTTTGACTATAGTATGTCTGTAACTGAAAGAGCACTGCTGACAATATGAACTAACTTTGCCATCTAAATGAACAAAGAACTGATCGCACACTTACCAAATCTGTAGAGGCAGGACAGTCACTCTGGAACTGTGTCTTTTTTTAAAAGGAGACGAGCGGCAAATCCAGATTTCACCATTTCCAGATGCTAAAAGCTCTCGGGTGAAAATGTTCCTTACAAACGCATTTCTGTCGCGTGCACTGTAATCCACATGAGTCCAGCAGCGCTCTCACAACGGGAAAATGAAACAAAACCTTTGTTGCAGCACAATAATAAACACAGCGCACTAACTGATGACCCATGTCTCCAAATTCTTGTTCTTCCACTTGTTTTGCCAAAACAGCGTGGCGTTTCTCTGTCGCCTGAACACTGTAACAGGTCTCCGAAGCTATCATGCATATTAATGAAGTTGCACATCATACACAATAGAGTGCGCTGATTGGTTTGAACAAAGTCTTTCTCATGAATTAATGCTGCACCCTCAGAGACGTCATGATGTACTCGCAGGTACAGACAGCCACTCTCCACTCTGGATTTACACGCAAGCATCTCATGGCCGTTACGCAGCTTCGAAAATTCGTTTCAAACCGAAAGATCGAATTGTTTAAAGTAACACAAAAACAACCAATTTTCACTTTTTTTGTGTAATATATGTGTCCTAATAGTGTTTATAGCAGCGCGGGACACATATATGACTGTCAACAGCTCAAAACATGTGTTCTGGTGTTTCGTGACCCTTTAAGTTAATGTATGCTTGTTTTAAGTTTCTGTAGATTTTTTGTGTGTACATGTTCCATGTGTCTAACGTAACTGTTATGGATAGTTATTGATTTATAGCTGTATAGTGGATCAAATCTACAGAATGTTTGTGAAATATTTCATGTTTGAAAGCTAGGAATGTTTCAAACGCATTGATTTATATGAGGAAACCATACTATGAAAAGTGTCTATTTTATAATACTTTATTTTAATAACTTCCAATCAAAGGCATGTAACACGGCACTCACACAATGTGCCAACCCGGCCTTCTAGAGAAAGGAATGGAGGTGTGATCCCACGCCACAGCTTCTCTGATTGGACAATCACTGTGTAGGCCCGACCGCTACCCAAAGCCTATAAAACTTTGAACAAGAAAATTTCTTTGTCATCGCTGCCGATCATCACCATCGTCGCTGCCTGGACGTTGCTCTTCTCGTGCTGAGGCCGTTACATTACCTCGCCGGAAGCCTCGTTACATCACAGAGAAAACCGTGACCTTCACTTGCTGCTGGCTTGACCCCTGATCTGCTTGTGCAACCGCTTCAACAACAAGCCAACGGGTCAACACAGGAAGGACTTCCCCTACAATGCCGCCTCGTCTAACATCCGTATTCCTAGCAACCGACTCCAAGCTTCCCTGAAAGTAAGGAAACTCCTCTTCACCAATGAGGGAATTCCAGCACATCATTGGAGTTGCTACGCTGACCAATCAGCTTTGCCAAGATTTCCCTTCGGACCAGTTAAGGAAACCAAGATTCCATCAGAACGCAAGTAACACAAACAAGGTTTCTATCATTGCTGAAACTGGTGTTACATTTAAGTAGTAAAGAATAGTAGAATTCTCTGCTTTTATGGTTTCTCTCAGGTTGCAATGCTAAGAACGTACAGAATCAGAATCAGAAAGAGCTTTATTGCCAGGTATGTTCACATATAGGAGGAATTTGTTTTGGTGACAGAGCTTCTACAATGCAACAGAATTACAGAGACAGGACAAAAAACAGATAATAAATATATTTAAAATTGTACTCGCTCTCCGTCATAACTCTTATCAAACAGCTTGTGTGTGTGTGTGTGTGTGTGTGTGTATATGTGCGTTTGTTTTATGTAGATTAGTATGTTGTGTTATAGAGTAGCAATAAACTTGTGTTTCATTTTTAAGATCCGTGTTGGTGTGTTGTGTGCTTTATAAGTTAATGTCTCAGCTTCAGATACTGTTTCCTTGCTCATTAAATAATTAGATACTGTTTATATTGTTATTGTTGGCCACGTAATATTATAATACAGGATTGCTTTACAGGATGATGCAGTGCTGTAGGTAGTGCTGTTGCCTCATGGTGAGAAGGTCGCTGGTTCAAGCCTCGGCTGAGTCAGTTGGCGTTTCTATGTGGAGTTTGCATGTTCTCCCTGCGTTTGCGTGGGTTTCCTCTGGGTGCTCCGGTTTCCCCCACAGTCCAAAGACATGCGGTACAGGTGAATTGGGTAGGCTAAATTGTCAGTAGTGTATGTGTGTGAATGAATGTGTATGGGTGTTTCCCAGAGATGGGTTGCAGCTGGAAGGGCATCCACTGCATAAAACATGTGCTGGATAAGTTGGAGCTCATTCCGCTGTGGCGACCCCAGATTAATAAAGGGACTAAGCCGAAAAGAAAATGAATGAATGAAAGGATTGCTTTACACTAATCATTCTATTTGCTGGACAAATAAGGAGGTTAACTGTAAGCTTTTAATAATTATATGTGAATCACGTCCGAATCTCTGGATTCGAATCCCCAAAGTTTATATTTGATTCAACTGTTTATATACTGAGTTATATATTTTTTTCACTTCAATTTGTTGTTGCATGGAATTTCAGGTAAAACTAATTCCTGTTCTAAAGTGTAAATACTTGACTCAACAACAGTCACCCTACTCCCAGCCCATGACAAACTGATCAATACGAGCACCAGTCTGTACTATAAATATGGTTGGAGACTGTTGCACTATAGAGGGAGATGTCTACTGTTACATTTCACGTATGTTTTGTGATGGTTTGTAGTTTGTTTTCTGTTTTTGCGTTCTCTTCTCTCTCTTCCGTGTCTATTCTGTCCTGTTTTAGGTGTGCGAACATTGGTTGAAACCAGGGGCCTGTTTCAGAAAGGAGGTTAAGTGAAAAATCAGAGTATTTTAACCCTGAAATGAGAGAAACTCTGGCAAAATGGCAGGTTTGTCAAACTCAAAAAAGCAGGGTAAGTCAAGCCTGTTTCTGAAAGAGAAGTAACTTTAACTCAGAGTCAGTTAGCGTGGTAACTTACTCTGTGAACCTAACCTGGTCAGGAGCAGGTTTTATTCTCTAAACTCAGAGTTTCTGTTGGTCTCCTCCACTTTTGAAAGACGAAGCAGTATTTCTCGCTTTAGCCTTGCGTTTCCACCCACCTATTTTAATGCTCATTTTGGATATGCGCATAAAAACGATTGATGGAAACGTCATGATGCACATAACTTTTTGAAAATATGCATAAAAACATGCACATAATAACTGAGTAGGATAAACTTTTATTCGATAAAGATGCTCATAAACTACAATGAAAACACTTTTACTGAACAAATTCCAGTATGTGCATTAAAAAAAGGTTTGCTATAAGAGATGATGATGAAAATGTGTGTGAATAGACAAACCAGTAGGCTGAGCACATTGTAAAACATCTTAAATGTTGTTTTGGTCATTCTAAAACGCCTCAACCGTTTCAGTATTAATTATTAATTACCTCGAGCATCTGGAGCATGTCAAGAGCGTCTGTTCTCCGCGTCTCATGGCTTCAAACGCCACCACGTGTTCATTGTGTGTCAGTTGTCTTCTGAGGTGCAAGCACATTTAGGCTATTAAATAAAGTAAAGACGCAGCTTCTACCGCAGTAAATTCTGTGTTTACTGTTGATATTTGGCGCCAGCTAATCAGGAAGTGACGGTTTTGTTGTCTTTGATTCATTGGATGGAAACGCTGCTTTATTTGCACATCTTTTATGCGTTATTCCAGTTTTGCACATAAAATTAATTAATATTTTTGGATGGAAACAGCTATTGCCTATATTTCAGTCACAAAAAGAACAAAGTCATGTATGAGAATGGCTTGTCCTTTTTTAAATAATTAGCTTAAATTCACTGTGTTACGCATGAGCATATTCGTTGTTTCTGTGCCACTGTGTGTGTGTGTGTGTGTGTGTGTGTGTCTCTTTCTTTCTCTCTCTCGTCCTGTCCCATTCCTGTTTCCAGGTCGCCCCGCCCTAATTGGATGTGCTGCGTGCGTGCGCTGTGGTTGGTGCTCGGAGAACGTAGCATCTTTTAAAAGGAAACCAATGGAGTCAGATCGCGGGGAGAGAGACGGAGAGCTTTTCAAAGACTGTGGCGTTCTTGTTTAAAACTTGTTGTAGTACTTTTCTTGTTGATAAGTAAATTGTGAACTTTAAGGTGCTCTCCACCTTTTTCCTCTCCCCTCCTTGTTGTGCCTGTCACACACTTATATTTTATAAAAAAAAGCTGTAAGCTGAGCGCTATAGGGGCTGGGTGCCATTTACTTTGACACTGACTTTTTCTCCTGTTTTTGGTTTAGTTAAGGAGTAAGGGAAGTATCTGTAATTGATTTTCTGCATTTCCTTTGGTTCATTAGGTAAGTTATCTTCGGGGTGGAGTTAGTTAATGTTTTGTTTATTATTTTGGCCTTGCTCAGCCCTGAAGCTATTTTTGTTGAGCTCATTCTTGTTTTCTTGTATAATACAAACTTTTTCCGCCTTCTCACAATAGAAGAACCTTTAAGGTCATTTTAATCATAACCTGCCAACTGTCTATTCATTTTCTTTCACTTTTATGTTCAACCTCAGCCCTAGACATTTGGGGTCGTAACAACTGACCTTCGACATGTGCTGTAACTAATGGGATTATTATTCGTTCTAAAAATATTTCTCAGTTCCGCTTACATTCTAAATGTCATACCAACCTCTATCACTTGACCAATAATAGAGGCACAAGTGCACTTCTAAATCTATTAAAACTGATCAACGTGTATAAAAGTAGGAACATGTGTAAAAAATGTAATAAACATCACACATTGCATTACTATTTTATTATACTTAAATATTTAAATTCAATGTAAAATTACGCATTAACTTGAGCAGCTGTTTTCCCACGCTAACTGTCTCTGTCTCACTGATGCAGTGGTGTTGCTTTTTTAAATATATGCTTATATTTGCTAGAACTCTGCATGAGCACATCAAGTTCAGCTGGAGATAAAAATGCTGGTCTCTTTTTTTCAGATGTTGCCATGGTCAATTATAACATCTGTGCTCCATTGATAATGCCTTTTTATAGTCACCGTGTTCGCGCTTAAAGCCGAAGTCACACTAGAGTTTGAGCTTGCGAAATTCTGTACGTACTGCGCTGCGAAAAGGGGCGGGATTAAACAAGATGATTAGACATTAAAAAAAGCGAGCGATTGCTCCATGTTTTACATTTCTGTTAACCTTTTGTCGGCCGGCCTGTTCTTTTTGGTTTATTTAGTCAAGTTGTTGCTGCTGTGTGTATTTCTCTCGAGTTTAGTTTCAATTTATTTTTAGTTTAGTTTAGTTTTCTCTCGAGTTTAGTCTCGATTTATTACTTAAGCTTGTGCAGCTCAGTTTAATATCTATTGAGAAGTTGAACGATCTTTATGAGAATTGGATTATATCAGATCTTGTTTTGCTAATGGCTAACAGAGTGTACTTTATGAGATATTTAGTAATCTTGAGCAGCTAGTGTTTTTCTGTTAGTTAGGTTATGGAGTTGTTGCCACATTTGTAATTATGTTTTTGTACAGTTATGAAGTTTAGTTAAGCAGCGTGCTGAAGATTACGGTTTTGTTTCTGCATTTTTCTTTGTTCAGTTAGTCTAGTGGATTGGGGTTTAGTTCGATCATTTTGTTCTAATTATTTCTTTGTTTTGGCAACACTCCTGTTTTGTTTAACTCAGTTATTTAAAAGTACATTTACATCTAATTTCCTATATTCATTGTTTAACATTCTGTTTAAAAAATACTTACTTTTTGTTCATTTACAGAGCAGTTGTTGTCTTATTTTTCACTACAACACTACATTTTTTGTAAATCTGAAATATGTTACTTAGGGTATCTTGTACATTTATGATACATGTCCTTCTTGTACATGTCCAATGTTGTTTCTCATGATCTGAGTCTCATAGGGGCAGCTTTGGTGGTTAGGGAGTTGGACTTGTAATCAAGTGTAAATGAATCGCTCTCCATCTTCAAAACACAGCTGAAGTGCCCCTGAGCAAGATACACAACCCCTAATTGCTCCCCAGGCAATGTAAGCAATAGCTGTCCACTGCTTCAGGCGTATGTGTGTGCTCTTGCTCCTCGCTCAAAATGTGTGTGTGTGTGTGCGCACTTGGGTTAAAAGCAGAGGACCATTTTTAAGTATGGATAAAACCATACCTCACAAGGCCTACTTCACTTTATTTCACTGTCATGTGTCTTTGGGTCCTGTGTGCTTTGATTCATGTGTCTATGCCAAAAAACAACTAGCTCTCGTCTGGACCAAAAAGCTGCATGTGAACATACAAAATGGATCGTGGCCGACTGAAAGGACAGCATGCGCTCTCTTTGCTTTAGAACGTGTCTTTCCATAATTACAAGGGACAGTTTTCTTATTCCACAAAGGGAAGCCGTAATAATAGTAGTAAATAAATACTAAAGTAATTGTCACTCACCATAGAGGGATTTGCTTTTGCAAATATGTCTGGTGATCTAATTATCTGTATTGTTTTCAAATATTTGAGAAATCTAGCGAAATTACAGCTAGCTTCTTTGTGTTACTTCATGACTTTAATTTTTTTACTTTGTGTTACTTCAGTTTTTGTTGTTACATTCTGACTCACTGCTGAATAACCAATCAGATCACTCTCTTCAGCCAACAGACATTGCTGATTGTACATGCTGAATCTCCCAAATCAATCTGAAGTTAACTGGACGAGAGGCGAAGTGTGGAATAGCTAGCCAGATCGATGTTGACCGACAGCCCAATTAAGCCAAATTGCTGCCTCTTGCCTTGGTGTGTCCTTACCTTTTACTGAGAAGTGTCTCTATGTGGCTGGTGCAGTGCTGCAGAGATGATTGTTTTTCAGGGTGGTACTCTTCTCTCCACAGAGAAATGCTGCAGTTTTTTCAGAATGACCATTTGGTTACCTACTTGACTAAATTCCTTCTCCGATCATTCAGTTTGGCCAATGGCCAGCTCTAGAAAATGCCCTGGTGCTTCCAATGTTCAATTCATAAATGATGAAGGCAACCGTATTCATTCAGTCCATCAGTGCTGCAGAAATGTTTCTGTACCCTTCCCTAGATCTGTGCCTCCAGACAATGCTCTCTATGCGGTCTACAAACAATTCTTTGGACTTCTTGGCTTGGTTTCTGCTCTGAAATGCACCTTTTATAGATGTGTGCCTTTTCAAATTATGTCCATCAGCTGAATTTACCACAGCTGGACTCCAGAGACATGTAGAAATATCTCAAGCATGATCAGTGAAAACAGGAGCACCTGAGATCAATGTTGAGTGTCATGGCAAAGACTGTGAATACTTATGTAGATTACTTTTTTTTTTTTATATAAAATGTTGCTTTTTCAAACAATCATTCATCACCTTGTCATTATGGGATACTGTTTGTAGAAATGAACCAAATAATAACTTTAATCCAGCTGTGGTAAATTCAGCTGATGGACATGCATTGAAAAAAAGAACATACTATATTCAAAATAAGTCTGTAAAATAACAATACGTGAACAAAGTGAAGTGCTGCTGTGAATAACTTCTGAATGCACTGATATACTCTATGATAATATATGTTCTATAAAAACATACGCCTTCGTGTGCTTTCACCCACTGGAGGGGGTAGGCGGGTCTGTGACCAGCGCTTCTCACAGCTGCAGGACGGATGGCTGCCCGCCCTTACCAGACTATATCCACATCCCCTGTTCCAATTCCCTGTTGCGATGTTTTGTCTTGTCTATGTGTTTATGTGCTTGATTGCCAAGGCTTTTTTAATTCCCTGGTCACACTCTGCCCTAATTTAAGAGCAGGGTGAGAGGGAGTTTGCCTATCTTTCCTGATGTATCTTGCTTCCTTTTTTTCTAAATGCTACCTCCCGTTGACCTGTCTCTCCCTGAAATGTGATGTTTGTGTATGGTCGGAGGGGTCCAATTTCACTATATGTCAGTGTATGTGAATACATGGAGGTATATGTGACAAATAAAGGCTTGATTGATTGATTGATTGATTGATTGATTGATTGATTGATTGTTATAAACGCATTTTGCAGTATATTGTTCTACAGGTAAAAGCTAGCACCACATAAAACTATGTTTCATATTTAGCCATTCTGTCTCTCAGGTTGTGTCCAAAATGACTCTTCATACACTATTTGCTCTTTCTTTTCTAGTGTACAACCATAATAAGTTCATTTTGTCGTTCAACATCAGCCCCATTACTTCTACTATGTAATTAAAGTAAATGTTACTTTATTTACTTTAATTACATAGTAACTAAAGTTTTACTTTAGTTACTATGAAAACTAAAGTAACATTCCACATTTCTTTTTATCATGTTAAATAATTAAAAGCATTTTTTGAGCTTGGCATCAGCTTAGAAAAGATTTGCCAGAACACTAATCTATATAAAAGAATCTATATAAACATACTGTAGTAAGTGACACACGCGGACTCACCAGTGACCCACAGTGGCTGTGTGCTGCTGTTCTGTGAGGAATAGGCTGGTTCTCCTCTCTCTGCTCTGC
>CAIGQZ010032222.1:9687055-9725226 GCA_903798205.1 Danio tinwini | reverse complement strand
CTCTCTCTCTCTCCCTCTCTCTCTCCCTCTCTCTCTCTCCCTCTCTCCCTCTCTCCCTCTCTCTCTCCCACACACACACACTTTGAGCATTTGACCGGTTGGCATGTTCGTGAGGTAAAGTTTACTCTCCTCTCGGCTGTTAAAGCGATACTTGTGGATCCAGACACAAGCATGCCTGTGGTGCGAGTTTATTGTATTGTATTTATTCCATTACAGATTACCTGATAACCGCGTATTATGCGCATATAGACTAACTCACGGCTGTTTTTCCTGCGTCACTCATGGGTGAACAGCGCTTTTGTTTCTAAAGCCAATCACAGCCCTTTCTGTTGAGCGGGTAAAGACAATGACCAATCATAGGGCTGTAAGAACTTGCCAGCGCTCAAAAAGCAAGCGGGATAATATTTACATTAGTTTATTTGATATGAATGCTCGTGCTGTCTTCTGTGCATGTATTGGAGTTTTGCCTAAAACATTTACAAAGAGTGTATTTTTTTGAGCAGGTAAAATTAACTAAATTGATGGCATGATAATCGTAACTGAACCGAACCGTGAGACCAGTGTAGGTTCACTTCCCTAGCGCAGACCCACAAAATTTAAACCTGCGGCCCCAACCACTAACAAAGCAGCAAAGACAAACAGATCCTGAAGTCATGAGTAGGGCCAGACGGAATCTGCGGACGTTTTTTGCAATTTCTGTGGAGAATTTAGGTAAAAATCTGTGCTTACGCTGTGCTTACCTGGATATTATTGGAAGTGTGAGGGAAAGAAGTGCTTCAGCAATCTACATGCTTACAATGAACTTTCAGTACAGCTCATGGATTAGTTTCTTCCTCCACCAAATTATATGACCATCATATTCTGTGACCGCTGTTCTCACTGTTTGGCGTGAACTTGCTCACAAGACAGGCAAACAGCGTACATACTGTCATGTGATTGACAGCGCACATTGGGCATTCAAGGGCACTAAGCAGTTTGCATTAAAAGAACATTAAATTTTTCTGTGTGAAATCCAAGGGATTTTATAGTATTGAACAGTTCATTCCAGCGCATTCATGTGATAGTATGTATGCTGTGGGAGCAAGTTCAAGCCAAACAGTGAGAACAGCGCCTACTAGGGTCACAGAATACGATGGTCACAGAATTTGGTGTAACACGTGCAAAATAAGGACAAATTATTAGGTACAAGTAAAGGCACGCTGGACTTCGGGCTGGTGCACAGCACTGGTTGGGCAAAGCAGAGTACAGGTAAGCCCTGAGAACATAACATTTCATGCAAGAGGTGCCACAGCAATGGTTGCAAATAGAAATGATCTACAGCTGAGAAGGGAGAAAAGCTCCAAAATTAAAGATAATTAATGAAATCAGACCTGGCTCATGACACATTTTATAAGTGTAAGTAAATACCTGCCTCCTTGTTTTCTCTAAATTTAATTGTGTTGTTACTTGTAACTGCTTGCACTGTATCAGGTTAACTCTATATTCCCATATCTCGTCTAATGCCATGTTGAAAACGTGACGCGTGTTGCAGTTAAATGTGTTTGTGGTGTTTAACTGCACTGCTTACGAGGGTGAGGTGTCTGAATAACACTGTTGAGAACCGGGTACTGTTTACTGTGGTGTTAGTAAGTTTACTTTGAAGCGTGTTTCAGGCATCCACTGTGATCAGATCCTATACCAATGTTGGCAACCCGCTTGATAAACCGCGCTGGGCATTTTACTATCTCTCACTGAACGCTGTCGACCAATGGCAACAGGCTGTCATCGGTCCATTCAGCCCAGATTTGCTTTACGCTAAGGAGGCGTTTGGGAACAAATGAATCGCTGAACGATTCATATGAGAGTCGCTGGGATAATTAGGTAAAAATAAATGCAGATTATAAGACTATGAAAGTGTTTTTTGACCTTGCATGCAGATCAGCCTGTTGTTGGAGACCCATAAAACCCATAATGTATAATAGGGGCTCTTTAAATATCACATTTAACAACTATAGTGAGACGCCACCCAGCGGTACATCCTTGATAAACTGTCCGACGTGCACTGCTCTCTGCACAGCAAAAAATCCAGTGTTAAATATACAGTGTGATTTTTTTGGTGTTGTACAGTGTTTAAACCGGAGTACATTTGAATCCACGAGTGTGAAAGAGCGTATATTTAGGAGTTTTTTTTGTGTGTGTTAAACTTTTAACCCAAAATGCATTGTATTTCCCACTAGTGATGGGAGGTCCAGTTTTTTTTACTCGAACTGGTTCTTTCAGACAAACAGTGATCAAAGCAGTATGTTTTACTTAAATTAAACATGTCTTGTTGCATTTTAAAATGCAAAGAGTTGAATGTATTGAAATTATTTCTGAAAAGATTAATGAACATTTAATAAATGTAAATTATTTTCAACCTATTTGATCACTGTTATCTGTCACACTCACCAATTGATAATATAGGAAAAAGCGTAATATATTAACACTTTGAAGGGTAACACACACTCCAGTTCGATGTAAGAATACACTCTTACTGTGTTAAAATGAACTCAGAGTAATGTACAATTTCCACATTTTAGAAAGTGTTATTTTAACTCCAAAATGGAGGGAGTCATATGTACACCCAATGAGTGTTAAGTTAAACTCAAATTGAGTTAAATGTACACTGATTTTTTGGGGGTTTTGTGCTCGAAGCACCCGCTGACTGCCTGGAGCTCAGATGCATATGCTAGAGCGCATGACAGAGTGTGTGTGTGTGGTCACGTGATGTGGGTTTTCAGTGATAGTGTGGATGGAGGGCTGTTCAGAAATGTTAGATGAAACCCCAGTGTGGATGTGGACCGTTGTCGTTCTAAAATGCCATTTTAAAACTAAGACGTATTAGTGCAAACGCTCATGCTCAGCATCGTGATGTCTATTGGCCATCGATGATGGACGATGGCATCATCTATCGACACAACCCTATGCATCACACAGGTGAGTGGGCTTGACAAACCGCCTGTAGAAAGACTCTTATTTTTCTCTCTCTCTAAAAAAAACCTAAAAACATCCCCCCTCCTTACTCCAGCACTTAATTCTCTCAGTACTGACAGTTCATTTGTATAATTAGCACTTCTTGTGTGTATTGCCTTTTATGACAGGTGAAAAACATGTGAGCTGAGGAACATATTTGCATTAAAAGCTCTCATATTCAGAATAAAGTGTCATGTGCTCCACTATGACAGATTTTAACGTGCACATTTAGTGGACACTTTAAATATAAAACTGGATGATATTTTACATTTATAAATTTTGTTTGAGGGTATTTATGTGCAATAATTCACCTGCTTTAATTGTGTGCTGATTTTTACATACATGCATTCTTTTTTTTTGGCTTAGTCCCTTTATTAATCTGGGGTCACCGCAGTGGAATAAATCGCCAACTTATCCAGCATATGTTTTTACGCAGCGAATGCCCTTCCAGCTGCAACCCATCACTGGGAAACATCTATACACCTGGTTTTTACATATTCAGCTATTTCTTTAAGTGTGCAAACCTCCAAGAAAACTATGGACGTCGACCTCTTTACAACCCTTTTTTTGAAAGCAGATAGCAAAAGCAGCTAACAATGGTGTCTTTCCTTTCTCAACAATTAAGCAATGTATGGCATGCAGTCTGCTGTGTGTTTGGATGTGACTATAGGTGTTTTTGCACAGAATCCCAGCTTCAGAAGAGGAAACAGGGAAAGTGATTGGTTTATATATCTGTGAAGGAAATGTCGCAGAAAGAGTTGAAAGGGTGGGCAAAAGCTTCCTTGTGTGTGTGCAAAACATTTTTCATCAAACTGCTTTATCATCTCTGCAATACAAACCTGGACTTGCATCAGAATTGCACTTAGAGGATGTAGCTGTACATAACATTTGTGTCTGAAAGGTGCAAGTGATGATTTATATAGTTCATGTTTGTTTTATCTGGTTATTGTTCTCAAATTCAGCTTCCATTTCAAATGAAAGTGTTTAAAGAATGTGCAAAGGTGTGTTTGTCAGTGTGGTGCTGTGGTTTCACACTAACCAGCACACACTCTGCAGCTCAGCGGTGGTAAAATCCAGCAGACACTTTTCACATGTAGACGTTTATTTGAAAACTTTTCTACTGATGATGGCAGGCCGCGATGTCAAGCATTAATACATTATATACATCAACTATACACAACTAACCATGTCAGACATACAAACAAGAGTCAGCAGCAAACTGAGATTGGTACAGCCATTCTTGATGCGCGTCAGAGGGGGCGGGGTGAGCAGCAGCTCATTAGCATTTAAAGAGACAAGAGTCGCTGTGAACTGAGATGATTTTGACAGGGTAAATAAGGTGGTCATTTACACTCCCATTGAGCAATTTAACCAAAGGAAGTTATAGACTTTTCATTACCACTAAATATTCATGTGAACTTGTGCTTAATGGGCAACCAATGTCATGTTTAAGGTCAGATTATACTTTGGATTTTACTTCAGTGCATGCATGCACCCATTTTGTCCCCCTAAACAAGTGTATAAGTTATGCAATTTCCACATGCACTGTCAACTATTTCTGCACTACAGTATTTAGGCGTCAACTCTGAACCAGCCTGCTGATCACAATCAAAAAGTTAAACACATGAAACGCAACAACCAAATACTGAAAATGGAAAATCAACCTGTGTTCATGTGTGCATTTGTGACAGGATTAAAACAGATCTGCAGCTTTATTTTCAATAAGTAGATTTCAAGTTGTACTTCTTCTTTAAAAAGTATGAACATGATATAATTTTAGAAGTGAGAAGTGCTGCTTCATTCAGGCCTTCCTGAACACAGACAGATGGATGGATAATAAGGGAAGTCAATAAAGTATTGCATGTGAACCTTTGCTATTGTGGTTATAGTTTGGGGTTAATGAAAGATGCAGAAAACCAAACCTGTTTCCCCCTGCAAGGTTAAACCACTGATCAGAGACCAGAAGTCCAAATACTATCATCAGCTCAACTTATTATTCAGGCCTCTTAAACTAATCATGCATTTTCCCACTACAAGCTTTTCTGTAGTCAGAAATCATGAGGGAAGAACATGACTTTAGTTATGAGCTGGAGGAAGACAGGAGGACAAGTGGAAATATAAATGATGTGTATTGCTGTATGAATGTTCATGCTGCACCACTCAAGGCCTCTGAAAGACTTTGGCTAATTTTAGACACAACCAAAAAAATGATGCGACTTCCACTACAAGAAACTCAAGAGAACAAGACTGAATAAAAATACCTATCAGCTTATTTAGAGATGCAAAACCTAACCCTAGCCCAATTATAACTTTAAGAAACTAAAGTGCAAACTCAAACAGGAAGTTGGCACACAGGGAAGTTGGGGGAGGAGGTTATAATTTTGCATCTCTAAAGTACTTTAGAAAGGAAACTATTAAGGAAACAGAATGTACCGGTTCATTAGTCTAGAAGGAATATCACACCAGAATGCAAACACAAATAGCACTATGGTGCTTATTAGTGTTTAATAGTATATTATAGAATAAACACCCGACAGCACAGATGAAGATTATGAAAACAGCTGATTAGTCATGTGATTTTTTTTTCATGTGTGAGCTTATTTGGCAAATGCTTTTTATCTCCCAATATTTGCGTTAACCCTTTTTAAGTGCAAACCTCAATTAAGTGAGAGTTAAAACATGTCAAATTAAAAGACTTGTATTAGTCACGGCGGCTCAGCGGTTATCACTGTGGCCTAACAGCAAGGAGGTCAGTGGTTCTTCTTGAATCAATAAGTGGCATGTTCGTGGCTCAATACTCATGCAGTATTACAAAATGCTCATTAACACTGGGTAATGGCAACCCAGCTATTGTCTAATTATATGCATTTATTCATGACGTCATTTGTTGAATAACTCCTAAACGAATTGCTGAACGAAACATACTGCATCCCAAATTGCACACTATACACTATGGACTTATGCACTTACACACTTAACAGTGTGTCACATCCCCGGCTCGTTCCTGCTGCTCCGTTTACCACTTTCTCTCACCGTCATGTTCCCTCAGCACCAATCATCGCTTCCCATCTCCTGCCACCTCTAATCACGCCTGAACACTCTCACCTGAGTACTAATTGGACACACCTGCACCCACTATCACCATTCCCCATATAACCCCAGCGATTCCAGTCAGTCAGCGGCTGGAATCGATGTTAGATGGTTCACCATACTTCTCCCTGACTCGCTTTCTTCTGTGGATGTTTCCCCTCTCCAGTGACTGTTTCTCCTGTGGACGTTTTTTCTTAAACCTGTGGATGAACAAGCTATCAAGCGATGTGACTTTATGCTATATGTCTGACTGAAGCTCCATGTTTACATTGTAAACAACATTCCTTCTGCTCATCTGCAAGACTATCACTTACCCGCTTCTTCTGTTTATAAATTCACTGCTTGTTTGAATTAATTGATGAAAAGATATAACAATCCTTATCCTCATTATGTGACCATGACAGGATTCCAGCCTGAAGACAGACAAACGCAGCTATGGAAGGTAGCGCAGCGCTAACCGGAAGCTCATCGGACCCGTTCGCTGGAATGGTTCCTTCCATGCGGCAAACACTGCCTTCCTCTCCCATAAACGCTGCTACCACACCAGTGGTCATCACCAGCATGCCATTAGCTCGCCCCACAAGCTACGCGGGTGATCCCAGTACTTGCAATGGCTTTCTGCTGCAATGTAACCTCTACATAGAGGCTAATGCTAACCAGTTTCCCAATGTGATTTCCAAAGTTGCTTTCATTATCTCCCTTCTTACAGCACGAGCTCTACAGTGGGCAAATGTGCTCTGGAATCCAAGCAGGCCCTAGATGAATATCAAGCTAGCCCTAGAGGTATGGCATTTCTGGTTTGAAGGAGCTTAACATCCCTTTACAGTTATAACTGATCATAAGAACTTTCTGTACCTCCACGACGCAAAACGTCTGAATGCTCGCCAAGCTCGCTGGTCCCTGTTCTTTGCCTGATTCAACTTTCATATAACCTACCGAAATGGCCATAAAAATGTTAAAGACGACGCTCTCAAATGTACTCACCAGAACCCACTACAGATACCCCTGAACCTGTTCTACCTTCCTCCGTTCTCCTCCCCTCTGTCCTGTGGCAGTCTGACGAGGAGATTCATGCTGCCACGGTTGAGGAACCAGTGCCCTCTAAACTTCCTCCAGGCTGCATGTATGTAACCACCAGATGCCGTATTTCTCTCCTGGTTAGTGTGCACACCTCCCTTGGCTCAGGACACCCAGGCAGCAGGCGAACTCTCTCGCTCCTCCAACAAAGGTATTGGTGGCCAATATGACCAGGGACGTCACCCAGTACGTCTAGGGTTGCTCTGTCTGTGCCATAACCACCACACCTTGTTATCTAACTGAAGGTAAACTGGAGCCACTGCCTATTCCTCGCCCACCCTGGACCCACATAGGAGTGGACTTCGCCATCGACTTGCCTCCTTCACAAGGCTATACCACCATTTTATTTGCTGTAGATCGCTTTTCTAAATCATGCAAACTAATCCATTTGAAAGGTCTTCCCACAGCACTAGAAATGGCAGAAGCCCTCTTCCATCATGTATTCCAGAACTACGAACTCCCTAAGGACATTGTATCAGACCGGGGTCCGCAATACATATCTATGGTCTGGCGGGCATTCTTCTGGGTCTTCTGGGTACCACCATCAACCTATCCACCGGCTACCACCCGCAGACGAACGGTCAGACCGATCGTAAAACCCAGGAGATTTCCCACTACCTCCAGACATACTGCACCCAACATCAAAATACCTGGAGCCAGTATCTACCATGGGCTGAGTACGCTCAAAATTCCCTTAGACAAATTTTCACTGGTCTAACATCAATGTGTTTTAGGTTGCCAACCTCTGAAGTGCCTGCGGTAGATTACTGTTTCTGAGAGAGCGAGAGGGTGTGGGACTCAGCTCATGTCTATGTCCAGCAGGCAGTACAGAGGTAGACCACTGCCACTAATCACCATCGCCTACCCAATCCCACCTACCACAAGGGACATCCGCCTCCGTCTGCCATGCCACAAGCTGAGTCCCAGCTACATAGGACCATTCACCGTGCACTCCCAGATCAACCCAGTCACCTTCCGTCTCAACCTGCCTCCTAACTACCGTATAGCACCCACCGCTGACTGCGCGCACACCTCGCGACACGGACAAGGCTTTTATATTTGCTGCGTTCGCTGTTGTGATATTCTTTAAAACGACAGGGGGCAGTCAAAAAGTAACTGACTGTAAAGTCAGACAGATAAACAGAGAAGTAGGACGTTTCCAGAACTACGTCATGTCATTAATATCATTCACATTTTTTTTTACTAATTATTTGTATTGTTTTTTTTATTTTTATTTTAATGATTATAAGGATCTTTATAACCATTCAAGATTTTTTTAATCAAATTTGATGCATCACTTGCTTTTGTTCATATCTCAGACAGTTTTACCTATTAAAGTTTATTAAAATATTAATGACAACACAACATGGGTTGCTCTACAAATATATTCTTTATTATGGCAAGAATAAAAGCAAAAAAAGGCACACTTACTAAAAAATACTGATTTTTTTTAGTTTTAGCCTGCTCCACAATTCGCACATTACTGTCTGGCTAGTTTCTGTCCTATAGTTATACTAAAAGGGTAATAATGGTCCAACATTCCTGACCATTATCACCAATAAAGCCTAGAAAAACAGGGCATCAGTATACTGTAAACCGATAGGTTCAAATAATCCTTTCCGGTTATCAAAAAAAAATTATTTGTTCCTTAATTATAGTTTTGTAGCTATTAAACTGTTTTAAATTTAAAATTGTAACACATACAGTGTAAAACCTATGACTGGTGGAAAAACATATTTTGGTAATTGTGTACCTGGGTCTCCACTTTTGCCATGGCGTCTTTTGACTTTAACAAACTTTCCTTCTTTCCCAAGGCTGATGAAATTTCTAACCAAGAATTTTTTGCTCATCAGGTTATCTCTATGATCATGGATCATAAAGTTGTCTGAACAGGCGTACCTGTTTCAGACAAAATCTCTTCAAAGTGTTTCATTTCAACTCAAACCAGATGTGGCGCCACGCGCACTGTTCGCTCGGGTCTCAAAAAATGCTGTGCGCACTGCCAGCGGAAATGATGTCGCGCTCAAGCGAACTAGCAGTTGCGTCGAGTATAAACCAGGCTTTACTCAAGCCCTATTTTGACCCTGTTTCTCCTCCCTCCACAGACCCGGAACCACCCCCCCCCACCCCCCCCGACTTCGCCGAAATCCCTCACAAATAACATTTACCAAGTCAAAGAGATTATCGACTCCCAACGGTCAAGCGGCCAAATACAGTATCTAGTTGACTGGGAAGGATTCTGTCCCGAGGAGAGGTCATGGACACCCCAAAATGACATTCTAGACCTCTCACTCCTTGATGAATTCTATTGTCAGCATCCTGATAAACTTATAAACTTGGACGTGGTCGTCCTCGTCACCGGTCCAGGATGCCTAGAGGGGGTACTGTCACATCCCCGGCTCTTTCCTGCTGCTCTGTTTACCATTCTCTCTCACCATCACCTTCCCTCAGCACCAATCATTGCTCCCCATTTCCTGCCACCTCTCATCATGCCCGAACACTCTCACCTGAGTACTAATTGGACTCATCTGTCATTTGAACGCTTCGAAGCTATCATGCATATTAATGAAGTTGCACCGCATACACAATAGAGCGCACTGATTGGTTTGAACCAAGTCTTTCTCATGAATTCATGCCGCACACTCAGAGACGTCACAATGCACTCGCAGGTACACATCCACTCTCCACGCTGGAATACACACAAGTATCTAATATCGTGACACAGCTTCAAAAATTAGTTTCAAACCGGAAGAACAAATTTGCTCAAAATAAATGCAAAAACAACCAATTTTAACTTTTTAGTGCAATATATGTGTCCTACTGGTGTTTATAGTAGCTTGGGAGACTTTCAATATAGTATAGTGTTTAGTTAGGTTTGTGCTGTGTCTGTAAGCTCAGACGAGTTGAAAATAAAACATGGCCAGTTTATGCAAAACCACATGTGCTAGCCTGCAGGCAAACTACGCTCTCTGCCCTCCTCCCACCTCTTTTTGCAAACAGAAAGCAAAAGCTGCTAACCATGGTGTGTTTAGACAATGAAGAGATTCTGACATGCAGTCTGCTCTGTGTTTAGCTGTAGGTGTCCTTACACAGTATCCCAGCTTTAGAGGAGGCAACAGTTAGTTTCATATATGAAGGGTATGTCCTTGAATGAGTGGGGGAAATATTGCTAGTGTTTACAATATTTTCACTAAGGGGTGAAACGGATCACTGTTGATCCGTGATCCATACGGATCACAACACACGTTTCTGAACGCACGTGACCCGTGGATTAATAATTTATTTTGAACTTGTCGGTTAATCCAACATTTATAACTATTGCAGAGAGAGATCGCCTCCCGCATCATTCAAATTGCGTGCATGAAAGCATTTTGGTTTCCCTGTAGGGTATAATGATGATGGGAAAGGTTGTGGTGGGACTTTCCTAAATGCTTTCTTAGGCTATTAATTTATTGTGTTTTCTGTCACTGCTTGTTTAGCCTGCATTAATGCATTCAGTGTAAAGCTGCACAATTAAACACTAAAAGATCGTGATCTCAGTTTAAATGATTTGCATATGTTTATTAATCCTTCAAAGCGCCGCAATCTGCAGCGAGAGAGATTCAGTTTTTACACTTTTTCAGTGAGTTACAAACAGTCAAATAACACTGATGAACTAGGCGAACAGTTTATAGTTCAGATATAAACACTGATGTTTAATGTAAAGATTAAAATTTTAATTTAATTGAAGATGACGCTGGTGTATTTGACACTGGTAAAATCAATTACATTGTGTAACCAACAGATGGCGACAAACAACCGTCAAAATGATGTGACTGAATAGGTTTTCAAAAATAATACACCTACAGTATAATAAAACATGGAGTTTTATGTGTGAATTGTTGAATCATTAATTGAAGATAAACATGATTTGTTGTAATATTTCTATATTTAGCATTATCAGCAACAGTAGCAAAGATCATATTTCATATTGAATACTTTTCTTTTATCAGCTGGTTCTTTCTTAATGTTTATATTTATTAACATTACAGGTTCTAAGTTCTGTTTGTTTAAAACAATGTATTTTTGCAGTAATATTTTTATATAAATGCAAAGCAAATGACATTTGTCTCCTCACTTTTTTTGCTGATCCGGAAAATGGTCCGATCCGTGACAAAAAAAATGTAATGTGATCCGAACTGCAGATTTTTGATTTGTTACACCACAAATTTTTACCATACTGGTTTGGGTGAAACAAAGCGGAACCTACAATTTGTCTGAAAGAAGCAATATTTGTGTATATATATATTTATTTATTTATTTTTTTTTTTTTCAGGCAACACAGTGGTGCAGTGGGTAGTGCTGTCGCCTCAGTAGGTCACTGGTACAAGCCAATGTAACTAGAGTAAGTTATCAACGTTTCATTAAGACCCTAAAGAATCATATTAATTATTGTAAACAATAACAGAAACTAAACATGGTAAAATATATAGAACAAAACTCACACTGCTTACTGTGAGTTAAAGGCGTTGTGTAAAAGTGTTCCTGGAAACAAAACAAACAGTAGCAGTGTGACAACAGGCCTTGGACATGTGAAACCACATGCTATGAGGCAACACATCTGGATACACACATATCTGCAGAAAACAACTTGAAGTGTCTTCTGCGGTGACCAGGGCCGGATTAACCAATGAGCATTATGGGCACACGCCCAGGGGCCCGTGCACACGTGGAGCACCGCGAGGGGGGTAAAATGCCAATTTTAGAGCGACTATTTAGGCAAAGAGCAAATAGCGCACCTCGTTGGAATAAACTAGTTGAGTGATTTACTCACGCCACCGTTTGATTGACAGAGACAACATAAGTGGTGAGCACAGCAGGCATCAGCGTGAGTCGCGTAGCTCGTAAAGCACATGGCAACATGTTTTGATGCGATCGATCATGAACCTGGTTTGAATCCAGCGTCTGATGAACACGTTCTTCTTTTTCTTCCCCACCACATATCAGATTTTGACTACTTTTCATCACAAGGAAGACAAGTAGGAATCATCAATAAGTGTGTGTATTATGGAGGACTCAGATTGATAGAACTGGATTGGAGAGGTGTTATATCCAAATCATATGCATTATAAGTTGGTAGAAGTTATACTATAAATATACCATAAATATAAATGTTTAGTACTGCTTCAGTGAACTTGAACAAGTATGTTAATATCCATTAATTTTCACTACTTGTATTAGTATTTTTTTTTTCAAAATATGGTTTAAATGCTTTAAAAATAAGTTAAATCTTTGTAGACTAGAAAAATATATACTGTATATCATTTATTTAAAAATGTGGACAATACATTATAGATTCATTTTATTTTAAAAAACATTATATTAATCTTATTTTTGAATTCAACTATAGCAGTGCGACTAGGTAGGGGGGCTACAAGACATTGTGCCCAGGGGTCTGTGAATTCTTAATCCAGGCCTGGTGGTGACGGTCACGCCATGTCTCCATCTGCTGTTCTGAGAAGGACGGTCACGATGTCTGTGCAATGAATTTATCTGACCAGGTCACCCGCGGCCTGAAGTTCAGTCTATGTTTTCACTCCAAGATGTCAACAAGAATAGTTTCATAATGCGATGCATGCTTTACATCAAACTGACATTGCAACATATACATGAATGACAGCTCCAGTAGAGGTGTCAAAATTATCCCAATTATCCCAAGTTGAACCTTATTAATGGTAACTATGAGATAACTAAAGAAACTGCTGTTTAATGAATAACTGATTAGCCGTGCATATGTATAAGTCATTCACACTGTTAACCATTATATATATATATATATATATATAAGCCCCTCTGTATACTTTCCCCACTTTCAGTTAAACAGAAAGATTTTAATCAACACATTTCTATAATTTTAATAACTAATATCTAATAGCTGATTTCTTTTATCTTTGTCATGATGACAGCACATAATATTTGACTAGATATTTTTCCAGATACTAGTATTCAGCTTGAAGTGACATTTAAAGGCTTAACTTGGTTAATTCTGCAAGTTAGGGCAAATCATTAATGATGGTTTGTTCTGTAGACAGTCAAAAAAAAGCATTGCTTAAGGGGGCTAATAATATTGACCTTAAAATTGTTTTTAAAACATTACAAACTGATTTTATTTTAGCTGATATAAAAGTAGCAAAAAATATTATATTATATTGTATTATATTATATTATAAAATTCCTTGCTCTGATAAACATCATTAGGGAAATTTTTGAAAAAGAAAAGTAATTCACAGGAGGGTGAATCATTTTGACTTCAACTGTATATATGTCTATAAATAAATTATATATATATATATATATAAAATGAAAAGTAACTAGGAACTATTTACTTAAGTAATTATTTTCATCAGATCCTTTTTTACTCTTACTCGAGTAACTTTTAAGATTGTTACTTTTATTTACTTGAGTAAAGATTTCCAGCAATGTTAAGCTCTGAAAAAAGTTCTTCATCCATGTCATGGAAAAATTGTTCTGTAAACTTTCTTTTGTAGGAATAGTCACATTTTAGACACAATTCTGACAGAATTTGTGTATTGCATAACATAAAACCAAGCTGTATCTCAAAATATTAGCAACACAATCAATCAGTCAATGCAGTGAAACTTCCTCAAAAGGTCGTAGCAGTAAAATTGTGTCAGAAATTTAATATAAGTTTGTCTTTGGGTGATTTTAATTTGGGGAAGTATTTGTTTAAATCCAGTTCAGCAATTCTAGATTTTCAAAGCCATCCATGACTCACTCATCCTCCAAGACAATGCAGAAGTCCTCATGGTTGGTCATCCCTCTGGCAGACAGCAATTCTCTGTGCATTCCCACACTGTAAAATAAACATTAAGTTTATTATTATGAAATTATGCAATTGTAAATGTGAAATGTTTAAGGTTTACTAAAACACATTAAGAAAATATATTAAGGAAATAAACCTTTTTCTTATATCTCTGTGAACAGTAATTCTCCAAAATGTTTGAGTAGACCTTGTGTTTGAGCTATATTTTAGTTTTTTGTAAAAATGCAAAAATATAAAATGCAGTTTTCTGAAAACTATAAATATCTGTAACGGTTTAAGACACTTACATCGCACTCCTGGATGAGCTCTTCCTCTTTATCATACAAATAGATCAGCAACAGAGGACAACATCTTTCATCTCTTCCCTGATTTAATGTGAGGTCTGATGCAACAAAAGTGTAGAAATTAGTAATATTGCCTAATAATAATAATAATAATAATAATAATAATAATAATAATAATAATAACAATAATAACAATAATAATAAACAAATAACATTATAAAAATACCAGCTGTTTGGCACCCATTCTCTTTATCAAAAATCTGCCTCTTTTGTGGGAAAAGGCTGTAAACATTTCCTTTATTAATCTGAAAAATTAAGCAAACAAATATTAGTATTTATATACAGTATTATATATGTATATAAACACAGTTTATTAATATAGGCTTTTAATTACTAATTTTAATAATTGCATCATCAATGCTGCAAAAAGAACCTTATGAAATGGAAAAACACTAGCTGTGCATAAACCCCATTGAATAGTTATAGCTAACTTACCTTAGCTTAGCCTTACCGCTTAACAAGATCACTGTTGTTCGTCCACCCCGCTTAAATGTGGCCTGAACACTGCTGTTAAATATTACAATGCACATAATTTGTTAAATTTCAATATATAACTCAGAATGAACATTGAAGCAGATCAATTTGAAATAGGAATGGATGGTTAAAAATACCCGTGTATCCCTATATACGTATATGGCAAAAACTAAGCTCCTAAACAAGCTTGAACAGCATGCGTCTTTCCTGAAAGAGCTCATTTAAGACAATAACTGTTAATGCTTACCTCTTAACATGCTCACTGTTAATCTGCTCCTTCAAAATGTCGTCTAATCACTGCCATTGTTGAGATTCAAATGCAAACATCTCAATCAAATCCACATAATTGAGTGAATTTTTTTTAAAATAAACGGGAAGCCATCTTTTTTCAATTTTATTAGCTTGATTGGTTTCTCAAATTAAGCCTAATAATTGCACTGGATTGCTTAAAAAAATAAGTGAAATTTATCTCCTGATTTTATTAGCAAAATCTTCTCAGTATTTTATAATAAATCCAGAATATTTTAAAGAAAATATGCACATTATTTTTAAAGACGACATTAAATTTTTTAATGAAAATTACAAGCCTCCAGATTCATTTTTTGCAGTGTTCTAATGCCCTCTTTATACCTTCTAATGCACTTTAAAGTCTAAAATTACTATAGAAATTGACAACTTGTTTAATAAAATTATAGGGACATTCCTAGCAAAACAAACAAACAAAAAAATAAACAAACAAACAAGCATTTGTCATGATGACTTGTCACTCAAACGCATCTTGCTATAGCTACTTAATTTATAATATAGCCAAATTAGATTTCTTGAAAGCTTTCTTGCTGTATAAGCTTTTTATTTTGACATTCTTTTAACATTTACCACTGTTAAATATACAGATTTTAATTTTAAATACACCCTTTTAAGTGATGAGCTGTTCATCTTCTGTGATTCTGACCATCTTTTCGTAAAAACAGTGTTATATCAATTGCATCCACATTAAAAATACTACAGTAATTTATAGGATTACTATAGTGTTTTTGAACCATATTATAAAAATAGCCTAATTAAATTCTGTAGTTGCTCTGGTATCACAACAACTATAAACATAACCCAATACTGAAAAAACATGTTCAAAAACACTATAATATTTTATATAAATCACCATGGTATTTTTTTTATGAGGTCATGCATCCACAATAAAAAAAAAAAAAAGCAAACGCGATCTCCGCCATTGGTGACGTTTCCAGGGGGCAAAACAGCAAGATTCGGGAGGTGTCCGACTTCTGATGTATTTTCTGAGACCTCCTCTTACTGCAGCCGCCTGCTCTCCTCTACATTGCAGTCAAGGCGAGGCGCACCTCAAACAAGCCTACTGTCAACTTCTCCTCAGTCAAATGATGTCACAAATGTATCACTTCCTCTAGCCTTAAAATAAATATTGCAAATGTGACATGACTGACAGAAACGTATGGGACAGTAGTAAAACAGTATTTATTTGTAGAATGCATTCATAATATCAGGTCTTTAATCAATTGATGTGAAGGATAATAACTTAAAATTGCTATTTCTGAAGTTTTTTTTTTCTAAATAAGTTCTTAGCATAACAAAACTATTAAAGCTGTAGGTTCAATTGGGCTGAGGACAAGGACAATAACAGGGTTTGTACATTTGTAAAGTGTTTTTAATAAAGAAAAACAATCTGAGAACCAAATGAATGACATATTGCTTTACAGAACCCCTCACAGAAAAATCAACCATCAGTCCATTTTTGGGAATGAATTTTATTCACTGTATTCATTTCAGGGACAGATAATGTACGCTTCTGGTAAAAAAGTCCCATAAATGAAATTAATCATTTCAATTAAAAAATGTTGTGGGCTTGTTTACTGATAGTCAAAACAACGTTGATAATGAAAAACATTTGACTTCACTTCTCCTGTTTAGACTATCATTTAAAAAAAAAAGCTTAAGTCAATTGTTACGGCCAGCTCGCTCCCGACCGTACCATAAAATAGGATGAGATACACAAAAGGTATATAATGAAATAAACATTTATTAAAGGGAATCACAAAGTACAACAAACTGTCTAGGGTTTGAAAGAAATAAGAAATCAACTAAAATTCTCTCAACAAAATACAACACAACTAAGACGGCTAAACAAAAAGAGTTGGAACAAAATGACCTCTCTGGGGAATAACTGTCCACCAGAGGAAGTCCCGTTCTTCACAAAAAATTCAAATATATACACACACATCCTTCACCCATAAATTAACTGTGACGTCACACTGCGAGGCCACCGAAAGGTAAGAAAAGGGAAGACAGGGTCGTAACACCTCCCTCCTCAAAAAGATTCTGCAAAGAATCAAAAGAGAAAAAAAATTGAGCAAACAATCAAAACAAATAAATCTCTTCATAAAACAGCTCACTCTTCGTTTTTCCCAGCACCTCTGGGCCCTAGAAGTGCAAAAAGAAAAAAAGTGAAGCATGCGATATGAACAGTGTTATACTCTTGATAGTGTGTCTGCGATCACGTAATCTTTCCCTCGCACATGCTTAATTTCAAGATGGAAAGGCTGTAAAATTAGACTCCATCACATGATTCGTTGGTTACGGTTTTTCATCCGATTTAAAAAAACCAAGGGGTTATGATCAGTATAAACAATAATTGGTGCAGCGATCGACCCTAAATATACTTTGAAATGTTGTACAGCCAGAACAAGAGCAAGGGCTTCCTTTTCAATGGTGGAGTAAACCTGTTGATGACGATTACACTTCTTTGAAAAGTAACTTACAGGGTGTTCAACTTTATTTACATTGTCTTGCAAAAGGACAGCACCTGCACCACAAGAACTAGCATCAACTGCAAGACGGAAGGACTTCTCAAAGTTGGGAGCAGTTAAAACCGGGGAACTTGACAAACAAGGCCTTGCAATTTTCAAAGGCTTGTTGACATGTTTCCAACCACTGGTACTCAATTTTTGGACTCAACAAATCAGTCAAAGGTGAAACAATACTTGCAAAGTTTTTACAAAAACTCCGGTAGTAACCAATCATTCCAAGAAATCGTCGTAATTCACGCCGATTACTGGGAGTTGGAAAGTTACAAATGGCTTCAACTTTTGCCCCAATTGGTTTAACATACCCGTTTCCCACTACTTTACCCAAATAGATGACGGTGGCTTTTCCAAATTCAGACTTTGCAAGGTTTATTGTTAAATTAGCCTCTGCTAAGCGTGAAAACAGGTCTTTGATTTTATCAAGATGTTCAGACCAGGTAGAACTGTACAAAACTACATCCTCAAGATAAGCCTCGCATCCAGACATTCCCTGCAATTAACGGTTAACCAATCGTTGGAATGTAGCGGGGGCATTACGGACCCCAAAAGGCATCACCGTGTATTAAAGGAAAGCATCTGGGGTAACGAAAGCAGATTCACTTGCCCGAGCAGTTAAAGGTACCTGCCAATACCCCTTAAGTGGATCAAATTTACTTACATATTTGGCAGAGCCAACATGATCTACGCAGTCATCTATTCGAGGTAAGGGAAAACAGTCTGGTTTGGTAAAATAATTTAATCTTCTATAATCGGTGCAAAACCGATACGAACCATCAGGTTTGTTCACCAATACACAAGGGAAACTCCAGGAACTAAAACTTGGTTCAGCCAAATTATGAGCAAGTAGTTCACTTCTCTTTTTAAAAGCTCTCGTTTTGTTGGATTGACCCGATAAGCATTTTGTTTGATGGGACAAGAAGTTCCTACATCAATGTCATGTTCAATGACAGTGGTGCGACCAGGGACATCTAGAAAAAGTGAAGGAAATGACATCACTAATTTAGTGATGTCATTTCTCTCCTCTTCTGTCAAATAAGACAGATGGCCTGACAAATCAGAAAGAATCTGAGAGTTGTTAAGGCGTCCATCTATTTTTCCTTGAGAAAGAAGACTCCCATCCTCATTTTTCTCAGATAAGTCTTCACCCATACTGCAAAACAGAGAAGGAAACACAGAGAGATGTTCTAAAACAGAATGATTACACATGGTGCTAACACTGACAGAGGCAGAACAAACAGGAGCAACATAAGGCTTCAACAAGTTGATGTGACAAACCTGAACTTTCTTCCGACGTTCAGGAGTATTTAACAAATAATTATTGTCTGAAAGACATTTAGCTACTCCATAAGGTCCAGTGAATTTAGCTTGAAATGGGTTAGTAGGAAGAGACAACAACGCTAAAACCTGATCACCTGTCTAAAAACTCAGAAACTTGGCCTTCTTGTCAAAGTGTTGCTGCATTTTCCTTTGCGACTTACCTAATTTCTTTTTAGCAACAGCTTGCATTTCATAAAGTCTACGACGAAAACCACTTACATAATCTACAAGATTGTCAGGAGGTTTAGATGAATGCCACACATCAGCCAAAACAGTAGTGGGCCCTCGTATTTCATGTCCAAAAACCAACTCATTTGGGCTAAAGCCAATGCTTTCTTGAGTTACTTCACGTATAGCTAATAGCAACCATGGCAGGCCTTCTTCCCAATCACCATCGAGCTCCACACAATATGACCTTAAAAGAGACTTCAGGGTTTGATGAAACCTTTCAAGCGCTCCCTGGCTCTGTGGATGATATGCACTAGAAATATTGTGATTAACTCGGAGTTGATGGAGAGCTTTTGCAAACTGTTTGGACAAAGTTAGAACCTTGATCCGATTGAATCACTTTGGGAATACCAGAGATAGACATAAAATCAGTAAGGGCCTTTAGAATAGACTTAGTAGTTATAGATCTCAGTGGGTAAGCAGCAGGATAGCGAGTAGTCTGGCACATAATGGTAAGGAGATAGTGATGACCAGCCCTAGAACGAGTTAAAGGACCAATACAATCAATAATCAAATGGTCAAAAGGGTTAGATGTCACAGGAATAGGCTGTAATGGAGCACTTGGCACTTTTTGGTTTAGCTTACCAGTAAGTTGACATATGTGACAGGAACGTATAAATCTGGCCACATCTCGTTTTACTCTAGGCCAGTAAAACTGTCGCATGATACGATCATAAGTTTTTCGAACCCCAGTTTGACCAGCGAGTCATTGATGGGCCAACTGCATCACAGATTTCCTAAAAGCAAGAGGGACTACAATCTGCGTCCTACACTTTAAATTGTCATCAAACTTGGCCACTCTGACAAAGCAAACCGTCTTCAAAGAAATATGAGGAAGAAAAATCACCCATGATAGACCTTGCTACAGAGACTAAGGTTTTCAGTGTGTCATCAATCTGTTGTGCATGAATTAGTTCCTCTCTGGGAACCTGCAACAGAGGAGTTAAAGGATACTCATCAACATTAGAAGGAACAGTATTTAAAACCTCAGAAGCATCAGAGTCTTGGCTTTGGGGTGATTTTGTGATTTCCTCCAGATCAGGTGATAGTGAAGAGCAGATATTTTTGCCTTTTTCAGGACACTTTGGCTGCTCACATGTAAAATCACCTGAATCAACAGTAGAGAAGAAGGTGTTACCAAGTAAAACATCTGTAGCTTGGTTTTCAGGCAGGTGTTTTTCCATTGATCGTGTGACTGCACAGGCTGGAAACAAATCAGAGAAGGTGTTACTCTTTTCAACATCGGATTGACTAGGTGCAGATACTACTATGGGCAGAGCAGTCACATTACTCTCTCCCCAAACATTTTCCCTTGCTAAATCATTTCCTAGAATAAATGTGATTCCAGGAACTGGAAGTGCAGAGCGAACACCAACTACAACATCACCAGAGATTATGGTTGAGGAAAGATGGACTCGGTGCAATGGCACGTCAACAAATCCCATTTCAAAACCTCTTACCAATACATAAGTTTCAGTAGCAGTTTCAGAACTTAGAGGCAACACTCCTAAAAGAAATGACTGTGCTGATCCGGTGTCTCGGAGGATACGCACAGGGACCATTTCCTCAGAACCTGATAAAGACACAGCTCCTTCAGTGATAAATGGTGTATAATCAAAAGAACCGTTTACCTTTTGGTCATACGGCTTATCACTGGAATAAGATAAATGACTAGCACTTTCTGTGAAAGTGTCATCTACAATCGATGGAGCAACCAGAGTAACAGGTTTTAAATATTTCTTTCTTTTTAAGGACAGGGCAGTCAGATATTTTATGCCCAGGCTTTTTGCAATAAAAGCAGACAAGGTCTCTTGAAACAGTGGTCTTTCCAAGATTACTAGCAGCAGGTACCCTAATATTTTGTCCAAACACAGCAGGCTTTTGTTTAACTTGAGGACCAGACTTAAACTTATTCATGTCACTTCGAGAACTGACTGAACTAAATGTACCCCTATGAGTTAAAACAAATTCATCAGCCATGATGGCAGCATCTGCAAGTTTACTCACTTTGTGTTCATTTAAATAAGTAGCTACAGCAGAAGGAACACAGTGTTTAAACTCCTCCAGAAGTAACAATTCTTTTAACTGCTCTTTAGTTTCAACTTTCATTTTTGACGATATGCCTCAGGCACCAGTTCATATGCATGCAATACAGCGGTTTTCACAGTTTCATACTCACCACTTTGTTCCAGGGTAAGAGCAGAATAAATATCTTGAGCTTTACCTGTGAACACACACTGCAACAACAAAGTCCAAAACTTTTTCGGCCATTTCAGAGATAAAGCAACACGCTCGAGGTGATCAAAATATTTCTCTACCACTTTTTCAGAAAATGGCGGAACTAATCTCATGTTACGATGAACATCAAACACCAATGCAGACTACTGTTCTGGCACCGGATGCACCTCAGCTCGTGGTGTCTCCACTTGTTTTGATGCCAATTCCAACTCCAACTTCTTTAACTGAAACACTCTCTCTTCCCGTTCTCTCTCTAACTCAAGTTCCAATTTTCATACAGACAACTGTTGCTCTAGTTTCCTAGCTTCAAACTCCCGTTCTGTTTCTCTCTCTTTTATAGCGCGACCCTCGCAATCAGCACGGAGTTTTTCTGCTTCTAAATACAGCTGTTTCTCTTGCATTGACATCTCTGGGAATTTTAACTCACTTTCCACATCAATATCACAGGACGAAAACACTGTAGATTTACTAAGAACAGCAGTTCTTACCTCTAAAACTCCCCTTTCCACCAGAGATCATTTCAAAGTTGTCAAAAGCGTGCCCTTTAATTTCTTATCATGAGTAGTGAGATCGATATTAAAACGCTCGTCAATTTGAATTAATTCTTCCTTTGTACAACGCTCAATTAAAGATTCAGAGGGACAAACAAAAAAGTCATCGAGTACTGAAGACATTTTTGTATTAGCATTCATTTATGGAGCAAAAACAAACAAACAAACACCGCAGTACTCACCCGGAAGACTGAGGTCTGTACGAAAACTACAACTCCCATAAGCCACTGCTTCGAAATGAACTACAACTGTGAATCTACCCATTCACAAAAAACTTCAAAGACTTACCACAAGTCAGACACGTAGGTACGCAAGGAAGAGAAGCGCACGAATCACAAACACCGTCAGTTACAGAATAGATTCACCTTTATACTCAGAGAAACTCCAGCTCCTATCTAAGAAAAAAAACTAATCAATTTCTGTCTAGTCTTCAGAGGTGTACCAGGCTCGGGGCGGCATTAAACGCTGAGCTCAGTGACGATCGGTCTTTAGAGCAAAAGTCCGAAAGCGTACCCCCGACAGAGATTAAGATCTCCGCCTAGGATAACCTCCAAACATAAGAAAGGCAAAATAATAAACAAAACAACAGTGCACCGATGGAAGGATTGTATTCACAACCCAGCTGGATACACTCTTTCTAACCAGAGTTTCTAGTTTATAAAGGTGAATAACCTATCTAAAAAACTACTCACCCGCATAAAGATATGCCGGATGAGCCACCCAATTTATGTTACGGCCAGCTCGCTCCCGACGGTACCATAAAATAGGATCAGATACACAAAAGGTATATAATGAAATAAACATGTATTAAAGGGAATAACAAAGAACAACAAACTGTCTAGGGTTTGAAAGAAATAAGAAATCAACTAAAATTCTCTCAACAAAATACAACACAACTAAGACGGCTAAACAAAAAGAGTTGGAACAAAATGACCTCTCTGGGGAATAACGGTCGACCAGAGGAAGTCCCGTTCTTCACAAAAAATTCAAATATATACACACATCCTCCACCCATAAATTAACTAATTAACTGTGACGTCACACTGCGAGGCCACCGAAACGTAAGAAAAGGAAAGACAGGGTCGTAACACAATGAACAAAACACGGAAACAACGACAGACAAGACACAACTATTAAGTAAATACAAAATCTTAATTTACCTTTTTAAAGAAATCTCATCTCTTGGCATTTCTCTGTCCACTGTCGGCCACCGTAGCTCCTCTGTGTGGAGAGGGGTGAGCGGTGGCATCCAGTGGGTGCAATTCGTAACCTCACCGCGAGGTTCCATTAAAATATAAATAAGGGATGGGACGCACAATTATTGGCCAACTGTAGAAACAACTAGACAATAAAGCAATCAAATACATCTTTAAGAAATGCTGTTCAAATGGCGGCTCAAGCATGAGGAGTCAAGAAGATTTCAAGTTCAAAAAGATTTATTAGCATCAGAGCTAAACAGCAAACAGCTCAGCATGCCACATGGTTCTTCCAACACATTCTTCTTCTACCCTTTTATAGACGCCAGAGTAACCCCTAGCGCACGCATGTGATTCAGTGACTCAATACAAGAACATAACATTCCCTCTTTACTAAAAACATATCTTTCTCACTAATCCCAAATTTTTACAAAAGTTAATACAATGGTATCATATTAAACATTAAAGTGCATCATCATCAGTTTAACAATACAGCATAACTGATCAATATAATTAAATAAACCCATGCATTACTTTAAAGGGCACCTGTGGTGAAAAATCTACTTTCCAAGCTGTTTGGACAGACATATGTGTAGGTATAGTGTATAGACCGTCATATTGGGGTGATATAAACACACTCAGTCCTTTTTTTTAATTTATCAACATAAAAACGTTGGACCAATTGCAGCGGTTTTGAGATCGACCGCAACTTGACGTAGGAGTGCAGTCCCCCCGCCCATCAATATTGATTGACAGGTGCGGATTACCATATCTTCAGTATTTTGTTTCATGTCCGCCATTTTCAGAGTGTGAGTCAAAGAGTGTGAGTCAACTTTTTATTGCGTCTTCCTTAAACTTCAGCAGTTTGCATTTCCCGCAGTCACAGAAGCTCTCTGTCATCTTAACTAGGTGCAGCTGGAAAGTGCAAACGCGTTGCCTCACATGCGCGTCCCTCCATTGGAAATACAAACTAATGACGTACAGCGCCATGCATTTGGCGGTGTCTCGGATGGAAGTAAGGATGGGGAGGGTGTCGCGGATGAAAGTGAGGACCGGGTGGGTTCGCTCACTATTCTGCCGCCTAGGTCGCCTCTATGGACGCGCTGGCCCTGCTCAGGACACTGTTTATATTTCTGCTGTGCCACAGAGCGTTATCTGAATAGTTTCATTTTAAATAACATGCGAATGTGCGTGTCTGGTGTGCTGTGTCGTGGCTCTGAGCAGCGCATCCGGTGTATGATGCCCTTTAGTTATAGCCTCAAGCAGGTCGTACACCAGAAGCGCCGCTCTGCGACACGCAGCGGCATGCATTTCTAAATTCTAAACATAAGTTTCTATCAGGTGACACACACCAGCGCCGCAAGTGTGCGATACTTTCAACTGTCATGTGCGCGCTGTGTCGCGGTGCATCCGGTGTGTGATGCCCTTCAGTCAAAGTTAATTCAGTGTGCTTGGTTATTAGTCTCAGTGTAGGCTACAAGCTCGGAGCTTTAAACTAGCCACAGTTGGCTGTAAAACTATATAAACACACAAATGATTTTGTAGTCTCTGCTTGGTCTGTGTCCGAGTCATACATGTACAGCTTTTGGCTCCGCCCCCTTGTTAAGTTGGGCGGGAAGTCAAAACTAATTTTCATGCGAAGCAACACACCCCCAAAACAACAAACTGTGTACACGCCTCCAAAATGACACTTTTTAAACACATCATAATAAAAAAATCTGAATTGTGTTTTGAACTGAACCTAAACTGGCACACTCAGAAGAACCATAATATTAATATTGCATCTTAAAAAAGGGGTAAAATAAGTGCCATTTAATACTAGTTACTTAAATACTAAGTAACATAATCATGCAACCAACGTGGAGGTCATCTTATACGTCCTGAAACTCTTTCGGGAGCAGATGGAGGATCAGGAGGAGGAATTAGAATAGGTGAGCTCAGTTCATTTTTAGGCAACACTTCAGCAGCAGAAGAGGAAGCAGTCTAAAGGGGCAAAGCCACAAGTTGACTTTTAGTGGAACATTCTATAGGTGCCAAAGTAGAAGACAAATGAGATGCATGCCACTTTTTTTCCATCAGACAACTGCTAGGTACATGGACCAATTTGACAAGTAATTTGCAAAGGGCTTGAGAGCTTTAGGTGTCCCTTTGGAACATGAACTGGACTCCTAACACGTACCCAGTCTCCCTGTTTAAAGTTAGGGGTACAAGCTTTCAATCTAGAGTCTGCATACATTTTCATTTTCTTCTGTGACTGACACTTTCTGACTCACAGCACATTCACTGGTTACATGAGGAAGAATGTTCAAACAAGTCTGCATCTTTCTGCCACACAGCAACTTAACTGGAGAGAGTCCAGTTACAGAATGTGAAGTAGCACGGTAAAATTAAAGAAACGGTGTTAATGCAGAGGCAGCAACAACCTCAGCTGGAGTCACAGCAGACATCAGTACGTAAGAAAGATTTCCATCCCCAAAGACAAATTCTCCATTTTTCAACTGCCAAAACACAGGCTAAGGCTTCCTTTTCAATTGTTGAATACTTGCGTTCAGAAGGTGATAGAGTTCTTGAACCAAAGGCAACAATGTGTTCAGATTTATCTTCATGAATTTGAGCTAGTACAGCTCCTACTCCATAGCTTGATGCATCAGTTGAAACCCCAATCGGTAAATTAGGATCAAATAACACCAATGCTGGACTTTTGATCAGCAACTCCTTCACAGTGTTAAAACTTTTCTGTGCTTCTGCTGACCAACTAAAATCAACTCCTTTCCTGATACAAGCACGCAACGGCTCCACTACAGTGGCAAAACTTGGAATAAACTTGTACCATGAAATTAGTCCAATAAAAGACTGAAGCTGATGTGCATCTGTAGGAATTGGTGAATGAAGCATGGCGTTAAGATGATCTTCATTTGGATGAACACCTTGCGCAGACAAAGTGTGGCCTAAGAAGCTTAACCTTGTCTTGCTGAACTGGCATTTCGAAGTGTTCAACTAAAGTCCTGCACTCTGCAAAAGGTGAACAACTTTGTCAAACATGCAATCATGTTCACTCTGTGTATGACCCCAGACAATGATATCACCAAGATAGTGAGCTACATTTGGCAATCCTTGTAATACAGTAGATAGCATTTTCTTGAAAGCTGAAGGTGCCGAAGCTAAGCCAAAGGGTACCCCGCAAAACCTAAATAGGCCATTGTGCGTGATAAATGCAGTTAAATCATGGCTCTCTTCATGTAATGGAAGTTGAAAGTAAGCATTCAATTTGAGTAAAGTAGCTCCACACAACTTAGAAAACAACTCATCGATATGAGGAAGGGGATAACTGTCTATGATCACAGCTCTATTTGCTTCTCTTAGATCTACACACATGCGAATGTCTCCTGATTTCTTCTGCACCACTACAATTGGTGAAATCCAGGGTGATGCATCAATAACACCTAAGTGAAGACGACGTTGAATTTCTTCAGAAACAGCACTTCAGACAGATAAAGGCAACCCCTTGAGTTTTTGGCATACTGGGACAACATTACAAGAAATATTTACCTTATGCAGTAACACTTTTGCACATCCTAATTTTCCCACAGGCGCTGAAGCAGAAAGGCCCATCACCGGTGCAGAAGATTGAGCAGATTCTGTCAAAACAGAAAAAAACTCCAAAGTGAAGATGCAGACCATTAAATAAATCTATTCCAAGAAGAGCAGTGCCAAATTCAACTATAAAAAAATTATGTATTGCAGTTAACATCATTCTTGGTGATCGTAACAGGTAAACAATCAAGCACTGGTATTGGGTCACAGGAATACGTCAACAATTTAACAGAGAGAGGCAGCAAAGAGTCTTTAAAATGTGTCTCATACACGGACTTTGGCAGGATTGAAACAGAAGACCCAGAATCCACAATCAACTCCCTAGGTACTGAAGCAGAAGCAGTCGTAATAGCAGTACACTTTATCTTATCCGTTAGCACATTTTGCATGTACAAAATCTGAACTTCAGGCAACTCAATTTCATGAACAGAACGTGTTTGTTGAGAACGGCACACTCTTGAAAAATGTCCCATCTTTTGACAACTATGGCACTTTTCTGCAGAAGCTGGGCATCTAGGATCATTTGCGAGATGTTTTGTGGATCCACAGCGATAACATGCACGATCTGATGAAGACCTCTTAGCAGTTTTAGAAGTCTTACATGTTTTTGAAGGCATAAAAGGCTTACTGGATGCAGAGAATTTAGTTTTATACTGTCTAACAGCTATACACTTCCCTTGAACCGCTTGGATAGGCACTAAACTCTGGTCTGAAATGGTTTTAACTTGCTCACCAGCCTCTTCAATTTGAGTAGCAACTGTTGATGGGTTAACTGAGAGTCAATTTGGTCTCCAATAAAAGTCTTTCTCTAATTTGATTGCTGGCCACATTTTCCACTAATTTATCACGTAGTATTTCATCAAGAGTGGATCCAAACTCACATGTGGTTGCTAAAGCTCGAAGTGAAGTTACATACTGTAAAACAGTTTCACCAGATGCTTGAGTTTGTTTTCGTAAAGCATGCCGTTCTGCAATTACATTCCTTCTGGGAACAAAGTAAACTTCTACAGCCTCAATAGTTTCTTCCATAGTCTCTCCCTGATTTGGCAAAGTGTAAAATAATCTCTGACCTTCTGTCCCCAGACAGTGCAGGAATAAAGCTCTTTTCCTTTCAGCAGGCCATTCATCTCCAGATGCATTCACAACCACTAAGTAGTTTTGAACATCTTCAACTAAAGATCAAAAGGTATTGAAGACTTACCAGGACATGACAGGAACAATGTAGGAAATGAAGCAACTGCAGCCATCTTCAGCTCAAATTCAGTTCACATTTAGTAGCATCCTTGTCACCAACTTTGTAATGGTTGCTCAAGCATGAGGAGTCAAGAAGATTTCAAGATCAAGAAGATTCATTAGCGTCAGAACTAAACAGAACACAGCTCTGCATGCCACATGGTTCTTACATATAGTTCTTCCAACACATTCTTCTTCTACCCTTTTATAGACCCCAGAGTAACCCCTAGCGCCCCCATGTGATTCAGTGACTCAATGCAAGAACATAACAGATATTTTCTTACAATCCTCCATAAAGTTTGATGGCATCCTTTTTGTTTTGTAAATTGATGCTTTAGACACAAAAGTCTGCTGAAATTACCCTGTGAATATTTCCTACTTAAAAAAAACAACTTTAGTAATTGGTTTTGTGGTTTTCACAGATGTAAGTTTAGCAGAGCTGTTAAAATAAAGCAATTACTTTATCTAAAGTAGTTAAAAACAAAGATACACAAAATAAAGGATACACGTCACTAAATTAAAGGAATTTGTGGCTTGTTGGGTAGAAAAGGCGCAACCAGACCGCCCATGGTCTTGGTTTCAACTAGGTCCTATAGCCAAGCTTAAACACACTTTATTTTATTTTTTGCATTTAAGGTGAATTATGTCTGGATATTATTAGTCGTTCCACACATGCTTTCACTACAAGAACGAGTTTCTAGATGTTTAAATATATTATGCATAGGGTTAAAGCAAACCAGTGCAATCTTCACATTTTTAAAGCAGTTAGAAATATGAACATTCTAAAGAGTTCTAGAGAGTCTAGAAGAGAGAGAGTGCCCTTATAGCTTTCGCAGTGAATCTTTTTCGGAAAAAAAAAATGCGGAGAAATAAAGGATTTGAGGCTGGCGGGTGGTAGCTGTTGATGGGCGGGGTTAATGAAGAAGAAAGGTTAAATGTGTCCAATGAACTCACTCTATGGGCGGGGTTATGAAAACACTTAATCATAACTAGCAGTTAAGCGGTCACACTGGACTTTTCTCCCCATAGACTTCCATTCATACACACACACGAATGCGTCAGACCGGAAACACAGGGTCATGCTTCAAGTTTCGCATTTTGCTGCGGTGCAAAGTTCAAGCTTGGTGAACTCTGACCTGCAAAATCGCATCACTTGACTGACCAATCCAATCCAGGATCAAAACATGACCTCTCTAAACAGAAATTTAAAACAGAGCAATCGCTCGCTTTTTTTAAATATGTAATCAACTTGTTTAATCCCGCCCCTTTTCGCAGCACCGTATGACAGAATTTCGCAAGCTCAAACTCTAGTGTAAACGCAGCTTTAGTCCTCTCTCAAATTAGCATAAACGCCATCACGGTTACTCACATGTTTCGTGAGTAACCGACATTCAGATAATACTATTCCTGTATATGTTTAATCATGCCTTAACCAGCAAAATCCGCACCCAAGAAGGTGGTGACTAAAACCGCCAGTAAAAGAGGATAAATCCGCAAGAGGACCAGGAAGGAGAGCTACACCATCTACATGTATAAAGTGCTGAAGCAGGTTCATCATGACACCAGAATCTCCTCAAAAGCGATGGGAATCATGAACTCGTTCGTCAACGACCTCTTCGAGCGCATCGCCGGTGGCACCATCACAGCTGCTGTTCGGGGAGCTGGGCTGGCCAATCACATGACCGCTCACCGAGTAAACCAGCTCAAAGTAAAGGCGCTGAATCAAAGGCTAATTTGAGAGCTACCCATACTGTCTTTTAAAAGAGTTTCAACTCATATGTGTTTTGTAATACAGCAATATTTACATCTGAATTAGGCCCATAGCCAGCCTGGTGAAAGGGATACTTCTTTTTTTTTTCAAAAAGTGGACCTTTTTTATTTTTTATTTTTTGCAGTTATTCACCTAATTTTCTAATTATGAGGTTTAACCATACTCCATTTAGTGACATTTTAAGCAATATTTTTAGCTGGATTAGCATGACGAATGGTACATTTTTGATGTACCAAAATTTTTTCCAAAGATATAAAATAAATATGAAATTAAATTAAATTAAAATACAAAGTTATTACATTATATATTATTAGGAAAAAAATGTAGCCTGTTGTCATTTATTAGTCAAATAACAAACTGGCCAACACATTTGTCATGTTCATGTTTTGTAATAATGATGCCAAGTTGGAACATGGGCGACGCTGAGGCGCAGTAGGCTGTGGCCTCACAGCAAGAAGGTCTCTGGTTCAAGCCTTGGCTGGGTCAGTTGGCGTTCCTTTGTGGAGTTTGCATGTTCTCCCTGCGTTCGCGTGGATTTCCTCCAGGTGCTCCGGTTTCCCCCACAGTCCAAAGACATGCAGTACAGGTGAATTGGGCAGGCTAAATTGTCCGTAGTGTATGTGTGTGAATGAGTGTGTATGGGTGTTTCCCAGAGAAAGAGGATTGCAGCTGGAAGGGCATCCGCTGCGTAAAACTTGTGCTGGATAAGGTGGCGGTTCATTCCGCTGTGGCGACCCCGGATTAATAAAGAGACTAAGCCGAAAAGAAAATGAATGAAGTTGGAACAAGTGTCTTCTTCATTTTCAAATTCAGTCTGCTTAGCACTCCTCCAATCTCACATAACCCCTTACAAACCGCTGGTGCCATCCAGTGGTCACATCCCCCTTTTTCTCAGGCAAAAACATTAACATGTACTTTTACATCTTTTGTCAGTAACTTTATCCATTTCTCATTCAGTAAGACCCTATCTTTTATAAACAGTGAATATGTATTTTCTCAGTTTGTCTAACCTACATTCAACACATAATACCTTAAGTTCAACAGGTTTAACATGTAAACTATTTAAATTTCTCTTCTTTCATTTACCCACTATAAATTCAGTCTATTAGACTTCTCTGGTGGACCTTCTCAACTCAGAAGTAGGTGTGTGTGAATCAGTGTCACCATCCATGACAGGTATGTGAATTGTCTCAGGTTCACTACAGGTCACACTTAGCTCTCCAACATTTTCTTGTGGTGTTTTTAGCTGCGACGATTATGCCTGAGGATTTGTCCATCATCAGTTCTGTATATGATCTTGGAGCTACTTCTTGCAGAACAGTTGCTCTTGTGCTCCATCCATCAGCATCCTCAACTCTGGCTTGATTGTTAGATGTCAGAGGCGGAAGATGTTTTGTGGTTCTGTCATAAAAGGACCTTTGCCTCATTTTCTTCTTTTGTAACTTATGTTCAATCTTGGCAGGATTTTTTTGCTTTAATTTGTCATTCGTATGACTCGGTAGTGTAATTCAAAGTTTTCTCTTCATCAACAGTTCAGCTGGTAAGAAACCACACTGAAGAGGTGATGCTCTGTAGCTCAATAGAGCCAGGTACGATTCAGAGTCACTGTCAGCTGCTTTCTTTAAGAGCTGCTTCAGAATGTGAACCCCTTTTTCAGCTTGCCCATTTGACTGTGCATAATGCAGGCTTGATGTCATATGCTTGAAGTCATAGTGTGTTGCAAACTTTTGCCATTCTTTGCTGTTGAAGCATGGACCATTGTCACTCACCACAGTTTGGGGAATGTTATGCCTGGCGAAGATTGACTTGTCATGTGTTATGACACAGGTCGACGATAAGTTTGCCAATAGCGCCATCTCAGGGAAGTTTGAATAGTAATCAATTACCACTAAATAGTCCTTATTCCTAAAATGAAACAAGTCCATTCCTACTTTATGCCATGGTGCTGTTGGAAACTTGGCTACAACCATTGGCTCTTTACTTGCTTGCTTCTGTGTTTCTGGCATGTTTCACATTTACTTATGAGTGTTTCAATGTCTTTGTTAATTCCAGGCCAGAAAACGGACTCTCTTGCTCTCCTTTTGCACTTCTCGATACCGAGATGACCTTCATGTATTCTGTGCAACATGTCCATTCTCAAAGCCTGCGGAATGACAATCCTGCCCTTTTTTAAAAGCAGACCATCCACAGCACTGAGTTCTCCTCTGATATGATAAAATTGTGGAGATGCACCAACTGGCCATCCCTCATCCATGTTTCTCATGACATGCTGCAACTCCATATCCTTGGCTGTAGCCTCCACAATCTGACTCGACTTTATGTCCGACACAGGCTGTGCCTCTGTGACACTGTATGTTCTCCTCAGTTGTACTCACACTGTTGCCTGCAGTTGCCCTGGATAGAGCATCCGCGAGGACTAGGTTTTTTTCTGGAGTATATATCAGTTCAAAATCATACCTCTGCATCTTCATTATTAAACGCTGTATCCATGGAGACATCTCGTTTGGAGTCTCAGCCGTGAAAGATGGCAGTCCATACACATAGCTATGAAAACGTTCCAAACCATACGCCAGCCCCAGACATTCTTTTTCAATCTGAGCGTATCGGCATTCAGTTTTGGTCATGGCCCTAGAAGCATAGGCTCCCGGTTCCAGTGCTCTCCCTTAGCCTAGAGTAAAACAGCACCAATGCCTTCTTTGGAAGCATCCGTGGATAGTTTAATCCTCTTGGTGTGGTCATAAAATGACAATACGCATGCTGTGGTCAGTGCGTTCATAAGATGCTGCCACTCATTCTCATGCTTAGATGTCCATTTTAAATTCACAGTCTCTGTGCAAAAGCTCCCGTATACATGATGTCTTCGCTGTTAGATTGGGAATGAATTTGCCTATGAAATTGACCATCCCCATGATGTGTAGCACACCTGTCTTGTCAGTGGTCCTTGGCATGTTCTATATTGCATGTATTTTATCCTGGTCTGGTTGAACACCACCAGCCGAAAGCTTATCTCCTTGGAAAAGGATTTCTTTCATGCCAAACTCACACTTAGTTTTAGTCCATAATTTTGTATGAGCTCCATTACTCTGCAAAATCTCTCGCTGTGTTCTTGAGCTGTGGACCCCAATATATGATGTCATCAATGTAGACTCGAACTCCTTCCAAACCCTCAATGATCTGTTCCATGGCTTTGTGGAATATTTCAGGTGCTTACTTTATTCCAAAAGGCAGTCGGAGAAAACAGTATCTGCCGAAGGGAGTATTAAAGTATTCTCAGCACACCATTCTTTTTCTTTGTAATGACTAGGCCCACACAGAATCTGTGCACACAGAATTCCGCAGTTTTTTAGCCCATCATTAATTCTGTTTATTTACTTAAGTAAATATGTGTAAATCTGAATTTATTCAGGTTTTAAATTACACATATTTTACATATTAAGGTTTTAGTTATGAGACTCCCAAAATAATTCTGCAGCAATCCGAAGATTTTTACCAAAATTCTCTGCAGAAATTGCAAAAAACGTCCGCAGATTCCGTCTGGCCCTAGTGATGACTATTGAGTTGACCCAGTCTGGAGGCTCATTAACCTTTTTGATCACTCCTAACTTGATCATTCTGTCCAACTCTTTCTTTAGGCCATCCTTTAATGGAGCCGGAACTCTACGTGCTGCGTGCACAACAAGATGAGCATCTTTCTTCAACTGTATTTTACATGTGAAGGGCAAAACACCAAACCCTTTGAACAGATCTGAGAATTTCTGGATTATTGTGTTCACAGAGTTATTTACTGGGCTTCTGGGTGGGATAATGCAATACACCCTTTTTACAAGTCCCATTGCTTCACAGGCTCTATCACCTAGAAGTGATTCACGTGCCTCATTCACAACAAAGAAGAACAGGTGGTGCACTTTTCCTTTTACTGTGGCACTCAGCCTGCATGTGCCCAAACATTTAATTGGCCAGCCGTTGTAATCTTTTAATCATGATTCTTTCATCTTTATGTGTGGCTTATTTTCTATTGCTTTTATATCATTCATGTTTTATGAGGTTTGCTTTTGCACCAGTGTGCAATCTCATGTTGACTATCGTGCCATTTATTAGTATTGGAGACATCAATTTATCTTCACTTTCATCTACATTTTCTTTGTCTGCATTATTTCCCGTTCATTTTCACAATTTACTAGTCCAACAAAGAATGTGTCACTGAGATCAGGCTCCTCAACTGAGTTTACAGGTTTTCCTCTCATGCCCTCTTTTGGTTTGGAGAAACACTGTTTAGCAAAATGATTCTTGCCTTGGCAGCTGGAGCATTTCTTACCAAAAGCTGGACACTGTCTGTGCTTGTGCCGCGAGCTGCAACGCTTACAGCTGTACATTCTTTCCTTTGGCTGCTGTGCAGGCCGGGTCTGTGTGCGTCTTTTCTGTTGATATTTTACTGCTCCAACCGCTGCCGCACCATCACTCACTTGTGCTGAAGCTACTGCAGACATCTCATTGAATGTCTTCACATGTTTGTGTGACAACTCACTCACCTGGCATATCTTAATAGCTCCTGCCAGCGTCAGCTCAGTCTCACGTAGTAGCCTTTCCCTGACTTTATTATCCTCCACAGCAAAAACAATCTGGTCCCGGATCATGGAGTCCTTCAGCGTCGTGAAGTTCCTTTAACTTCTGATCTGTCAGGAAACTATCGAAGGGCTCGTGTTCCCGCTGTGTGCGAGACCGAAACATGTACCTCTCGTACATCTCGTTCTTCGTCTGAGAACAATGAGCGTCAAATTTGCTCAGAACCGCTTCTAACTTGTCACCATCACCAGGGTTATCAAACACGAACGTGTTATATACTTCTATAGCCTGTGGCCCTGCAATTGTTAGCAGCAGCGCTACCTTTCTAGCATCTGGCTTCATCTCGAGTCCCATCGCTGCAACATACAGGTGGAACTGCTGTTTGAAGGTGCGCCAGTTTTTGTCAACATTTCCCGCTGTGGTGGAAATTCATTTTATTCATCTTATATTTATTTTATATATTCATTTATATAGATTTTAAAGGTCTGTTCTTTTATTATTCCATGGATATACTGTTTAAGTTAGACCAAGTGTGACCACTTTAACATCTGTTTATCACCAGATAAGATCTGGATAAGTACATGGTGATTTAACAAGCTATATGTTTGGATGGGATGTAAGACTGAAATATAAATGGTCAAAAATGAAGTTGAGCACTGATGTAACTGTGATTCATCCTGTATGTCACTGATGACCTTGTGGGCATTACAAACTAGATAAAAAGAGAACGCACTCTGTTTCGGCGTCTCACTCTCTGCAGAAACCTGCGTTGCTGTATGATTGTCTGACCTTCTTTGCAAAGAATAAAACCTTAAAAGGCACTTTGGGTAAGAATTTGTCTTCTTGACCACTGAGAGAGCCTCCTAAAAGAAAATTGCCACTACACCGCTAGTTTTAAGCTTTCCAGCGGTTTCAAATCCATGTTGACTTTTACAATTTACTCCTGGTACCATGTCTTGCTCATGTTTTGTAACAATGACGCCAAGTTGGAACAAGTGTCTTCTTTATTTTCAAATTCAGTCTGCCTAGTACTGTCTTATTCTCAGGCACTCCTCCAATCTCACATAACCCCTTACAAACCACTGGTGCCATCTAGTGGTCACACAAGTCATAACATACAATCCCAACAACATTCAGCTTTCCTCTGTCAGAATTTGACCACTTGAATAAAAACACCTAAAACATAATAATAATGTAGAACTTCACGATTTTTTTCTAGCCTCTTGAAAAATTTGAAAATCCATGGATCACAACAACAGCCTAGTTACTATTAAAATGAACTTTAATATGGGCCGCTTTTGGTGCTTCTGACTATTTTATTGGTCAATTTTTTTTCTTTCATGAATAAGGTCTAAGATTTAGAATAAAAGTTATGGCTACTTGTAAATTTTTTTTCTATTTAACAATAGGTCACTGGCGAAAGTTGACTTCATTTACATCATATTCTGCATGGTCTTAAAACCTTTGATGGGTTATTTGCACAGTTTATGATGGCATAGCAGTTAAAATAGGACAAATGAGAAAATGGTGGCAAAAATTCTTGACCAATGATGTTTACGCATTCTTCCAGTGCTCACGTGGGTTTCCCCCAGGTTTCCCGGTTTCCTCCCACCATCCAAAAGCATGCAACTTAAGTTAATTGACTAATTTAAATCGGCACCATAGACATGCTCCTGGTAAGTAGTTATCTCTTAAGAGCAATCACTCTCTGTTCATTAGCTAATACAGCGGGAGTTCTCGAGATCTACCTGAGCTCAAACTCCCCTCTCGCCTTGCAAACAGGAGGGAGCCCCGGGATTGAGGATCTTATGAGCTCAGGGCTCTATCCTGGGACAGCATGCTAAACACTTGAAGTGGGTCAGATTAATATGTGTAGTGGATCTGTACAATACTATTTGCAAACTAATATTTTTTTGTGTGTTTTACTGTAGATATGTGACAGATCTACTGTAGCATTGTTTACTAATGAATGATTCAAACTGGTTTTGCATCAAGATATAAACGTTATAAAGGGGATAGATTGAGGTCAGGGGTTTAAGGTTTTCAGCTTTCTTCAAAATATCAAATTTTCTGTACAAGAGAAGATGGTAAAATAGGTTTGGAACAAGTGGAGGATGAAGAAGTGACAGAATGTTCAGTTTAGGGTGATCTGTCACTAAGTCCAGCTTCTGAATTTCATCTGTTCATTACAGCCGAAACATCAACACTGTTCTGGCATTAGATGATGGTTAACAAATGATAACACAGATGTAAAGCAAATTAAGAATATTTTTATTACACACATTATGGAATTATAATTATATAAGGCTGAGCCTGGTCAGTACCTGGATGGGAGACCACAAGGGAAAAGCTTGGTTGCTGTTGGAAGTGGTGTCAGAGAGGCCAGCAGGGGGTGCTCAACTTGTGGACTGTGTGAGTCCTAATGCCCCAGTAAAAGTGAAGGGGACACTACACTGTCAGTGGGCGCCGTCTTTCGGATGAGACGTTAAACCAAGGTCCTGACTCTCTGTGGTCATTAAAAATCCCATGGCACTTCTCGTAAAGAGTAGGGGTGTAACCCCGGTGTCCTGGCCAAAGTCCCTCAATTGGCACTTTCCCATCATGGCCTCCTAATTGTCCCCATCCACCGAATTGGCTCTATCACTGTTTCTTCACTCCACCAATAGCTGGTGTGTGGTGAGCGCACTGGCGCAGTTGTCCTGTGGCTGCCGTCGCATCATCCAAGTGGGTGCTACACACTGGTGGTGGTGTAAAGAGACTCCCCTCATGATTGTGAAGCACTTTAGGTGTATGGCCATACACAATAAATGCGCTATATAAATACACATTACATTACATTACTTTACATTACTTAAGCAATCTAGAAGAATTAAGAAAATAATAAAGAAAATAATTTACTATTAATTAGCTACAAAGACAGCCACCACACAAATACATTCAGCTTTTAAAGTCTAATAAAACACTAAAGACACTAGTAAAATAGATGCAATCTTTCCTGAAATGTTGTAAAATGTTATATGATGTAAATTCAATATTGCAGAACATCCGTATTGAAGATCAACATTCAGAATCTTTAGATGTTAAACATGTTCAAATCAGACTGAAGTTTATTCCTCTGCTACGGCGTTCTGACTTTGCTCTTCAGCAGATTGAACTGTGAAATAAACAAAAAACACTTATGTTCAGTTTGGAGAAATCAGAGTCTGAGAGACGGATCAGACAGAAGTTTTACCTCTCGCTTTGTAGGTTTTGAAGAGCAGCACGACTGTCGCTGACAGATACGGACAAACAGCCAGAAGAAAAATGACAATCTTCAAGACAGAAATCTGAGCTGCTGAATCTGATGCTGGAAATAGAAACACAAACATGTCACTGAAAAATATAGCTCTTTATTACAGGTCATTTGGAGATTAATATACACTGATAACAAAGAGACAGACTCATATATAATAATCAAGTGTCTTATACAATAAACACTGATGAGGAAAATCCAGTGAGAGTTGCAGAACTACAGTGAGTCTCACCTCTGACTGAGATCCAGCTGTGCGGCGACTCTCCTCTCTCTGTTTTACAGTAGTAGAAACCCTCACCAGACATTGAGACAGTAGGGATGCTCATCTCTCCTGTTGCCTGATTCTGGATCAGTGATCCGTCTTTATAGAAATCAGCTGTGAGGATGGAGGAGTTTGTAGATCGATGTAAACAGTGTAGAGTCAGAGTTTCTCCCTCAATCACAGGATCAGCAGAACTCTCCAGAATCACAGCACCATCTACACAACACAACACACATCAACACAATGTTTAGTCTGTATTTATATGACTAAACTATTCATATCTGGAGTCTCAT